>JAJEJO010002648.1:36780-97285 GCA_020662805.1 Glaucomys volans
TGATGTCAAAATAGTTGATGAGCATGGATGGTCACTGTCTATGCCCAACTGTCTTTCTTTCCATTTCCTTTTGAGCTATATAACAAGAGCAAGAATAAGGTATAGGGGTTGTTAGCACTTCCTCTTTTCGTGTTCCTCTCTGCGCTGCAAGGTGGAGCGGCCTTACACTGAAGCTGGTTGAAATAAGTCTCAACTTCCCTTTTTACAATATGAGGTAGGATAGAGTGGGAAGGACTGTCAGTTGGAGTTTTGTCTGTGCAGACCAGATGGGTGCATTCCCAGCATGGAAGTGCTACAGAGTTCTATGAGTGGAGTACTGGTAGGTGGGAATTAAGCCTAATCCAGCCTCAGGGGCTTTGTTGGGTGGTGTCTGCCCTAGAGATATTATTAGATCAACACCCCCTTAAGACCTGGCAGTTGCCAATCTCTTGTGGGGGTTTGGGATCTCAGGAGTCTCCCAAGAATTCTACTCATGGGACAGGGGAGTCAATCTTCCACAAACTTTGCTGCTCAGGAACACAATCTTCCCAAACTTATTCCCAGAGTGTATTCACACCTGCCTGTTCAGATTCTCCACCCACTTCAGTTGGTCACGTGAGCTGCCAAACTCAAAGGAGAAGCAAGTTAGGCTCCCCTTAGCTTTTCCAACTTGAATCTCCTTGGGTACAATCTTCTCTGTGCCTGTCTCACTCACGTTCTGCTGGGTACATCCTAGGCCACATGGTAGGTACTTACTGGGAGTGTGTGGCACTGTCTGAAATGATCTCCCAGCTACTGAAACATCAACTGCAGTGTGGCTGCTTCAAGATGACTTCTGCCTCAACTCTCCACAGCCTGTTGGGAAACAGCACTTTTTAAGAACAAGTGCACAGTGCAGCCTCTGGATTAGCTAAGATCAGGCCGTTTTTCTGATCTCATGTTTTTCAGTACCAAATCTGTGTTTCTATGTCCTCCCTCTCTTTGTGGTGAATCAGCACTGCTACCATTGGCACAACCAGCTCTGCTCTACTGTACTGTTTTTTCTTTGTTTAATGTACCCAAATTTCCAAGTCTCTAAGACACTCTGATTGTTTAATATTGAATTTTAGTGAAATCTCTTTCACTCACCTCACTGAGGGGCAGTATTCCTGTTGCTTGAATCCAAAGAAATGGAGCAACTAGAAATGGAGATTTTCTCTATTTTGCCATCTTGAATTCTTCTAATATTAAGATTTTTAAGTCCACATATGTTTTCGTTTGGATGTGAGGTGTACCCCAGAAACTCACATGTGAGACAATGCAGGAAGGTTCAGAGGAGAAATGATTGGGTTGTAAGAGTCTTAACTCAATCAGTGAATTAATCCCTAATGGGATTAATTGAAGTGGTAGGGTGTGGCTGGAGGAGGTGGGAATTGGTATATGGCTTTTGGTATATATTTTGTATCTGGAGAGTGGAGTCTCTGTCTCTCTGCTTCCTGATCACTGTGATGTGAGCTCCACCACCTCTCCTGCCATGATATTCAGCCTCATCTGAAGCCCTGAGGAGTGGAGCTGGCCCCCTATGGACTAAGATCTCTGAAACTGTGAGGCTTCAAATAAACCTTTCCTCCTTTACAGTTGTGCTGGTTGAGTCATTTAGCCACAGCAACAAAAAAGTTGACTAATACAACATATGACTCTGGTATGATGAGGTGGATGGTATAAAAGTGTCCTATGCTGAGTATTTTGGTGTTAGGGATATGATTCTTATTGGGAAATTTTTGCAACAAAGAGGCCATTCCTTCATTCTTTCACTTATTTGACAAGTGCTAATCAGGGCCTGCTACCTACTAGGTGTTACTGAGCAAACCAGACAAAAATTCCTGTCCTTATTGAGCTGACAGCTTAGTGGGTGAGAAGACAGAAAATTACAAAATAAATGAGGGAAGTTAAGTCCTAGGAAAAGTAAAGCATCTTTTAGGATTAGGGAGTGGCAAAAGAGTCAAGTAGGGGAGAAAAGGGAGAGTGTTGATAAAGCAGCCAGTGATGGACAAGGGGGCCTGGTAGGCTGAAAAGGAGATTCAGAAGAAAAATGTGCCCATTGAGGAATTATCAATTCCACTATCCCACAAATGACTCAAATCATTTGTGCTTACAACAGGCCAACTGATGGTGTGGCAGTCTTTTCATCACCACAGCTGATACGTGGACATCAACTGCAGGCACATATTTGATTGTTTCTCAGAAATGGACCTTTGGAGTAGTTCTCAGACCACAAAACTAGCTTGAATAGTTTTAGTTGAAGTATTACTTTGATTTGGTCATAGTTTGGTATCAAGAACACTGTAGTGCACAGATGTGAATTTAAAATTCTAACTCTGCCACTTGTTCTCAGTGGCGTTTGACCAGTGTCTTGCTGTTAGATCTCCAGGTTGCAGAATCTGATGTGGCAGGCAGGATATTTAGTAATGTGTTCCCTAGGGATCAACACCTTTGTCAGTAAGGGGAAGGAAGGATTGGATAGAGGGAAAAGTCAGGCTTCAGTGCAGGCTCAGTGGAGGCCCCAGCAGTTTCCATGGGGAGCTCAGAACCAGGGACAACCCTTCATTGTTGCCCCAAGTCAGGCCAAGACAGAAATGCTTTGTACTCAATTTCTGTCATGTATTTCAGTGGAGATTTATCCTATACAGAAAATCCACTTGATTGATAAAGCAAGGACTGGGGTAACACATGAGTACCACTTATTGACATAGATAAGATTATTCTCAAGCATTCTGAATAATACCAAGTTTACAAAAGTAAGAAAATAACCTTTATCAAAGAGATTTTCCTACTGGAAATTTTACACTAGGGTGAGAATTGAGTCATGGCTAGCATTTAAAGTCTTCTCTGGGTACAATCAGGTATTCAAATCTATTTTGAGATCTTGTTGTCTCCAACAATGTGAGGTCATAGGAAATTTGGATACCATCCTGTGTGGTTGCATTTTAACTTTCAACTTAAGAAATCTCCATTTCTAAATGAAAATAAGGCTTTGTAATCAAAATTCAGTTGAAAAATTTGGGTTGTTTTTAGCAGAGGACATGCTATAACTACCATTAATCACTCAGTTCATCAAATCATTTTTTCATTTCTTCTGCTATGATTCATAAGATCAAATAAGAACATATTTCCTTTTTCTTTCTTTCTTGTGGTGCAGGGGATTAAACCCAGGAGTGCTTCATACATGTAGGCAAGTGTTCTACTACTGAGCTATACCCCATCCCCAAATAAGACAAATTTTTTTTAAAAAAAGAAGTCTAATCTGCAATCAACTTCTTTTGTAGATACACAGAAATGGAAACACATACATCATGAATTAATATAAATTAATTAATCCATACAGAATAAATAGATATTAATTGATCAACTCCTGTACATTCTACACTGTTGTGACCATTATAATCAAATCCATCTTAAATATAACATATGTCTTCTTCTCTTATATTGCTTAGCTATTCAAGACCAAAGAACATAAAATGTGTATAGTTAAGAACTGATGCATGTCAGGCTTTTGTTGTTGTTGTTGTTGCAAATTAAAACTAACATTGGCTTACTTAAGCAGAAAATGAATGTATGGCAAGTTATATCTGTCAGTTCTGTGAACTGACAGAATATCTTGAATAACACTTGGAAAATGAAAACAACATGGC
The DNA here is from genome assembly GCA_020662805.1 of Glaucomys volans. Lineage (NCBI taxonomy): Eukaryota > Metazoa > Chordata > Mammalia > Rodentia > Sciuridae > Glaucomys > Glaucomys volans. Next base: position 40,431 of record JAJEJO010002648.1, read on the forward strand.
TGTGTTAGAACAAAATGATGCAAGTCATTCTCACTTTTGCAGCATCAGCCCTTCATGCCTGATGCCGCCGTAGCTAAACTTCCAATTACTCCTTTCCTTCACCTTTGTGACTTTTTCAAAATTCAGATTGCCCAAATGAAGAGTTAGTTGTCTTAAGCTGGTTGCCAGGGACAGGAAAGGGTGATTTTCCTTCCTTTTTTTTTTTTTTTTTTTTTGTTTGGTTTGGTTTTGTGTAGTAGGAGTGTGGGTCCTGTCTTCCACAAAGATTCCCTTTAGAGAGAATTCCTACAAATGAGGATTATTCACTGCTGCAAAGTAAAAAATAAATAAATAAATAAATAAATAAATAAATAGAAATTATTTCTACAATGTGATAATTTTGGAGTTTCTTGGAGTCCAGTGGACAGAGATTAATAACAATGCAGTAGTCAGGGAAGTTGTTCATGGAGAATGAATGAACTATGTTGCATTGGCTCAGTGTTAGACACTGGGGTCAATGAAGTAGGTCAAGGCTGGGGAGAGATAAACCTTGGCAGTCCTGCTTTTACTGGAAACCTTGGTTGCTGCAGTTTGGAGATGACCCTCTACAACTGCTTGAGATGATTTTGCTCTCCTGCTTCTATCACTCTGAATGTGTGCCCTAAAAACTCACAGGGTTGTTCCTCTGCTGTGTGGACATAAAATAATATGGTATTTGAGAGTGAGAGGTGTGCATGGAGATCACTGAGGCTAAAAGAAGTTCTTATTTTACTGAGGGCAAATCTGAAGCCTGGAGAAGGGAAGGCTATTTACTTAAGACTGGCAAGTCAGCAGCAGGGACAGAATCAGACCCTGACAACTTAGCTTCAAGGCTGATGCTTAGTCCACTCAATTTGTTAGGTCAGGCACACCTCATTACATCAATGACCACAGTTGTGCTCTTACCCTCACTGGGACTATTGCTTTAGTCTCTTGAACTACTTTCCTTCCACCTTCAGATCTCCACTGATATTTATCTTTCAAAGTGAAAAGACTGACCATTCTTCAACTGCAGTGATTTTCCAAACAAATCTTCATTACTTGAAACTCCCCAGCTTATATCTGCAAGTCGAGTCCCTGCCAAGCTCTCTGCTTTGTTTTTAGTTTCATTCTTTTATTCTATGCCTGGAGTACCTTCCATTTTTTCTTTGCTGTGAACTTCACATTTCAAAAATCAAGTCAAATACAATTTTCCCACTGGAGATGTTGTTCAATGTTGGCCTGGTCTTTGCTGTGGCTCCATACCATCCTTATGTACACAGTCATGTAGTTCTGATTCAATGTATTTGTTCACATGTTTCTCTCCCTCTCTATACTGAAGATGTCCTGAGAGCACCTATTGCACCTTCACGCCTAGGTCTGTTTGGGGAAAATATCAGGCATTCAATAAGCAATTTTGAGTAAGTAATCAATCCCCTTGTGTAACATCCAAGAACTTATTTTATGGGCTCAGGGAATATGTACTGGGGAAACAACTTTTGGGGTTTGAACTAGATTTCTCCTGAAATAATTAGAGATCATTTATACTTACAAGTTCTAACTTAATTGCAACATAATTGCCCTTTTAAAATTGAAAGAGTAAATGTTTCCACACAGAAAACTGTTATAATTTTTATTTTCAATTTTGAGAATGGACTCAAGTGTATACATTTTTACTGAATGATAGTTCCCCAAACTGAATTAATATAATCGATTAAGACTCAGAGTGATGCCATGTTAAGTAGGTCTAAAACAAAACATGTACTCCTTAATACTTAAAAATGTAAGATTTTTAAAAGTAAATCCTAGAGGCTGGTGGCACACATTAAATTCTATCTTGTAATTTTATGTGCTAAACCAAGTTTTATGATGGTAACTCTTCAAGAGAGCTGCCAATAAGAACTATACTATTTCATCTTCTCTCTCTCTTTCCTTACTTCCTAACACTAACTTGAAGACGTAAGAAATAAAAAATAATAACAGGAGAGAAAGTGCAAAGAGCAGAGAAAATTGCCCTGGCAAAGTGATCACCTGGAATAAATCACTCTTGGGACTGCTGTCCTCACTGCTGGTATCCAGAAGTATGAAGATTTCAGAAGTATATGGATTTGGAAAAAAAGAAGATTTTATAGGAGTTCACATATTTATAAAGAGTAGAAATAAACTCTGCTGTCTATTCTAGTAATAAGTGTCATGTCTCCCTATCAGAATTTGGGGATATAAAATGACTAAGACCAGTTACAACGCTAAATACTACAACAGCATGAAAACCACATTGCTGGGGTTGCGAGAGCTCTTAAAAGACAGCTGTGCCTCCTCACTGCCTTTCCAGAATGCAAATCAATAGAAAATGGCATTTCAGTATTAGCTTCTAGTGAATATAAAATATCAAATGCTTCTCAACACCGGCAATAAATGGGCTTCATTGATTTCCCCCCACTCCACTGGCATTCTGCTAATGAAGCCTGTCTCTGTGGAATTTTACTGTATATGCTAATGTACATCATGGGATGAATGCAACATATCAGAGCCCCTAATCTCATGGGAGCAGTTTGTGGCAAAAGAACATATCTTTTAGAACCACAGCCCACATTCAAACATCTGACTTAGGAAAGAATTCTTCCCTCCACAAATTCCCATTCATCAAGATAAGTTTGCATTTTTGAAGGTTCTGCATGATGGCAGACCTATGCCCATTATAGGAAAATAAATGGCGGCAGTTAAAAGATCTTGAAGGTATAATCCTAGTTGGAAAGTATATTGTGTGATGTACTGATTATCATAGCTGCCTGCACATCAGAAACACCTAGGGAGTTTATAAATCCAAATCTGATTGGCCCCCATCCACAAGGATTCTGATTTAATGCTGTGGCCTATAACTTTAAGATTAGGATATTTAAGTGCTTTTCAAGTGATTCCAATGACCATCCAAGATTGATTGATGCTGGTATAAATGTATGTGCTATAGTTCAAGTTCAGAGAAGGTATTCTTTCATTTAGTCACTGTGAGTCACTGGTGAGTTACTCTGAGTCACTGGTAAGTTACTCTAACTCACCCATGCTCATATCCACGTGTTTGATATGCTTTTAGCAGTGAGTATGTGTTGGGGGAAGCCTTATCAAAATTTGGGAGGGAGCTGGTCAATTAGTGTATTTTTCTGGAAAAGAAAAACAAGCATAGAATTTTTCAGAAAATGTTGTCAAAATATGATCATCTTTTGAGACTTGGTATGAAAAGTTGGTTGTCAATTTAAACAAAGAGTAGGTTCATTATTTAAGTGATTTGGGGGAACATAAAGGTCTTAGTGTTAGGCACCTTACTTCTTAGAATCATATTCTGGCTGTTCAGCAGACCACAGTGAGGAAGATGGCTTAGACAGGTACAAGGGACTTTCTACTTATTTCCAACGTTACCTGGCCTGTTTTACCAAGAATTAAAATATATGCTGACACAAATGGAGCCATTGCGACCATCCCTACTATATCAGATGATTATTCCACAACCAAATCCACTGGGGCAGGGTGGGTGTACAAAAGAAATGGCTACATTCTCACAACATCTTTTATACTGCACACAGATGCATGCTATACTGCCTGGGTCATTGTAAGTCATGGTGAAGGAGGGAGAGCATGAAAGAATCCTGCAGGAATACTTCTTAGACCTCTTCAAGCATGTACAAGATTCCTCTAAAAGTTCCTAGCTTGCTCATTTTATTTCCTTTCCTTAGACTTTTTTCATCCAACATCTGTTTTTTCTGTGCTTTCACTTGCCCCAATGCCCCAGGTTCTTATTTTTGCCTAAGAAGTCAATTTTGCACTCTAAGTCTTGCAAATGGGGCACTTTGGTTATGATGAATGCAAATGGTTTTTGATCTTCTCGGTTATTGCTGGTTCTGCTCAGAAGGGTAGTGTGAGAGGTTTTGGAATAGTAAAAATTTTCTGTTTTTTTTCCCCTAAAATATGTATGAAATCATTCATATCTCATATAATATGAGACAATTTCCATTCAAATATTCCCACTGGCCACAAAAATTTCTCTTCTTTATGTACCTTGACATTGACCTTATTTTTATCTAAATAGTATCTTGATTTATAATATAAATCAAGAGATGCCTTCCCCTTTCCCTGCCCTAGTGATGTTATGTTTTCCTGTATTAATTATTAATGAAAGGGATCATGCCCAGATTGCTTTACTCTGATCCCTAAATCCATTCTGTTTAAGAGAAGCAGAAAAACCTGAGTTCATTTCACCACTTTACATTATTAGCATAACCCACTATATCTTATCTCTGATATTTACTTCAAAGTGTGGAGATCAGATAGAAAATGACAGGGGATAATGAAGTACAACTGCCTATTACTCAAAATGAATATTATCTATACAACTAATCTAAGTGCAAAAGGACAAAGACTGACTTGCAATTTTAACAGGAACAATAGTTTCTGCAACTACCTCACTATCCATGCTCTTATACCTAACAGTGGTGACAAATCTCTCTTGGGACTCTTCTGTAGAAAATTAAAAGACAATAATTGTTTTCATCATTATCACACACAGAGCACAATAATGACCTTATCACTTAGTAAAGAGTCTCCTATACATTAGGTAAACAAGAAATATTTATTGAATATATGAAAATCAGAATATTTTCTTGGGGTAATTATGATGATGTTTTTGTTTGCAGTCCTGGAAAAAAATGATGTTCAAAGAGTAGAGCCACGAAACGCACTGACAGGTTGAAAATACTTCTGATTTATTATGACTTGATGAAATCATAGAATGAATTGATTGGAGTTTTAAGTGTGTTTAGGAAGTGAAAAATGGAGAAAACACTGTATGAATTCACCCTGTCAGAAGCCAAAGGCATGCATGATCTTTCCATAAATATAAAGATTTTGAGGAAAGCTTGTTTATTTAAAAGAAGGTGATTGTTATTTTCTTAGCCGTATTACATGCAGTATACACTATAGCTTCTTGTATAGAAAAAGACATGGATGTAAGACTATTACTGATCTTTAGCATTAGTAAATGATGAGCAAGATAGAAAATAATGAAGTATGTAACAAGTCACTTATATTTACATGATATGGACCAAGAAGACTGAATGTGAATTCAGTCCTAAGGAAAAGATGGGCTTGAGACTGCCTCTCTCTCAAAGTGACTCAGACAACAGGTGGTTCTATATCAAACATTTGTTGTTACAAACCCTGTTTTTGTTGTTGTTCTGGGGATTGAACCCAGGGCACTTTACCACTGAGCTACAATGATAGCCCTTTGTATTATTTACTTTGTATTTTTTATTTTGAGACAGGGTCTCACTAAATTGCTTAGGGCCTCACTAATTTGCTGAGGCTGGCCTCAGCCTCCCAAGTCACTGGGATTACAGGCATGCTCAACCATACTGACTACAAACTCTGTTTTATATGTGATTTATAACATATAACCAGAAATGACTAGCTCTGAAAAAAATATTGAAATTGATCTCTGTTGAGATTAAGGAAAATATCAAAAGGAAATTATTCTGATTTGTAATTGCTATAAATCATTATCCCAATATAACCACATACCCACAATATATACACCTATTTTGGTTTTAAATATTAGTAAAAATTAAGGATGTTGTGACGTAGATTTCTGGTCATTGAGAATAGCTAGTTTCTCATTACAGGCTTTATTCTACCAAATGATATTGGGGCTCAAAGTTGGCCTCAATTGTAAGTGGACAGCCTCAGTTGAGGACTTATATGATAAAGAAGAGAAATTTGTGAAAATAAGCATAATTTATTTTCTTTACTAAATTACATTGCAAGAATTAAATTTTCTTTAGTCAACATGAATATAGAAAATGTGGTTCCTGACACTTTACTTTGGGGGTGTTAGGTGGAAGTAAGCTGCAGGAAACACAAAAAGAAACATGTTCAAGACCTTGTTATATCCAGAGTGACTCTACCTGGGGTATTATGGGCATGTCAGCCACAAAGGAAAGATAGAGTACGTGAAGAAAAGTTGATGTTATACTCAGGAAATTTAGGAGCACACATAACGGGGAGGGGGGGAGTAAGGTAAATAAAGAATAAAATAGGAATAAAAGAACTTGTTAGTCAAGAGAAGTAAAAAAATGAAGCTAAGGGTGAGATGCAGACAGATAAGAAATTAGTTAATTCATCTATTCCTTGATTTGTGAAATAGGTATTGATTTCTGCAATAGGTTTTCAGCAAAGCTAAAGATATCGTCTCTGCTCACAAACACTTGGGTGAATCTTTTATGTGGGCTCTGCTTGGCTATCTCTTAAATACCAGTCTAGCCGAAGCATTAGTCATAATGCCTGTTCCCTTCAAGATAAAATGTCTGTACAAGCATTTCTCTGAAGGTGAGATAACAGTAGTCCCATTCATGACATCCCTTTTGGAGTCATATTTCTTTTAATTTTTTTGTAATTTTAGCTATTTATTTTTTATATCCCTTTAGTACTCATCAGGTGAGAAAATAGAACAATTTTTCTCTAATACTCTACAGCATTTGAGGGAAATAATCCTGATATAATCCTGAGATAGCCCATAGATAGATAGATAGATAGATAGATAGATAGATAGATAGATGATAGATAGATGATAGATTAGATAGAGATCTATCTATATATACAGTTATATATATATAGAGAGAGAGAAAGAGCCTTTTAGCTTCCTAAAATTATTGAAGTCAGATATAGATTATAGATACATATAGACATCTATAGGAAGCTAAAAGATCAATCAGAAACATGGTAAAAAACTACTCTATTTAACCCTCCTTTCATATATTTTCCACTCCTTTAATACATTTTTCTTCTTTCAAGAACATCAGTATGATATTGTGCTTGAAAATAAATTCCCATGATGAAGAGCAGCTCTTGGAAAAATGCAGTCAATCTAGAAAATTGGTGGTGTTATTTGGGCAATTGGCCAGTTGCCCTTATGTTATCCAGTCTTACATTGCATGAAGTGGTAACACCAGATGGTCTAATTTCCCATCTGGTCAGAGCCAGTCAAATCTTTAACAGTGACAGTGAGAAACATTTGGGGATTCCCAAGTTTAATATACCAAAAGAAAAAATGTGAGGTGAAAGCAAAAAATAGGAAAAAAATGACAACATCCAACATGGGTGTATTTCCATAAGTCATCAATAACTATTGAGTCTGTATTGTGATTCAATTGCTAGTATCCATTTGGGTTAGCAATGGACATTGGCCTGTAATCATTCAACTCATTCTGTGCTTCTTATTGGTGAGTACCCATCCCTATCTTTCCAGAGCTTCACTCAACTGCATATACTGAGACTAATCAAATTGAACATTCAGTTTCATAAAGCTTGTGATATTGATTAGATGTTGACCAAGGTTAGGAACTTTGTTCTCATACCCATATATAGCAAAATATCTTCTCTAAGCCTCACATGTGATGTACCATGGTTGTTCTAAGCTGCAGTCCCCATACATCTGAGTTTCACAGACAAGAGTTGACTTCTGCTCTGGTTTCATATATTTACATGCTATTTTTCCTTTTTTCAGTTAAACCCCAATTGACCTTAACTCTGATCCCTCACAGATAGCTAGCTATTCAGTGCTGCTCCTCTTCACAATATAATTTCTGTCATTAGTGAATGGATACTGAGGCACAGTGTGGTTCAGGCCATTCTGGGCTTCTAAGGTCTTCTACAGTATCTGGTGGGGTGACAGCCGGTAATCCCTCTCCAGTAACCTTTTGATGAGTAGATCTAAAAAAACACCAAGTTAGGACGACCTCACAAAAGAGCCAGAGAAGAGGACAGCTTCTTTAGAGCCCTGACCTCAGTTGGTGAAGCTCACAGTACTGAGGATTTTCTCTATTGTACACACTACATTCATTTCCCTTGTTGCCTTTCTCTTTGTTCGTGTCTCTGCTTAACTCTTCAAGGCTGCATTCTTGATTCTTACCCCAGGAATTCTACTCTATTTTCCTGATTCCCTAATTTTGGCTCATTCTTTCCAGCACTGCTCTTCTGGAATTAGAACTACTACCAATGCCATACCTTTGGGCACATAGCAAGCCCTGGATAATTCCTCCTCTTATTCTATCCTCAGAGTCATCTCTCTTCATAGGTAGCTCTAGTCAACAAGCTGTGGGCAGAGAGATAATTCTACTGATTCAAAAAATTGAGGTGAATCAGGGCAGGTTAAGTGACACAGAGGAAACAGAACACAGAATTTTAGATCAGTGAAGATGCTCTGTATGATACTATGGTGATGGGTATGTATCATTATACATTTTCCTAAATCCATAAAATATGCAGCAGCAAGAGTGAGCCCTAAAATATGCTATAGACCTTTGGTGACTGTGATGTGTCAATGTGGATTCATCAATTGCAACGAATGTTGCACTCTGGTGACAGGTTTTGATAATGAGGCAGGCTGTGCATGAGTGGGTGTTGGGGATACATGTAAAATCTTTGTAACTTTTTCCCAATTTTTCTGAGAATATATAACTGTTCTAAAATTGTCTTTAAATATTAAAAATAATAAGTTGATGGTTGAACTAAATTTCCATTAATTCTTTTAAAATATTGTAGTTTATTATTTTATATACAGAACAGCTTTTTGCTTTGTTTTTGTTTTTGATTTTTATTTCCTACAAGGGACTGAAACCAGGAAATCAGGGGCCATTTTTTTTTTAAATTTTGAGATAGGGTCTAGCTAAGTTGTTGAGGCTAGCATTGAACTTGGTGATACCCTTGTATTAGCCTCCTGAATAACTGGAATTAGAGGTGTGCACTACTGTTCCATGCTTATATAACTGTAAATGAATGGATAAAAATGGTCAATGAATGGATAAAGATGGTTTCTGGGCAATAATTGGGGATTATACCCCTAAACCTGGGGTGACTTATTCAAAGGTAGTTGTGTGTAAAGGGGGTTCTTATTTCAAGAAATTAATACAAACAGAAAAAAAGAGAGATGAGGACAAATGTAATTAGGATTGAATTATGGTGGAATATTGAAGGATAGTCATTAATTTATGTATAATCCTTGGGTCCTTCTGGGTGTCTGTAAACAGCAACATAGGGGATCTAAAATGACAAAAGAAAAATAATTCAAAGTTTGGTATTTGCTATTTTATGGTTTAGAGACAGTCAGAGATCAGACTTGGCATAAAATCTAGCACTGCAACAGTGAAAGATAGCTAGATTTTGCAATACTATGTTCATGTGAATGAAATAAAAATAAGAGTAAAAATGATCTCAGAACTTCAGACTTTAGGATGTCTAGTTGTAGGTGATCCTTTGAAGATAACAGAATAGGAACCATGTAGAGAGAGGATCTGAATATGTTCCTTTTGTTTGCAAATTTTCCTTCTAAATACATTTAGAAGTAAAATATCTTCAGTGTGCCATTTCTTTGGCAGCTAGTGGTGACTACTTAAAACCTAGGTTCTACCATTGTTCCTTTTGCATAGCTCATATTACCTATGTCCTTACAAGTACATTTGGGTTAATGAGAATGAGAGGCTTACAGATGGATAGAAAAGCTTTCATTAAAATGTCACATTGAACATCATTTAATGAGGGAACAATTTCCATTGGCTTGGGTAGCTTTAATGATCCAGCAAACAACCATAAGTTCCCCAAGAACTAGCCTCAATTTGAAAGGTATTATTGCCCAGGCCTGAGACAACATGAAGAAATGGTGTTAGCTTTGGCAGCATCTGATGAGACCCAGACATGTGGACTAAGGACTGCCAAACATGATCTGTGACCTGCAAGGGATGCTGCCACCCACCAAACCCTGGTGAGATAAGGAAAGAGTTGCTGTGTGTGGGAAAGCAGCAGTCCATTTTTGCTTCTCTGATATCCTGATGGTGTTTGCCCATTGGTCAAAACCAATTCAGGCCAAGAGAATTTCAGAGACCAAGGTGATAGAGATCAGCCTCTCAAGGGCACAGGTCAAGACCAAAATATAAAAGAATCACAGAAGAATTGAAGATTGTGCATTATTTGTCTAACTAGACTCTCCAAAGTACTCACACTAGTGCTTTCAGAGGTCAATAGAATTTTTTAATAAAATAAAACCCATCCTCTTTTTTTTAAAAATAATTCCATTGTTTTTTCTCTAGTTTAAGCCGTATGTTATTTTTTCCCCCTTTGGAAATATCACCTAATTTGTTGACCTCGTAAATTGTCTTTGACCCAGTTCTAACCATGCCACTCTGTTGAAGTTAATGTGTCCCCACTGCCTACTCTGTAATGATCCAGTTTTTATAGACTTTCTACAACCTATGTTATGTCCTTATATCTAGAATTTTATGACCATGTTGCGTTGACTATAGGTGTCTATGCATATTATAATCTTTTAGTAAGAGAGTCATGTTTTCTGTAGGAAGAAGGTTTCTTTTAGAGAATGGTCAATAGGTTTCTAACAGTGTAAAATTATCTGGGCCACTTTTTCCCTCAAATCTATGTTCCCTTGTTTCAGTGGAAATTATGTTATGGTTTAGCTGATTATTCACTCATTCAACAATGATTTATACAGTGCCTACTATTTGTTAGACATTGCTTGGATCTATGGGTTTAAAAGTACATAATGTCAAGCTGTTACAAGTGTTTATTAATCATTACTGTCCAGGGTACCAAATCCTATGGAAGGATTGTATCCACAGTACATGCTGGTACACACGAAAAATAGCTGTTCCACTTGGGACCAGGGGGAGCATAAAGATGCAAAGATGCTCAAGCTGATATTTTTATAAAAAGTGCCTCAAAGTCAAGTTCAGGATAATGACCAAGATATTATGTACAGGATTTAAGAGAGAGAACATACCACATTGAGAGATCATAGGTGGTTCTTATAGATAAAAATAACAAAGTCAACATTGGAAGTAAAGACCATGGAAGAGACAACTGTGAATGAGGAATGCCTTTCTCTCATCACCATAGTAAGAGATTCAAAATTTTCATAATGGAAAAATGTTTGATAATTTGACTTCTTGATTCTTGGGTTTCATTTATTGCTACCCATTCTATTATGTCTTTCACTCTACTCTTGGTCCTATCTATTTTCAAATTATTCTCTAAAATTACTAAGCCATCAGTAATCCCAAAAGCATGATTCCTCTCTCATGAATCCACAGCTCTTTGCTCCCAACTTGTCACACTGTACTGTGATAGTTCATCATTTCTGTTTCTCCCACTAGAATGCACACTCCATGAGCACCCAGATCTTACCTTTCTCAATATTTCCAATTTCAGTGTTTACTGAAAGAAAGTAATTCTTTGTATTTAAAGATGAACAAGATGATTGGTAATAGTCTATTTAGGAGAAAATATAAAAATTTAAAAAGACAAACACCAGGGGAAATATTTGTACCATATATGAAAGAGGAACAAAGTCCTTTCTGTAGAAGCATATCTTCATATTTATTAAAAGGAAAACATATGACAGGATGCTAAAACATAATGAAAATATTTAACTTAAAATTTAATTTTCTCTTTTCATATCAATAATACTATTAGATGCTTGATAAAATCCAGGACTGATTAGAGAAGTGAAGACATGGGAATATTTTTATTCTAGCAATGAGTGTCAGGAATTCAAATTGAGAAATTTCACTGGAAAGAAGATACAGAAAAGTAATAGAATCTGCTGAAATGTTCATCCAGTGGCAAGGGAAAATTATACCATCTACTTTGTTGACTGTAATATAAGCACCTTTGGCTACAAAAGTTATGTGCAGATCACATTCATAAATCACATACTCAACAAATGTAATATGCACACACAGATATACGTGTACATCTTTAAGGGAATTTAAAGTGGTCAGCCATACCAGCTCTGGAGACATGCTCTCAGCACAAACTGACTGTATCTCTGTGACCTCAGCCATGTTACCTAAGTTTTCAAGGTCTCTGTTTCCTCACTAATAAAATAATGATATACCTAAAACTAGGCTTGGGTGAAGTGTAAATAAGTTAATATATGTAATACTTAAAAGTGGTCTGGCATACAGAAAGCACTTACCCATTAGAAGTAGTCATCATTAAAATATTAAAATATATAAAAATTTGAACTCTAGGTAATTGGGTGATGGGATTATAGATATATCCTTTAATTTCATTTTTAATTTTCTAGCTTAACTAAGTTATCTAATAATATTGCTTATATAATCATGGTAAGTCAATAAATGACATTTTAAACCTACTAACAAGTATAAGAAAGAACTCACTAAAAGGTGAACCCCTTTTAGACCCAAAAAGAATTGAATCTATAACACCTCTAAGAGTTCAAATGACTATACTTTATACATTTCTAATATCTGAATCATTTCTACATGGTAGAGTGTAGATGGCAATCTCCGAACTCAGACACTATTAATATTTTGTTTCAAACTATAACTCGCAGGCTTCTGTGAACCATATTACACTGCACAAGTGTGGTGGTGACTAAGTGGAACCAGTGCTGCCACATCAGGCCTTTTCCATCTCTATCTTGCCAGAACTCTGTCCTGCAAGACTTTCCTAGTGGTGCTGATGTCAAACTCTTTAGAACAGAAGGGAAGTTCTCTCATGGATTCCCTTTCCTAGACTTCTCTTTCAAGTCAACTTGTCTTAAAATTTCTTCATTCTTCTCTTTCTCTCTCATACTTTTGTCAACTTTTTCTCCCCTTAAGACTAAAGGAAATGAACCTATTATTAACAGAATCTTTCCTTCTGTGCAGTACTTAAATTGGAAAAGTATAATACAATATAGCATAAGTGTGTGTGTGTGTGTGTGAATGTGTGTGTGCATGCACATGCATATCTGTGTGCTTCTTTGACTCAGGGAATTTTAGGGAAACTATTGTCCATTTGTTAAGAAAGCTAAAGAAGAATTCAGGAGATTGATGGTGCTTAAGTACCGATATCCCACTTGAGTTTCTTTGGGGAAAAAAATCCTTGACTATAGAGAATTAAAACACTCTTCTAGAAATATTGGGCTTTAAAACCTCAAATATTGGGGAAGGGGACTGAATTGTTGCAGATAAGGTCTGAGAAGGGTCAGGAGGCTGCAATGTTTCTAAGGAGTCCCTGGAGAGTTTCCTGCTCACTCTGGAGCCAGGGTCCTAGTTTTCTCTACCAACAATAAAATGTATGTAATAAGAATTCACATTTTTGAAGAGGAAGAAGAGAAAATGCATTAGCACTGTGCTGTTTCAAAAGGAAGAAAGGGCATTTGATTAAATGATTGATTTTCAGCTGTCATAAAAAGCTTTCTTGAAAGAAATTTCAGTATGTTTCTAATAGTAAAATGGCTGATTTTCATTTCCTGCCTAATGAATTATTTACATACTCCACTGCAGGCCATTTATACTCAATCTACACTTAAGCAGTGCTCTAGAAGGGGTATACTCATTTATAACAGCATTACTTCTGAATGTATTCTCATTTACTATGAGAACATGTTGGTGTTCCCCACATTAGAAAGGTGAATGAAGACCCATGATACCCTATAGCATCTCTTCTATGACCACAGAGCAATGGACAATGTGTTTTGCAAAGATGTCATTATTTGAGCAATAAAAATAGATAATATCAGCAATTCAGAACTGAGCAAGAAAGGGTCACTGTAACACTTAAGTATGGTCCAGTCACTTACTGAATCTGCCTTGGGGTCCTGTTGTCATCTACTGACTCCTCTACATCTCTCCTCCCTGACCTAGTGCAGGTTTAGAGGAAATGAGAAGTTGGCAGTCTTGAAAATGGTCCTTTTAACACCTTGGGAGAACATCTAGGTAAAAAATTGGGGTCAAGTTTTTGATTCTTTTTTTTCCCAAAGGCATGCATTTATCACATGTACTCATTTCATAGAAGAGGAGCAGGTTTTCCTGTCACAAAAAAGCCCCACTCTTCCTCTGCATGCTGTACAGGAAAAAATAGATAAAGTTGCTGTAGGTTCCTCAATCTTCTGTCCCCATTGCATATGGGCTGAGAGCCTTGCTATAGCAGTAGTAGCAGCAGGATGATCCCCAGCAATAAAGGTAAATGCAAATTAAATGGAGACCAGTTGATTTTCAGGTTGCTCAAAAGACAATGTTGTTGTTGTTGTTGTTGTTTTTAATTCATGTTGCTGGCAGGATTATTGCCTCATTTAAACATCAGTTGGATAACTGTTTGTGATGACTTTCCTGATTTTAGGGTGACATGTCACTTAAAATTTCCAACTTGACATTAGCTTTGAAATAAAATTCATCTCTTTGAGTTAAAGGTATGGTGATGAAACTAACACAAATGTGGCCACAACATGAATGCTTAGCTGGATTCACACATTGTTCCAATGAGTTCTAGGTGTAGAACTAAATTTAGTTCTAATTTACTAAATGCCAGCACCCTATTCTTGACTGGTAAACTTGGCAATGTTTTAATGTGACTAGTAATGGCAGCAATATCCTGAGGGTTTCATTTGAAAATTAGAATTTTCTTGATTAAAAGAAAAGACATTTTGCTTTTACATCCCTGTTGGGATTGTAAATTAGTACAACAATTATGCAAATCAGTATAGATGTTCCTCAAAAGCCTAGAAAAGGAGCTACCATATGATACACTCCTTGGTATTTATCCAGAACTAAATCATCATACTATAAGGATGCATGCATACCCATGGTTTATAGCAGCAAAAAAAGCCAACTCATGGAACCAGCTTAGGTGTTTGTCAAAGGATGAATGGATAAACGAAATGTGATAAATACATACAATGGCATTTTATTCAGCCATAAAAAAGAATGAAATGCCATTTGCAGAAAAATGAATGGAACTGGAGAGCATCATGTTAAGTGCAATAAGCCAAATTCAAAATGTCAAAAATGGTATATTTTCTCTCAGGTTTAGAAGCTAGTGAGAAAAAAGGTCAAAAAAGTGATGGTGGGTAATCTCATGAAAATAGGAGGGAGAGCAGTAGAGTAGAGAAAGGGGACCAGGAGGAAGAAGAGAAGGGAAAGGAGAGGAGCTGGGGAACAAAATTATTACATTGGGTGCACATACCAATATCTAATAACAAATACTACTATGACATATAATTATAATGCATCAATTAAAATTATTTTAAATGTCTTTATGTTATTAACCTTGTAGCTTCACATTCTAAATATTTTCTGAATTTTAATAACCCAAGTGTCAAGTTAGTGTCTTTAAATTTTTGCTGTTTTATTATGAACAAATTAAAAATTACAAAATTCTTATTTTGGAGCTTCATGGAATTTATAAGATAATCTTAGAGGTGCTTTTCATTTTATTCTTAAATTATCATACAATAATTGACTTTTTTGTTATTGAGTTCTATGAGTTTTAACACATTCATATATTTATGCAACTACCATAGCAATCAGGAAACAAGACAATCCTATTAGTACAGAGAACTCATTTCCACTCCCTATTTTGTCATCAAATACCCCCAACCTAAACCCCTGGTCATCTCTGATCTGTTCTACACCTCTCTAGCTTTGCCTTTTATCTGAATGCTATAGGTCATACATGCAGAATCACATACTATATCATCTTTTGAGACTAGGTTCACTTGTTATGCACTTATCCCAATGGCATACGTGACAATAGTTCTTCTATTTTATTGTTCAGAAGTTCTTGTATGAATATATCACATTTTATTTATTTATTCTATTGATAGAGTTTTCAATGTTTCCCAATTTTTGGCTATTACCAATTAACCTATTGCAGTAGAAAAATTAAATGACCCTTGTATAATACACAGGTCTTGAGTGTCAGAGAACTTGAAAGTATGATGGGATATAAATTCTGTCATTAGGTTGTATTATTATGTCACAATATAATAAAAAGAGGTTATTTTAGTACATCTGTTAGGTTGCTCAGGTTGCCATAATAAACTGCCCCAAATTGGGTAGTTTAAACAAAAGACATTTATTTTCCCACAGTTCTTGATTTAAGAGGAAAGACTTTTAGTTTTTCTCCATTCCGTATGATGTTGGCATTGGGTTTGTTGTTTACAGCATTTACAATGGTGAGGTAAGTTTGTTCTATCCCTAGTTTCTCTAGTGTTTTAAATATGAATGAAGGCTTGACTCTGTGGAATGCTTTTTCTGTATCTATTAAGACAATCATGTGATTCTTGTCCTTAACTCTATGGATTGAATGATGTCTATTGATCTGTGTATGTTGAACCAACCTTGCGTCCCTGGGAAGAAACCTACTTGATCATGGTGTACTATCTTCCTAAGGTATTTTTAAATGTGATTTGCTAATATATAATTTAGGATTTTTGCTTTTATGTTCATCATGCATATTGGTCTGAGGTTTTCTTTCTTGGTGTGCTTTTGTCTAGTTTTAGTATCAGGGTGGTACCTCCTCATAGAATGAATTTTGGAGTGTTCCCTCCCTTTTTGTTTCATGGAATAATTTGAGGAGAATTGGTATTAGTTCTTCTTTAAAGGTCTGGTAGATGTCATCTGAGAATCCTTCAGGTCCTGGGCTTTTCTTTGTAGGAAGGCTTTTAATTGGTGTTGTAGAAGTTGTTTTCAAGATCCTTTCATGTTTTCTTCATAGAAAATAATTTCATCAAATAATGATTTTATTTTTTTCTTTCCAAACTCTATACTTTGGGGTTCTTTCTCTTGTCTCACTGAACTACAGAGGTTTTAGAGAACAATGCTGAGTAGTAGTGATGAGAGAGAATAACCCTGTCTTTTTTCCTTTTTATTTTTTATTCATACTCTCCATTTTGAACCAGTACTATTTTGTGAGACATCCATTCATCTCTGCTGCTCAGCAAATGTCCCTGATTTTCATATTGAGTGTCCATGTTATTTGGTCTGTTTCTATGTTTTTTTACTCTATTTTCTTTGGTTTGTTTTCATTCCAAGCACAAATTCCACACATTTTTGGTTACCCCAATTTTATAATAAGCTTCAGTATTAAGTCAGGCAATTTCTGCACCATGTACTTCTCTAGGAGAATCTTGATTTTTCTTACCACTTTCCCAAATAAACTTTGAAACAACTTTTCTAATTTCACAAAAATGCCATTGGTGTTTTCACATAGATTCCATTGACTCTCCAGAAAAATTTGGAATCAGCACATTAAAAATAATAAATTTTAAATTTAAGAAAGTATATATTTCCTCATGTGTTATTTTAAAAAATACTTTCCTTAAAGCTATAAAATTTATCTTTTAATTCACACAAACATCGGTTACATTTATTCCCAGGTACTGGATATTTTAAAGATTATTTTACGCTTAAAATTCTATATTTAAGTTTTTCAGATAAATATACAATTAATTTTGTCATAAGAGATTGATATTCATAAAGTCTCACATTCTCATTATTTCTGACAATCTATACTGCAGGTTGTTTTATGTCATCTAAATACAGAATTGTATCATTTTTCCAAAAACGAAATTATTCTTTAGAACACCATACAATTCTGTTTCATTTTGTACCATTCCAGTATGCTTTGCTTATACTCTTTGTTTTACTGCAGAGGGGTGAACCTGTCATACAAGGTTGAATAGTCACGTAGAGCATCCTTTCCACAAATGGAAACATTTCAAAGTATCACTCTTTAGTAGGTTAAAAAATTTCCTTTCTATTCTTAGTTGCTTAAGGGGACATTTTTTCTTTTTTCGGTGTCATTTTGTATGTTTAATTTTATCAAGTGCTTTCTTTGATTAAAATGAATTTTCATATTATAAAGCAATGATTTATATAACAAATTTTTAATTATAATTTTGCTTGCTCTGTGTATTACTCATTTTATAAGTTGCATATTCTATTTACTATTTTCTTGTTTGGAGTTTTGCATCTATGTTCAAGAGTACAATTGACCTATAAATTGCTCTTCTTGTACTTTTATCATCAGGTTTCTATGTCAGGGATCTGGTAGCATATAACTCAGTTGAGAAGTGCTGCTTTTCCTCTCTGAAAAATGTGTGAGAGATCAGAATCATTTGCTCTTGAACATTTGAGTTCATTTTTTTTTTTTTTTTTTTTTTTTTTTTTATGTAAACTGTGCTAAGATGAGTTCATTTTGTTGGCTCATTGTCCAGGCAGCATTTCTTGCAATTCCTTAGGGTAAGTAGCATGTAAGGCAGATTTACCCCTAGTTTTCATTTATCCTGAGAAGGTAATCCATGTGGTGCCATATTTGGGAAGAGAGGATTCCTATTGTACTTGGCCTTTTGTATCCTAAGCCAGAAGTTTGAAAACTTAAATTCAAATTTAGTAGATTCCCTTAGGGCAAAATTAGCTTCTGTTCTCAGATGAATCATCTAGTTTCAGTTCACGCTTTAGATCAGAGCTGATCATTCTTCCTTGTTTTATCAGTTTGACAATGTTATTAAGAAAGTTACTTTTTATCCATCTGTTATTTTTGGTTGATTTCAGCAAGAGGCTCAGTCCAAATATACAGCCATTGTACCAAAATAGAAGTTAGATGTACATTTCGATTTCTGTGAATTTTCCTCAGTTTTTCCTTTGTAGAAAAGAGTTAGTTTTGGATAATGAAGAATTTCAGATCTCTTCAGTCTCTCTTATGTGCCAGCCACCATGTTGGATTAACAAGAACTTCAATTCCTTTACATTAGTTTATTGAAAGTTAAATTTCACATGCATTTCCATTTCTTCATTTATTTTTTTATTGGTGTATTACAATTATGCCTAATAATGGGATTCCTTGTGATAGAGTCATATATTCACAATACATATTTTGGTTCATTTTATTCTGATTTGCTATAGGTAATTCCAATGGCAGCTTTTTTTATTGTTGCATATTCCCTAAATTTTATTTTACTTTATTATATTTTTATACTTTCATTTGTTGTTTTTAGATATACATGATAGTAGGGTATATTCTGACATATTATACATGCAGGAGTACAATTTTGATCCCATTCTTGTGGCTGAACATGATTTGGAGTTGCCCTGGTAGGGTTTTTATATATGAGCATAGAAAAGTTAGTCAAATTCATTCTACTATCTTTCCTATTCCCATCCACACTCCCTTCCCTTCATTCCCCTTTGTCTAATCCAATGAACTTTTATACTTCCCCTCCGTACCCTTCCTTGTTATGGGTTAGCATCCACATATCAGAGAGAACATTTGACCTTTGGTTTTTTGGGACTGGCTTATTTCACTTAGCATGAGGTTCTCCAGTTCTATCCATTTACCTGCAAATGTCATAATTTTGTTCTTCTTTATGGCTTAATAATTCCATTATGTATATATACCATATATTCTTTATCCATTCATTGTTAGAAAGGCACCTACATTGGTTCTATAGCTTGGTTATTGTGAATTGAGCTGCTATAAACATTGATGTGCCTGCGTCACTGTAGTATGCCAATTTTAAGTCCTTTGAGTATAAGACAAGGAGTGGAATAATTGGTTTATTTCTGAGGGATCTCCATACTGCTTTCCCTAGTGGTTGCACAAATTTTCAGTCCCACCAATCCTCGCCAACACTTATTCTTCCTTTTATTCTTGATAATTGCCATTCTGCATGAAGATGAAATCTCAATGTAGTTTTAATTTGCATTTCCCTAATTACTAGAGATGTTGATTAGTTTTTCATATATTTTTAACCATTCATATTTCTTCTTCTGTGAAGTGCCTGTTCAGTTCCTTTGCCCATTTATTGATTGGGTTATTTTTTAAATTTAATTTAATTTAATTCAATTTTGTTTTATTTTTTCGGTGTTGGCCCAATTCTCCATCACGCCAGCTCAGGAATAGACTTCCTCAATAAGACTCCTAAAGCACAAGAAGTGAAATCAAGATTCCATAAATGGGATGGCATCAAACTAAAAAGCTTCTTCACAGAAAGGAAACAATCAAGAACATGAATAGAGCCTACAGAATGGGAGAAAACCTTTACTACCTGCACCTCAGACAGAGCATTAATCTCCAGGATATACAAAGAACTCAAAAACTTAATTCCAAGGGTAGTTTTGCTCTTGGGTTCAAGAATCAGAGTAAGATCCAAACTTCTGAGTGATTAGGTTGCATTGTGTTGTTACTAAAGAAATAAACAGGGAGATATTATAACCAGAAAGAAGGCAGGATGATATGAGGAACATATTTACAGCAACATGGTACACAATTGTCAGAAATATAACAGTCTGATTTTGGGTAATGAAGGTTTCAGTGGATATTTCAGGGTGATGTGCATGGTAATGGGTACTTTGAATATTGGTATGTAGGACTCAAGTAAAATAGACTTGCTATATTGTTTCTTTCAAGCTCCAAAACTCCAGGGGAAGTACAGAGAGGTGGAATTTAGGGAGAAACCAAAAGCATATCTTATAAAAATTTCTTTCTATACAGAATACAAAAGAAATTTAAAATGAGCTACTGTGGAACTGAGCTTTGTCCCTATTGGTTGGTGACATTCTCCTGACATATCTAGGAAGGAACGAATTCTTTTCAAGTTTCTCAAATTTTGAGTCTTCAAACAATCCAGGCTTTATTAAGTTTCCTACTGCTAAAATAAACTTGTCCCTACTGACTGATAATCAGTCTTTTATAAGTTTAGGGGGCAGTGGAATGTTTATCTTTCTATTTTCTCAGTTCATGACTGAGCACATGTAAGTAATATAAATATTAGTCCATAAAGATCTATCAACATATCATTTATACTTTGGCAGCTGTTTATACAAAAGAATTTCAAAAACTGATTAAGAATTAGTTACATATCCTTAAGGGGTATTTTTCTGACTGTAAGCAAATAAAATCATATATCTGTAAAAATGTAAAAGGATTTTTCCTGTCCATCAACTTTATATACAGGATTGGAAACACAAACACACATTTATCAATTTTTATTGAGCTAGCTAACATGAATACCTTAGAAGTTTTAAGTGGAAACTCATTTTGAAAGTGTTGCTTATAGTTGAGCAAATAAAAGCTGAAAAATTTCAGTCTACTAACCAGAAAGATAGCTGAGATAAGCCTGCTTAACATCTATAATCATCACACAAAGTTATTTCCTGTCCTGAAGAAAACATATTCTTCAAGACAGCTTCAGACTTTGGCAATTAGTAGGTATAGGTAAATTCACCTAGGGATAAGGGGGAGGCAAGTACTGGAGATTTAACTGATTTGCCAAGAAGGGATAGAGGAACATTTCTTTCTAGCTCTTCTAAAATAGCACATTTTCCCATAAGCAAATAAATAAATGATGATTAAATCTTGCTTCCTAAGCTTTTACACTGTACTAAGCAAATACCTACATTAATTTTAATCTTTTCCACAACCAGGAAAAAATTAGCAGTATTAGCATCCCTATTTTACAAATAATCACATGTTAATAAGCTTGCCCAAGGTTATGCTACTGGTAAGGATAAAATTAAAATTAGAAACCATTTCTTTCTGACTCCAAATCTTGAATATTCCCCCTACACTGTCAGATTAATGTTTAGTGTTGTGATCAAAGAAAATGTACGCAGCTTCACTTGACATATATTTAAAAGTGCATATTGAAGACACAACTACTTCTGCTTAATGGAGTTTCTCATTAGGTGCTACTTCCAGTGTTTCTTCTTTCTCTGGTATCTATTCCTTTCAGTGCTGACAATATTACCTGAAATTAGGTGTATTGTAATCTTCTTTTACATTTAAAATTTTTAACCTCTCAGGTCCTATTTGCCATACCATTCTCTAAGTCCTTCACTTCTTGCTCTCTGAATAGCCACAATTAAAAATAAATGCCTTAAAATGCTAGAGTTGAGAAGACATTTAAAAATCTCACTGAATTTTTTCATAAAAGGTATAAATAACAAATAACTGATCTTTCACAGTTCAATAGAAGAAAAGTGAGAAGTAAAAATGTTCAGGAGGAAGAGGCCATAGGAGAGTGGTACTAAAGTTATCAAAACAAGTTATGGTGACTTCCCCTTTGGACCTTGATGCTCACACATGGAGGAGAATTTTGGAATTCATGGTGACATGAGTTCACTATTTATTTGGAAAGTCTTTTAATGTCATGTTTTTAACCAATGAGATATTTCTGGACTAGAAGTTATAAATATACTTGATTAAACAAAAGAACGAACTTGATTAAGTGAGATCATTCATATAAACATTCACATTATCCAATAAGGGTTGATTAGTGAACATTCATTTCTGTCTTCTGTATTCTCTCTCTTTCTTTCTCTTTCTCTCCTTCATTTTTCACAGTTGTGTTTTCTCTGAATGTGTTCATCTTATAGTGAAACTAATGTTTGGGATGTTAAGATAAATTTGTTTTTATATCCTTATTCTATATTCCCATAATTATGTGATAAGGGCAAGACATTTAAATTTCCTGAGCCTCGGTTTATTTACTTAAAAAAATGGATTCATAGGGTTGTTATGAGTCCTTCATATGGTTTGCTTATATTAAAAAACCTAGTAAAATATCTGATTAATTTCAATAATGACACATCTGTCGATAAGTAAGTAAACATCTAAGAAATTAATCTATGTTAAACCATTTGTTTTTGTCTCTTATGAGGTTGCAGGAAAGATTATGAGAGTCTCTGAGTCAGCCAGGATTTTAAAACTAAGTTACTTTCTAATTCTTGACTCACAGGAATTGGAGACACTGTTTTTTGCATTAAGTCACTAAATTTGGGGGTGATTTGTTACAGCAATACACAAGACACACATATATATGCACACATGTATGTATATGAATATTTGAAGCACTTCTAAATATAATTGTCTACAATTGATGGATGGGTTTAATGCTATCTGTGGAAGAAACAAAGACCTAAATAATTAATGAAGTGATATAGACATAGGAAATGGGAAGAGAATTTGAGAATAGTTTCAGGGAATGCAGATTAACCCTTCTCTGCTTTTGTTTGTATGTTTTTTTCAATATAATTTTCAAAGTAAAGCCTCTTTTTTCACTATAGGAGTACCTTGTGACAGAAGATGCAGTTTATATTATGAGTGGCAATGTTGGTTTTCAGAAGGAAGTGTTAAAGTCCGGGAGTCAAAGGCAGTGAAAACACACCTGGAGTCAAGCAAATTCAGATTCATTTAGTTGACTGAAGCAAAGAGAACACAACATGGGACATTGGGGCATCTCAGTAATGTGGGTTTGAGAGGAATCATTTATACATTTGGACTTGGTCTTGACATTCCCAAGGAGAATATGGAATCCTGGTTTTAATTGACTCACCATGAAAAGGAGCAGTTCAGTAATTAGATTTCCAGTGATTTTTGTTCAGGCATTGGAGATATCATTTACAAGTAAGCAATAATCACTCAGAGAATGGGATTGTTAGTTACACTTTCAGCTCTGGTGTGGTCATATGTGTAAACACTTTATATGACATCTTCCATGTTCCATTGAAACACTTTTACCAATAGTGCTGATTTTCACATTTTCAAAAGGATTTTGTGACACAACCATGAAGTGAAGAGTTCAAAGAGTAAATATAGGACACTGGGTTGATGCATATTTTTACCTGACTTGATAAATAACTGAAACAGTAAAGCAGGACAAAACTTTAAAACTTCTTATTATAAGTACAGAAAATCTGGACCACAGGGAAATGGTTATTACTCTAGGATCACCTGAGTGGCTTGTGATAGTGAAGAGATTCCAACCCAGATCTCTGACAATTGTACAATGATCCTCCTGGTGACAGTAGCTGTTTCTATGGGTAACCACAATGCCTAGGGAATTTACATCAGGGGTGAATTGTTTTGCAGGTGATTTGTTATTAACAAAGTTAAAATATCAAAGTGGTTTTCTACTTGCTTACAGTAAAAATTCTAAACATACAGTAGCAATAAGATTATCTCTTAACATTTCTTCATTTCCCTCTCTCATCTCCACCACCATATAAACTTACTGCAGTAGGATTACTTACTGGGATTTATTTAAGGTGAATATATATGTACATTAGACTGTTACATAAACACAACAATATGCTAGCACATATTGTTTTTCAATTTTTTTCTCCCACAATTACTAATACAATTTGGGTATTATTCTCTATCAGTGTCCATAAGTTCTGGAAATACAGCATTATTTTATTATTTTACAGAGTAAAATATCTCTGATGCTATTCGATACACTTTTCTATATTTCCAGACTTGGTGCATACTCTATAGATAGAATTTTCATTTTATTTAAAAAGAAAATAGATAAGTTTGTTAAAAACACTTAAACACTTTCTTCTAAAAATATCTAGAATAATATCTTGTGCTGAGATGCAGAAGCAACATGCTAGTTATTGCTCACAAAATTAGTAGACCATTGCTTATATGGATTATAAGAAATTTGATATACATGTAGTTTGCATACTGCCATGCTGTTTTCTGTCTTGTACAAACTTATCTCTGTAATTATGATTCTTGATCTTCAAGGTATGGTTTGCAAAGTCCTACTGATCACAAGAAATATGATGATGACATGTCAAGTAGCACATTGGAAAAGCAACACAAATCCTTACACTCCTGTCTTTACTTTGAATGGTCTAAAAGTATTTGTCACAGGGAAAGATTCTTATGTCATTGCTATTCTGTATTAAGGTGAAGCAGTTTAAATCAATCTATCTTGCCATAGAATCATTTTACAGCTTTTTAGGATTATTTTATTTTATTTACAGCCTTTTTCTCAACCTTAAAACAAGAGTAAAACCAGCCTGCAGAACCAAGTTTCTACCTTTGGAACTCAGCTTTTATGTTTTTATTTCATTTTCTTTATGCATTTTTATTTACTTGTTAACCCCAAATAGTTTGCCATTCCATGATTCTCTTTTTTTTCTTAATTTTCAGGTGAGGGTTTGTAGAAAGAAATTATTTATATTGTATATAGAATTCATTCCATCATGGGATTATAACATTTTCTTCTTCATTGGCTCACATATTGGACTCCAAATTATTCATTATAAAGCAATTGAGTTTTAAAAGGGGTAAAATACAGAACTAGAGAATATAGCATTACATTGTTTAATTTAAGGTATTTTAATGGCACATTAAACACATTCAATCCACAATTACCATGATATATGCTAAGTTGAAAAATGAAATTGGAACTTTTTTGGTAAATATAACAATTGGGCCTCTAATCACAGCTCCTTTTAGTATGTTCATTGTTCCATAAAACTGTAACGTGGCAACTGTCATTGGAAACCTACTCTATTAAGAAGAGTAATTTAGAGCATTAAATTAATTTCTCTCAGTTACTGAGATTAAGATAAAGATTCAAAAACTGCACACTCTTCATAGAGTTTTTTAATTATACTGACTCTGATTATTGTGTGTTATAAAATGTGGTATTTAATTTGTCCATGCCACTTTATGTTAAAGAAATTAACATTGTATTTACTTTCATCATATAATCTCTGTCCACTGTTCCACATTATTAAAAAGTATTTTATACAGCAGTAGGAAGGACATTGAATGTGAATTTACACAGACTGTGCATCTATGCAGTGGTTATGGTTTATATATAAGGTGTTCCCCAAAAACTCATGATACAATAAAAGACAGTTTAGAGGTAAATTGATTGGGTTCTGAGAACCCTAACCTAATCTGTGTGTGATTAATCTGATAGGGATTGACTGGGTGGTAACTGTAGGCAGGTAGGGTGTGGCTGGAGGAGGTGGGTCATTGGGGGCGTCCCTTTGGGGTTTATATTTTGTCCATGGTAAGGAGAGTCTCCCCCACCCCCTGCTTCCTGATGTCATGTTACCTGTTATTTTTCTTCACCGTATACTTCTGACAATGTTCTGCCTCATCTTGGGCCCAGAACAATAAAGTCAACCATATAGGGACTGAGACATCTGAGACTGTGAACCCCAAATAAACTTATCCTCCTTAAAATTGTTCTTGTTAGGTCTTTTTACTTGAGGTGACAGAAAAGCTGACTAACACGCTAACCATCACCTGCTTATAAACAGATCAATAATTAACTAGTACCAAGCTATTTGACTAAGTTGACTGGTTTCTCATAGGATTAAAATCTATTGATTTCATCTCAAAATAAAGAACTGACTTAACTGCAGACCAAAACATAATTAATAACTCACTGAATATTAGAGACTGATGGGATCATTGATCAAAATTTCTTAACTTCAGCACTACTGATATTTGGGTTGGATGACTTTTTTGTTGAGGGTACTTTCCTAGTCATTATAGGTTGTTTAGTAGCACTTGTTCCTTTTACCCACTCAAAGGGCCAGTAATACCCCTCTTCTACTTTTACAACCTGAAATACCTCCAGATATTACCAAGTGTCTCCTGGGGCAAAGTGGGTCAAAATTGCCCCCAGTTGAGATCTACGGCCTTAGAAAACATCTGACCTACTGATTTCATTTATCAAAGGAAAAAAAATGGAAGCCAAGAAAATGAAACTACTAAATAAGGAATTAAATGAACATTATTTTAATTGAAAAATCACCTTAAATTTTTACTTCTAATTCCAAATTCAGCAGTTTATAAAGCTAATGTAATATGCACACATTCATATGATTTGGTGATCTCTAGATTGTGAATTTCAAGGAGTGCACAAAGAAGATAAGAGGTATCTAAGGATAACTGCCAGGAACTAATAGTGTTTGCTCTACTAGCATTGTAGAATCAACAGGGACGTTAGGAACAATAAAATGTACAATCAGGTTCTGGTCTTGAAACTTATTTTACACTCTTAGGGAAATAAATTTGTTGATCCATGATTTCTTTATCTTTAATCTTAAGGCAAAACTGCCTATCCTATTATATGATTTTATGAGAATTATATAATAATCAAAAGATGGAGACCATATAACAAGGATGTTATTGTATTTTTCAGTGAATGAAAATGTGTATATCCCCATTTGTTTTGGTCTTTTAAAATTTTTACTCATTAAGGTTACTAAATATCTCTGTTAAGGTCTTATACATGTATTGTTTAATGTATTCCAAGGAACTTTACATTTTTACTCTATTGTAGATGACACTTCTTAATTTTATGTTCAAGCTACTTTTCCTGGCATGTAGACACAGTTTATTTTGTTTCAAGAAATTAATATCCAGAAAATTCTTATCATTTGTCATATTTTTTCTTCAGATTATTTTAGATATATTCACTTACCCAATCATATCATTTGTGATTAATAACAATTTTATTTCATCCTGCAGTTTCTATTTTTTCTCTTTACACAAATGCATGACTGTGACAGTGATGATCTATAATACAGTACAGCATGGCCATGTAGAACATCATTATCTCCAGTGGAAAGATTTTAAAATGTCACCCTTTACTGAGAGTCTTTACCAAAATAGAGATCCTCTGAAAGAACTAGATTACTAAGAAGATTTTTCCTTTTAAATATATCTTGAATATATGCTCAATTTTATCAATACTTTCTTTCTTTAAAATGAGTATATGCATTTTCTCTCTCATAATAATGCAATTAATTACATTAACTAACTTTGTAATGATATACTACCTTACGGTAAGTTTATTATTCCTTTTACTTATTGAAGATTCTATTTATTATTATCTTGTCTAGCGTTTTTGCATCTGTGTTCATGAGTGTGATTGGTTTATAAATTTCTCTTCCTGCCCTTTTCTCCTTAAGTTTCTGTATCAGGGTTCTGGTAGCATAAAATTGAATTGGGAAGTTTTTTTTCTCTTTCCTCTGAAAATGTGTTGAGATTAGAATTATTTGCTCCTCAGCATTTGAGACCATTTCTTATGAAACCATCTTTGGATGATCACCCAGGCTATATCCTTGCAGTTCCTAAAAATGAGTAGGGTATGAGGCAGGTTTATTTCTCATTCTCACTCACCTAGGATTGCCAGATTTAGAAAATGAAAATGCGAGGTATCTAGTTAACTTTGGATTATTTCCAATTGTCTGCATTAGTTTGCAAGGGTTGTAATAATACGGTACCACAAACTGGTGGCTTAAACATCATAAATTTATTTTCCTACAATTCTGGAAACTAGGAGCCTGAGATCAAGGAATGAGCAGGTTTGGTTTCTTCTGAGGTCTCTATCCTAGGTTAATAAATGCTATCTTTTTCTACTTTCTTTACATTTTCTTCTCTCTGTATGTAGGTTCTGCTTTCTTTTCAATGGACACTAGTCATATTTAATGAGGGTCCATCCTAATGACCTCATTCTTACTTACATCGCCATTTAGAAGATCCTGTCTCCAAGTAAATCGTAATCTGAGGTATCAGGAGATAGGACTTCAACATATGAATTTTGGAGAGATATAATTCAGTCCATAATATTGTCTATGCATATACATGTTGAGATAAAAAGAAAAAACTATATATCAGAATATACTTGTTCCAAACCATTATTTGTTGTATTTCTGAAACAAATCATAAACATCCAAACTATATTCCTTTCTGTTTAGTTATATTCCTCTGAAGATTTGCCTCTCTTTAGTACTTTTTTGTTAGCAGAATTTGCTTTTAAAATTCCTTATAGTTTTCCATTTACATGATGACATAGCTTCTACAGAGGTCACATCTAAATTGTTTCATGCTTTTTCCTTTGAAGATTCATTAAGGAGAACATATGCTCAGCATTAGCAGTGTGCACCGATATACTCAACATGGGCTGCCACATAGTTAACAATTCTGAGAAGTGATCTTCAAATTTGCTTTGTGGAAGCATATAATACCATGTTTTATGAGATAGCTTACTTTTCCATTCTTTAGAATTGTGTCTCTTAACATTTAAAAAAAATCTGTGGATATAAGAGAGCATAAAATAACAATTGATGACCATCAATTGATTGTTATCCTCTTCTTGTTGCCATGCTAGAATATTTAGTACTATGCATATTACTAAGTCAAATTCTTTAAGTGATAAAATCCATTCTAAATTGCAGTCTTGTAAAATACTATAATAATTATCCACTACAAATCAAAATGTCTTTTCATATTCACAATGTTGACAATTTTAAGAACAGCCTCAATACTTAAAGGAGTACATTTTTATCAGTTTGTTCTTTAGCACATTGAACAAATCCCTTTAATCAATCGAGTACTTCAATAATACGTTTTAGTCTTCTTTCAGTGCACATAATCCTATTGCTGGAGAGATATTGAAAATTATGAATGAGAAATGAGCAGACTTTGTTCACTGGCTTATTTAAGTCAACAAGAGTTTTGGGAGTGTTTTCTTCAGAATTAAAATATGATAAATATGGCATCAGTGTTTCAAATAAACTGAAGATGCTCTCAACTGCATTTGCTAAAGAAAGTGGATTTTATAATAAGAATTGAAGAGTTTTGAATACTAATAGAATCACAAAAATCTTTTAATCCCTCAATTCAAAGAACATAAAAAAGTAAGAACTATTTTATCACTATTATTTCAATACCAATAAAATGATATCAGATGCTGCTTGAGTGGTATTATGCAGAATATGGACGGTATAGCCAACATCCACAAGAAAATCATGCATTAACTCACTTTTAACTGTTTTAATACACTGACACCTAGTTAAAAAGAAGGAGGAGTAGGAGAAGGAGTTGAAGGAGAAGTGGAAGCTGCAAAAATTTTACTATTGTTTCTGAAAAGACTTCAGTCACAATAATCTTTTTCATGGAAAAACTATTTCACAAGCAAAGAAATAGTTTATTCTGTATTGTCATTACATAAATCTGTAGCCAGGACATAAAAGGTTACATATTTAGAATTTTGATAATATCTGAACAGTCAATGAAGCTATTCCATTTTTTGTTATTGCAGTAGATTTGGTCCTGGCACTTGAAAATTTTCAATTTGAACTGAAAGACTGATAATGATATATAGTATGGAAGACCATTACAATTTCTGCTGTGATTATCTTCTTCCTGTGATTTTATCTGAATAAAAAATGGGTGACTTTATCACTCTTTGGTACCAGTTTAGGAAATCATACATGTCTTATGTGCTGTTGTTAGTATAAGCTGGTTTATACCTGCTTTCCACCATTTTTCATACTGATTGAATAATTGCATACTGCACAAAAATCTTTGAAAGGATTTGTTTCTTATTTAATAAATGCCCATAGTTCATAAAATTCATCATATTTGCAATGTGACTGGGAAGCTAGAGGTTTAAATATATACAAATGAAAAGAGATGATTGCAACTACTGCAAGAATTGCAAGACTGAATTTGCAATCTCATGGCCTCATCAGTATTTTTATTATTCAAAAACCCAAACAATCTGAAAGATTTAAAGGCTGTGAGCTTTTGAACTAATCAAAATCGAATTCCATATGTGCTGCAAAAAAGAGGTGAACTCCCCTCTTGCCTAAAGGTAGAACTGTATTTAATAGGCACAGTCTTCCCAAACAAAGTCAGAGATGATTTTACAGAAGTTTTTGGTTAGTCTGGTGTGGGCTGGGGAGGGAGGGGTCAGAGATTAATGATCACTCAGAAGTAGTGGTGTTTAGAGACTGATGGACTTTCAGTGGTGTGCCGTGATCACTAAGGAATGCTGTGGACTGGCTGACTTCTGAAGCAATGCCACTTGACCAAAGCACTTGCTGATTAGGTATAATCTAGAAGTATGAGGCTGTCACTGATTGGCTGACTTTCGAGAGTAGGGTTTCATCAATGATTGGCTGACTTTGCCAATCATTGGCTGATTTGCCAATGCCTTGGGGATTCATTGATCTGACTTTCATAAGCTTAGTTACTGGAGTGAGGTTGTTATTGATGATCAGATGGTACTGATCAGCACTTACATCTATTAATAATGATTACTTGTTCATATATTGAGGAAAAGACAAAAAATACAGTTTTCCTTTCCCAGATATCTTCTTTCTTTAATTCTCAGCTGCCCCATGATCTTTCTTAGTCAAACCTGCAAAACAGACCAGATCTTTATTTGTGGACACATATTTCAGCCAGCATTGTTTTAAGTGTTTTAGGTGCCCATTATTATGGTGGAAAAAGAATTCTAAATGCTAATTAGACTGTGCCTAATTTATTGAAATTAGCCAAATTCAGTATATTTAGGGTGCCCTGACAAGTCAATATAGGGTATAAGACAAACTTAGAGTATATTCCCTGTATATTCAGGATTGAGGGAAAATCTAGATGAAGTCCATATCTGAGGATGGGTCTACTAGCACCAAATTTTCCCAGTACTATTCAGCAGGCACACTAGAGTTCATTGGGTGTCATGACCCATTGCCTCAAGGGAGAACAATGGGTACTGAATAGACAGGATTCTTTCAGTCCCCATTTTACTCAAATTGCTCATGGACTGGATTTCTGGAAAGACTTCATTTGCAATAAGGGGCCTCCTGTCTAACATTTTAGTAATCACTGTCTCCTAGTTACAAGATGCATCATGGAGTCCCAACCTCCTAGGACCTGGGTCTGAGATTGCCTCCAATCCCTTGTTCTATGTATTATGAGAAACTTGAGTTACTATGGAGTTGCCAAATACCCAAAACAAAGACAGTAGTTAGAACAGATAAGTTTCTGGGTATTTGGGTATAAGCTCAGCTTTAAACAAAGGTTATCAGGAGCACAGTCCTGAAAGGGACCCACAAAAACAGATACAAGATTGAAAATTTGGGGCATATCTTTATAAATAAGCTACAAATACATAAGCATAGCCAATACATAGACAAAGGTACAACATATTATTAAAAAAAGAAATTTTAGAGAAACAGAGGAAATATTCTCTGATTGGTGGACTTTGGAGCAAATGCTTTAACCCTTTAAACTCTACCCTGAGTTTACTAAGCTCTTGGTTCCAATGGTGTTTGTAAGGGAGGAGAAAGAATATAGGCCACTGTATTGCACAATATTTGATTTTACCTCCACCTGTGGCTTCACATATTTTCATTTATCCCCTCCTGATGCAATCAAACACAATCTCCAGCCTAGCCTCTCTCCTGATAGCAAAATTCAAATTTTCTATTTCCCACTGGACATCACCTGCACAGCCAGCAGAACCTTATAATTTACTTGGTCTATACTACCTCATCCACCATACTCTTTTATCTCTACTCCTAATTCAATTTGCTGATGACTCTTTCTCTTCCTTTATCTTCAATCTCAGTTAAAAACAGCTTCTAGCTAGTCAGCTATCTTTCGAACTAAACCATTATAGACTGCCTGACATTCTTTCATATATTCCCTAACTCCCCAAAATCAAATTTGTCCTCTCACCAATGTTACACTTTCAGCCTTAATCAGGTACCTTTCCTTTTGTTAGGATTGTCCTCGAAATGTATCCAATAAATGTTTGACAAATGGTTGAATGTATAGATTAAAGTATCAAAGTGTTGAGCCTACCCATTGGTAGGATCTTTTGCTTTCATGCAAGAATATTGAAGTCCTATACCTACTCAGCTAACTTGAGAAATATTATAGAAAACTAGCATCAAGAGTAATTGTGAACAGCTCCATCCTAGGCCCTACCATTTTCATTTTGGATGTGGAGACACTGGCAACAGGATGATACATCACGCTTCCTGAATTGGACTCCGCACAATTCCATGAGTCCCCATTGGTTTAACAATGAAGTACACCACTTCCATCAGCTCATCATTCACTCTCCAAATGTTTTCACCTTGAGCCTGTTCCCTTGGAATGGAGAGAATGCTTATGTTCTCACAAAATTTCATGCTGAAATCCTGACCCACAGATAATGGTCCTACAAGGTGGAGCCTTTCATAATCATTAAATCATGAAGAGGAGCCCTCATGAATGGGATTGGTGCTCTTATTAAAAGAGGAAGAGATTCCTTGTCCCTTGTGCCAGGTAAGGATATAACAAAAAGATGGCCATTTATAAACCCAGAAATGGACCCTCATCAGACACCAAATTTATTGGTGTCTTGATTTCTGAATCTTCAGCCTCTAGAATTATGAACAATAAATGTCTATTGTTTATGATATTTTTGTTGTAATAGTCTGAACAGATTGACACCCCTACCTCAGGAACCATCTGGTAGTAATAGGCCAGCAAATAGTCATAATGTAACTAGCTACTGGTATTACAAAAATTCAGCTTGTAAGAGAAAGCAGTCTTAGCTAATAATACCATGTGGATTGTTTTTCAAGACATTTCCACAGTCAGTCTTTATCTACAGTACTGAACTAATCATAAGGCATCACTATACAAATTTTTCCTCCTTTAAGGGCATGTCCCCTTCTACTCATGTACTCATGGTACTCATGGTACTTCTGGCCTATCTCAACTATCTATCATCATTCACTAACCCCACCTATTCATATAACCCCAACCTCAGGAGATGGAGTTTACTATCTACAATACCTGACTTTAGATGACATAAAGATAACTTCCAGTTCCCATATATTGGCAAAGAATGCACTGAGCCCCCAGCATTGTTAGGAGATATCCCTCTTCCACAGCCCATTTATATCACTGGATGCTGTGAGGGATCCAGCTATAATCTCCCTGAAAATCTGTGAGGATTCTAAGGTATACTTCTGGTCCTTTTATCCAGTAGAACTGCCCATACTGATCACCCAAAAACTTCCATCTGGCAGTGATAAGTCAGAGAATTCCCAACCCTATTCATGTTAGTTGTCCTGTATGCCTCACCCACCCAGATTACTACCTTTTCTCCTCTCTGGATCTTTCTCCACACAATGCTAAACAGATCTCTGACTGTTGGCCTCTGGATTTGGTTTCACATGTGGTCTCTATCATTGACTCAGGAATCTATCTCTTTGCCAAACTCTGAATGCCCCTCACTGACAAAGAATATTCTATCTGGCCCCATCTCCTAGCACTTTGTCATTCTGACAAAATCCTTGCTTTTCAATGTAAAGGAAATACCTTGGTGACATTAGAATTTTAAAGACTGTCCAGAGGGATCCTGTGATCCAGAACATCACCATAGAAACTCCATTTATATGTGTACAACATATAGTCAATTTTCTGCTCAACTTAATTAGAAAATATTAAATAACATAAATTAACACAAATTAAATTAACATAACAGTGATACACTACCTTCAACTTATATGTTTGACCAAAAGTTAGATGATTGAATAAACAAAATGTTTATGAGACTGTAGCACACTTACCTACATTAATTTGTGAGAGTATGAATTGGTAGAATATTTGTGGGATGACTTTGGCAATATTTATAAATATCTGCAATTTTCATATTCCGTTCACTTTATCACAACTTATGCTTTATTTTTTCTATGTATATTTGCTCAAGAATTAATGTACAAGATATTGATTTTAGATTTATTAAATGGGGAACTATTTATGGGTTCAATAGGAGGGCAACAGTTAAATTTGTTATGGTACATATATGTAGAATGTGATCGAATTATAGAAGTAGTTACAATTACGAGATAGTTTTATGTGTGTTGTCATGAAATGGTTTCACATTCACTTTTTAAAAATTTGTTTTAGTTGTAGATGGACACAATACCTTTATTTTATTTATTTATTTTTATGGAGTGCTGAGGATTGAACCCAGTGCCCAACATGTTCTAGGCAAATGTGCTACCACTGAGCCCCAGCCCCAGTCCTCACATTCACTCTTTAACTGACAAAGGCAAGTGGAAGAAAAATATGTACAATCACAACCTATTATGTTAAAACATCATAATATATTTTATAGCATAGCTTTGTATTTAAAATTAAAATTAACTATAAAGTAATATTTATCAGATTTTTCTCTTCATTGTAAATGGATGGGATTCATTTATGTATATTTTTAGGAAGGTTTGTGTTATGGTTAAGATGTGGTGTTCCCCCAAAACTCACATGTGAGACAATGCAAAGTTTGAAGAAGAAATGACCGGGTTATATCCTTAACCTACCAGTGAATTAATCCCTTATGGGAGTAACTGAGTGGTAACTGGAGGCAGGTGGGGTGTGGCTGGAGGAAGTGGTTCATTGGAGGCATGGCTATGAGATAGATATTTGTATCTAATCAACTGAATTTCTCTCTCTCTCTGCTTTATGATCACCATGTGAGCTGCTTCCCTCTGCCATGGTATGCTGCCTCACCTTGAGCCCTGAGGAATGGAGCTGTCCTTATATGGACTTAGACCTCTGAAACCATAAGCTATCAAATAAAAGGAAGGGGCAGGGATATGAAAAATGGTGATATGAGACAGACATCATTACCCTATGTACATGTATGTTTACATGAATGGTATGAATATACATCATGCATAACCATAGAAATGAAAAGTTGCACCCTGTTTGTGTACAATGAATCAAAACGCAGTCTGTAAAAATAAAAAATAAAAAAAAATTTATTCCTCCTAAAATTGTTCTGATCAGATCTTTTAGTCATAGCAGCAAAAAAGCTGACTAAAACAGAAATTGGTACCAAGAAGTGGGGTTGTTTCTGTTACTAACTTGACCATGTGATTCAGAAGTTTTTTGAGGTTTTTGGAATTGGTGGGAGGAATTTTGAGATGCATAGCAGTGCAAGCTGGAAATACTTTCAGTTATTGTAAGCAGAGCTTAATGGCCTATTCTGGTGGAAGCTCAGATGACCAGAATGCCAACAGGACTCTGGACAGTGAAGACAGGGCTCAAGGGGCTTTAGAGGAAAAGGAGGACACTATTGGTAGTTGGACTAGAGGTCATTCCTCTCAACTTCTGGCGGAGAAGTTTTCTGCAATTTGCTCGGTTGCTGAGACTTTCTGTGAAGCTGATTTTAAAAGTGATGAACTTCTTAATCTGGCAGAAGAAATTTCTAGGCAGCATAACATCAGGCAGTGGTATGGATATTGCTGGAAGCTTTTAGCCAAATTTATTGTGATATTCAGGAGCAGAAAGCAGAGCGGAAATATTTGAAAAACTTGAACTTGAAAGACAGGGTTAAAACTAGGGCTAAGGAAGTTGCAGTTGTTAAAGACATTACCACTACTAAAGAAATGCTAAAGACATTGCCCAGGGACAGTAAGAAAGATGGCTTGAGGGCATCTCAGGAGCTGGCAAGATCATACCCATCTAAAGCTCAAGGGAGTAAAGATGAAAATTCTCTTGAGAAGAGACCAGTGGGGCACCCTTTTTGCACAAGGGAGCCTAGGAAGTTTTTTCAATGTGTTCAGCCACCTAGACATTCAGAGCCTGCTGCAGGCGGGATCACTGCAGGCTTGGCTACTGCTCCAGATGGCAGCAGAACTTGGTATCAACTGTGTGGTGCTGG
This sequence comes from Glaucomys volans, assembly GCA_020662805.1. NCBI lineage: Eukaryota > Metazoa > Chordata > Mammalia > Rodentia > Sciuridae > Glaucomys > Glaucomys volans. The sequence goes on from JAJEJO010002648.1 coordinate 76,549, forward strand.
TTCTGTAGGAATGCAGGATGCTGGAGTTAGGGGATCATGGAGGCTTCCACCAAGATTTCAAAAGAAGTCCTGGGAAGCCAGGCAAAGTGCATCAGGGTTAGAGTTCCTGTGGGCATCCCCTGAGAAGTCAAGTGTGGAGATTTGAGGAGGAAGCTCAAGCTGCAGTGCATACCACCAAGCAATGCCAGTAACATGGGACATCGTCCTAGGAAAGCTGCAGAAAAGGAGCAGAAACAAGTCAACAGAAAGGCTACATGGCCTGCAACCAACAAGGGGACAGGGATGGAACTACACAAGCCCTTTGAGGAGAACATCACAATATGCCCCAGATGCTGGACACGGAGCTACAGGACTTATTTGCCCAATTGGATTTTGGTCTTTCTTTTGGTTCCTATCCCTTCTTTTTTTAAAATATTTTTATTAGTTGTTGATGAAACTTTATTTACTTATTTGTATGTGGTGCTGAGAATAAACCCAGTGCCTCATATATGCTAGGCAAGCACTCTACCACTGAGCCACAACCCCAGCCCTCCTATCCCTTCTTTTTATGCCCCTAATTTTGTGAATGGAAGTGATTATTCTATACCATTTTATATTGCATACTTGTAAATTGCTTTTAATTTTACAGGAGTCAATGAACTGAGTGGTAACTGGAGGTAGGTGGGGTGTGCTTGAGGAATCGGTACATTGGGGGCATGGCTATGGGTATATATTTTGTATCTGGAAAGTGGAGTTTCTCTCTCTGCTTTCTGATCAGCATGTGAGCTGCTTCCCTCTCCCACACTCTTTTTCCATGATGTTCTGCCTCACTTTGAGGCCTGAGGAGCCTTCCATCTGGGGACTAAGACTTCTGAAACTGTGAGCCCTCAAATAAACTTTTCATCCTCTACAATTGTTCTGGTTGGGCCTTTTAGTCACAGTGTTGAAATACCTGACTAAACCAGTTTGGAACAGGAGTACATGCACTATTGTCAGCTTCATCATTAAAATCATTCTCCTTTTATGTCTGATCTATCAAAATGTATAAATGCATTTTACTGTCATGTGCAACAATTTAGAACAAGTTAAAAATTTTAAAAAAATTTAAATAAATTTAACAACATAACTATTACTTGTGTATTAATCAGATGGAAGAAATGCTCACTGATGCAAAGCATAAAGCCTAAATTCTGAATAACTGTTTTAAACTCACAGGTGGGTGGAATGTAAGCTCTCAGGCAAGTGGCCAAACAGGAGTCAGATGAAAGCGACTGAACCAAGCTTTATTGGGATTTGGCTCTCAGGAGAAATTCCCAGCCCTCCAGGGTAAAGGTCAGGGTGGAGGGCCAGAGACAATTGCATGTGGCCCCAGCTGCCCAGGGTCTTTATAGGCCAGAATAGGCTGAGGGCCCTGTTGAGTGATAGGTGGACAGGGTCAGTGGGGCTTATTTGTCAGCATTTGATTGGTCACTCTGATGCACTGCCTGCTGCTTTGTTCTCTGCACTTGCAGTGGATCACCAGTTGTCCTGCTCCCTCCCATGCAGCTGCCCAAATCTGACCTAACACCTGAACACAGCAAAAGTTTATTTCTTGTACACACAAAATCTGATGTGATCTAGCAGAGAAGGTTCTTACCAAGTGATTCATAGATCTAGGCTGCTTCCATTTGTAGTGCCACACCCCAATATGGGGTCTCCATATTTGTTGCTAAATGGAAAAAAATGGAAGTGGCCTCCTAGATTTCAAGTGTCTTGGCCTGAAAGGGACACTTATTTAAGCTTCTGCTTGTATATCAGTCAGTGGCAAGTGTAGTCAATCACACAACACTTACTAACTACAAGGGGTCAAGCAATGTAGTTTTCCCATGAGCCCAGGATCAAGATAGAATGTGGATGACCACTTGCAGTCACTTTCATAAACTGTTATACAGCAGGTTTTTGAAAATAAGCAATTTTTACAACTTGTTAGGACAACAATCTTCCTTTTTTTCCTGGAGGTGTTTCTGAAAAGGCCAAATTGGCCTTGCATTTTTTCTAGGAGCTCCTGATACACATCACCTGAATGAATATGCTTGATCACCTGCACAAGTACCTTTAGGCACGCTGAAAATCAGGACTTTCCTCTTGGGAAGGTACATAGGCAAGAAGCAGTAGAAGGATGGTTAGGGTTGTTTTTGTTTGTTTTAATCAGATCTGGTATGTGCACCAAGAAATGTCTGTATTCTTTTACCTCCTAGAAGTACTCTGAGGTTTACAGGAATTTAGACTCAGGATTTACAGATGTTTACTTACACAGTAGTTTTTATGTTTACTCACAGTAGTTTCATTTATTACTTAGGGTGGAGGGTTTTCAAAAATTTTTTATTTGTCTTAATTTTTTGTACATTACAGTAGAATGCATTTATACATTTTGATAGATGATACATAAATGGAGTGTAACCTCTCATTTTTCCAATTATTCATATTGTAGAATCACGTTGGTCATGCAGTCATATATGTACATGAGGTAATAATGTCTGTTTCACTCTACCATTCTTCCTACTCCCATCCCCCTTCCCCTCTCTTCACTCTACTTAATATAAAGTAGTTCTATTCTTCCCTAACTCCCCCACTTCTGATTATGTGAATTAGCATCCATATATTGGAGAAAACATTCAGCCTTTGGTTTTGTGGGTTTGACTTATTTTGCTGAGCATGATATTCTCTAACTCCATTCATTTACCAGCAAATGCCATACTTTCATTTTTCTTTAATAGTAATATTCCATTGTGTATATCTACTACTTTTTCTTTATGTATTCGTTTGTTGAAAGGCATCTAGGTTGGTTCCGTATTTTAGGTATGGTGAATTGAGCTGCTATAAACATTGATGTGGCTGTGTCACTGAAGTATGCTGATTTTAAGTCCTTTGGGTATAAAGCAACTAGTGGAATAACTGGGTCAAATAGTGGTTCCATTCCAAGTTTTCTTAGATAAATTTACTCGTGTGTGCATGTTCTGTGACCAGTCTAAAATACAACAGCCCATTATAAACTCCTCCTGCAATGTTGTTTAAAAAACTATTCTAACTCCAGGTTTGCATCCAAATAACAAGAACATTCTATACCAAGTTACACTCTATTCACCAACCCAACTGGAAAACAACTGGAAAGGGTGGTGAAGATGCTCTTGGCAGAAAAATGTCATTGTTCATAAAAATCTTCACATAGATAAGGTTGCTATTAAAGGAATTCCATGGTAAGGGTCAGCCAGGAGGTTTCTGAAGACCATTGTAATGTTTTAAGTTAGGAAAAGGGAAGGTGCTCTGTGCCGCCTGTTCTACTGGGTATAAGTTCACCCTTCAGAGAAGGACAGAAAGTCAGGTTTCAGAGACTGATAGAAAGATGCACTGGATAAGACTTTAGGGGAAATGTGCTGTTGTGTGTAAACTGCTTGGACTGTAAATCTGTGGCAGCCTATGAGCAGTTGGTTCTTAAGGATCCCTGGAGCTAGAGGCAGCAGCAGCCTAGGTAAATGAATCCACAAAGAATCCCCAAATTATTTCAGATTCTCATTTTCACATTTCCTTTTCTAAAACTGGTTTTAGTACTCTGGCTAGAAGATCCTTCTTTTTATTCTCTAAAAGTCATTGTGATGTAGTGAGAATAGAAATAAAGTGACAATGTCAACTTCAGACTGAGGGGAATAGAAACATGCGACTCTAGAAGAATTCAATTCAGAGGTCCAGTCCCAGCTCTGTCACATATTGTGTGAACTTGGGCATATTCCCAAGCTCTCTGAGTCTTACATTCTTTATTTTAATTTTTAGGATGGGATTTTTTATATATAATTTTATTTATTTTTTCTTGGTTCTTTTTAATTATACATTGACAGTATAATTCACTTGACATAATCATAAAAGCATGGAATATATCTTGTTCTAATTCAGTCCCTAGTACCTCTCCTTCCCCTTCCCTACCTTCACTCTTTGCTCTGTTCCTTCTGTTGATCTTTCTGCCATTTACCCATAGTTATTTTTTTAATTAGTTTCTTGTGGATGTATATGATGGTGAAATTCACTGTGGTATATTCATATATGTACACAGGAAGACTATGTTGGATTCTTTCCACTGTCTTTCCTTTTCCTATCCCTGCTTCCTTCCCTTCATTCACCTTGATCTACTCTTGATCTACTGAACTTCTATTCCCTCCCTCCCCCTTACTGAGGGTTAGCTTCCACATATCAGAGAAAACATTTGGCCTTTGGTTTGCGGGGATTGGCTTATTTCACTTACTATGATAATCTCTAGTTCCATCCATTTTCTGGAAAATGCCATAAAGTCATTCTTCTTTGTGCCTGAGTAATGTTCCATTGTGTATATATACCACATTTTTTTTATCCATTCATCTGTCGAAGGGCACCTAGGTTAGGTAGGCTTGGTAGGCTCTATCTTATATGTAAAACTGTTGGAATTATGTATTATATGTAAAGCTGTTGGCATAATGGCTGGTGTGCATTGGGTATTTAATGATTACTTTTACCTTAGACACCATCACCTTCCCTTCTGAGATTTGCTTATAAAGTAGCTGTCAGAGAATATGCAGTGCTCTAGCACATGGCATACCAATCAGCCAAAAATGCTGCTTACCAGGAAAACTTCAGTAAATCTTTTCCATTTCAAGATATTATTTAATTTGGTTTTGGAGAACATTTTTCAACTGGATGCCACTCAAATTTCCTAGAAATTGTGTCAAAGATCAGCTCCTTCCCTTCCTCCCAGTTGCCTTCCTAGCAATCCATCTAGGCCAATTTTAGAGCATGCCAAACTATAAAGAACATAACCTAAAGAACTAAATCCTTTGAAAGGAGTGGGCTCTAGTATCCCATCAGAGGGCAAAGTTCCAGCCCAGTGACCTCTGGGTATCTCACCTCAAAATATCACCCTTATTTCTCATAAGCTCCTTGAAGACAATGTACATAAAATACTTAATTTTTACCCTGTCTTCAATAGTGCTGTAATAAGAATGAAGGATGCTTTCCATTCTTGTCCCAGGTAGGATCTGATATACAATAATCTCAAAGTAACTATTGCCAAGAACTGTTTTCCATTCCAGGATTAAGTCTCTCAACACAGAGACCCACCATTTGGTCCATGCTCATCACTCCTACAGCTTCATCTTGTGCACCACCCAGTTTAATTTAAAATTACCTCCCACAGAAGGATTTACAGTTTTCCAAGGCCTTCTCCTGCCTTATCTCAGGGCATCGACACTTGACTGTCCTATATGGACCTTCCTTTTCCCTCCTTCTTCTCTTTGCATGTCCTGACTCCTTTTTACTTTTGGAGTGGAAGGATACCCACCATCATTTTTATATGGTTTTTGCTCATAGTGTCCAAACTTCCATGGGCAGGTAATGAGTTCGTTTTTCCTAGCATCCCAAGGACTAACACAGTACTTTACAAAGAGCATGAGCAGATGCTCACTTAATGTTTGGGGAATAAATGAGCCACTGATGGGCTTTAATTTAATAATATTTATTTCTTATAAATTCTTAAACAAGATAAGTAAATATGCCAGGTAACTTTACAGAACCACAGACTAAAAGGGATAAGAGTAGCCAAGAACTGACCATCTTTAAGGTTTTTTTTCCTTGTTCTCTTAGACCCAACTCTTTTCCTGCTGACTTCTTTGACAGTTCCAAGGATATCACTATTTGAATGTCATTTTTTATTTTTCCAGATCACAAAATAAGATGATCTGTCTCACAATTTATTTTACAAATAAGCAAAACTCACATCCTTACACTTCATAAATAGCAAAAAAGAAAAGAAGTCAGACCAAGGTTAATCATGAATTTGGATTCTGAAAAAGATATTATATTACAAGAAATATTTGAGGGGCTGGGGTTGTTTGTGGTTCAGTGATAGGATGCTTGCCTAGCATGTGTGAGGCACTGGGTTTGATCCTTAGCACCACATATAAATAAATGAATAAAATAAAGGTTCATCAACAACCAAAAAAATTTTTAAAAAGGAATATTTGAAAACTATTCCCCAAAGAAGATAAATCTCTAAGTAAATGATACAGAACAGGGACAGAATGTTGCTGTATACTGTGTTCCCTGTGACTCCACCCCAACTCTCTTCAAAGACAAAGAAACCAGTTTATCTCAGACTTTACTAGGGGTGGATGTGGTCCTGGGACTTGTACTGGATGTGGTGGCAGGGCCAACTTTGGCTGCAATTTTGACTGCAACTTTGACTCAGGACCTCTCTACTTCATTTCTCAAAGCCTCCTCATATTGGAATAAGAAGCACATGGGGTCAGACTCATGGATCTTTATTAAAGTTTCCAGCAATTTCATCTGACTGGTTTCAGCATGAGCTCTTGGATCCTATTGTAATTCATACCATGAAGGATCACTTTGGGGCACCTGGCAGTACTCCAGGTAGTTTTCCTGCACCAAATCTTTAGTTATGAACTCTTTTGGCTCACCAAAGATGAAGAACTTCCTCCCAGAATACAAGTTCATCAAACTCAACACTTCCCATATCTCCTTCTCAGTGGCACAGTTTCCCTTCATGAAGATCATTCCTGGGACAATTATCAGAATGGTCATCTTAGATATGCCCTCATCACCACTCAGCCTGGCATCATTTGTGAGTCTCAATTTGTTGACAAGGACATAGCTGTGCCTGATGGGGTCAATTTCCTTTACACAAACACTAAAGACCAGCTCCATGTGCTCAGAAGCTCTCCTGACCATGTCAAGAAAATCATTCTTGTATTCATTGATAACATTATCTAGCATGTCTGCCTCTGTGACTGGTTTTCTCATTTGATATTTATGTACTAGGAACTGCACTCACACCACTGTTTTCTCATATAGAGGGTCTCCAGGCAGGTTCTCAGCATCAGACGAGGAGTGTGAGGAAGCTCGACTATTTTCCTCTTCTTGGCTGCTGGAGCTCTTCATTTGATTTTCTTGATGAGGTGGCTATGTTTGCAGTGGAAGATGAATAGGCACTCTGAGAATCTGTGGGATATTGGGTATTTCAGCAGCAGGAGCCTTTTTCAGGTTGCCAGGCATTGGAGAATGGGAGGAGGAGGCAGAGGGTTCTGCTATGGCCTGGGAGACCAGTAGAACCTCCAGGTCCTGGATCTCACTTTGGGATTGGTACTGTTGATGTGTGCAATGTGGGCTCTCTTAACTCTGAGACATGATCACTCTTGTCAATGGTAGCTGGCAGGAATCTGGGTGACAGGAGACTATGACCTAGGGAAGAAGGATATAAATGGACCCATGTGGTATAGTCAACTGTTGGTGGCTGTTATGAAGGCTACCTCCCCCTGTTTTTTCCTGAGGGTACTGCTGAAGTGCCTCACAGGTCTCCAGTCCTGATCTATAAGAAACTAAAGAAGTAAGTGTGAAGCTTCAGGGTACAGCTAGCAAACTCAACCCGAGTCTTCCCAGAGCTGGTGACCAGCATGTGGGTTCAGGTTCTGTCAGATATTTTCTGTTTGTGGGTGAGTGGTTCCATCTTTCCTTGCTCAGAATCCTCACTGTGCCCCAGGGAATGTCTGGAACTCCTTTCTCTACTGACCCAAAGCCTATTAACTCAGAAAGAGTTCTTAATCTTCCTGAGAAACTTAAGGAAGAAAGAATTGATAGAGTGACTCAAACTGATTGCTTTATCCAGAGCTTCTCAACCAGGAAATTCAGAAGGGTGAAAAGTACTTCTAGAAAGGAAGTGAGGAAATCCCCCTATCAGGCCAGAGGTGATAAGGAACAACCATCTTTGGGGACTTTGCTGTTATTTTCCAGTCCCCTCAATTATCACTCAGGATCATCAATTTGCCCCATGATAGAGACTGGGATGCCCTACTCTGCTGTTGTGAAACAACTCTCAGGCACCCAAAGTTGAAGTCAGAAAGCACCAATGTCTGACAAGTATTCCAAAACCTACCTGGTGTAACAGCAGGGATAGGGTTCTATGTGATCTCCACTGTTCTGCAGTGTGTGGTCCTCCCAATTCCATTCAGCATTTTACCTTGATTTCTGGAAGAAGCTGAGACTCTTCCTTCTGACTTGGGGGTTTACTCGTCAAACCAAAGTTCTTACCATCATTTTACTCCCCAGGAAAGTCAACAGAGGCTATTTCTGGTCACTCCCTTCCTCCCAGGACTGATACTAGAGTTCTGAGGTACCACCTGCAATTTGGAGGAGGGATTCCCTCAGTCCTCACTTAGCATCTTGACTACTAGAAGAATCTAGGACTCCTCTCTTTGTTCACCTGAAGCAAATCTCCTCAGAATAGGCCCCACCTTTCTGCAAACTGAATTTGAAACCAGGGAGTAACTCCATCTGGCAATTATTCCAGAGTTTCCCAGAGCCTCCCAAAATTGATGTCAGGGGCTAACCATTTATAAGGGGCATGTTTGTCCTGGAGTGGGTAATCCCAAAAGTTCCCACTCAGAATCTTAAGCTCAGAGCTTGCAAGGACTTTGACTTCTCCTTCTTCTGAACAGAGGACTTCTCCCTTAGTGTGTCCCATCCTCTGATTTCCAAGGTGGATGTCAATTCCAGCCACTCTTGTCAAGCACCTCCCAGGGATAATGACAGAAATAGGGCCCCAAGGACCCTTTGTTAATTTGGGCTAGGTATTCCCTCAATCTTCACTCAGTATCTCACCCTGAGTCTGGTAGGGGCTAGAGATCTTTCTTTTTCTGACTGAAGTTTGCACCCTTTAGACCAAGTCCCTCACCCCTCAGACTCCTGACGCAAAAGTCAGCGGAAGAATTTTTCTGGCCATGCTCTTACCCCAGTCAGGGCTGACAATAGGGGGGGCTCCATTGTAGGAAAGAATTCCTCAGTCTCACTTAGCATCTTACCTTGATTCCTGGAAAGGTCTGGGATTCCTCTGTCTCTCTCCCAAAGCAGCAGTTGTCAGAATAGGCTCACCTCCCTGTAAGCCTCCAAGGTGAAAGTCAGGGGGCAACTCAGGTGGGCAGTTATTATAGGAGCTCCTGGGGCTGGAGCAGGGGCCAGGCTCTTATCTGTAGGAACCCCTATGTTTTAAAGTGGTGGTCACCTCATTTCCCACTGAGTGTCTTATCTTCAAACTCAAAAGTGCCCATGTGGAATTTCTACCTCTATGGGACTTGTGTGGTAGCCCCTCACAACATGGTCCTCACTGCCCTCAGATTCCCATGGCTCTATCTGAAGCACCTCAATTAGAGTTATATGTGCAACTCTGCATTGACAAAAGGATCAGGGATTCATGGAGTGGGACTTCCTCTATTCTGGGACAGGCAGTTCCCTCTTGTTTTCCTTCAATGTCTCGACCTTAATGCTCAGATCAATCCTGGGATACTCCTCCTTCTACTAATTTAGGCTACACTTTTCAGTACAGGCCTTGATCCATCAGATTCTGAAGGCAGAAATTTGATCACATCACTTTCATTAGTTTTGCCTTCCTGGGTACTACGCCCACCCTACCACTCACCCAGCCTGTGGCCAGATGAATACTTCTTCCTCCCATCAGTAAGGAGTACAGCTCTGTTTGGCTCCACACATTCTGGAGTCTTTGGTCCCCTCAGACCTCATTCACTGTCTTTACCTGGAATCCTTGTAGGATCAGGGATTTCTCCCTCTGTTGATCTGAGGTTGTGTACCAAACATCAAGTCCTTCACAACCCTCAGACTCTTGAGACAAGAATCAAAATCAGAGGGCACCTCTGTCTGATAGTTATTCTGGACCATCCCTCCAATGATTATACTGGTGGTGGTCTTGTAGCTCCCTTGATTTTGGAGTAAAGGTCCTTCAATTTTCACTCCTCAACATATTGGAGTTTTTACTGCCTGGGACTCCTCCCTGTGCTGATCTGACACCACACCTCTTGGCTCAAGACCCTTCACAATGTTTAGACTCCACAGGATGAAGTCATGGAATTGCCACTTTTAGTCAACTCTTCCAGGAGTCTCTGAGGTTGACAGCAGGGCCCCTAGGCTTTGTAGAGTCACTATCTTCTGGGGTGAGTGGTCTCCACAGTTCTCATTCAAGATTTCAAGTCTTAGCTTCAGTATTATTCATGAAATACTTCCTAGGTTATGTCACCTTCCTGATAATCTCTGTGTATTTACCCTATAGCAACTCAAAAATATTGAATTCAAGTCCCAGGTTATATACAAGTTGGGGAAACTGCAGCACCATGCACATGTCCAAGGCAACTGATAATTATTGGATGAAAAATATGCATTCACACTCCTTCCCATGGAGTCAATTCCCCAGTCAGATGGGAAACTTCAGTTCTAAAGGACCTTCTACAAGGAAGAGGCTTATATGGACACATTGTTAAGGGTTCTTGTCCATTCCATTGAAAACATAGTATCAGAGTTCTAAGAGCCATCATGGACCCACTATGCTGATGTGTAGTTCTGACTTCTGATAACTATAATTGAAATGGGATGGGGAGTTTGGAGAATAGGGATATTTTAAAGTGATTTTATTACTGATTAGAATTACAATAATAAAGAGGTGCTCTAGGACTATGTCCCTATAGTAAAAATTTCAAACAATGTAGTCAATATTTCCTCCTGCTTTCTCTTCAAACCTGTATATCACCACCACCACTGTATAACCTTATTATGAGTTAATTTTGTATAAATACAAATACAAATGTGCATTGGCTTACAAAAGTGTAATAATAAAGTACATAATGTTTTGCTATTTGTTTCGTCCCACAATTCATAGTCTGTTTTGGAAAGTACTACATACCAGTCTTCATAGTGGCTATAAAAAGTCTGACAAAACAAATAATATCTTTTCATTATTTGCATATTGAAAATGTCCTTAATGGCAATTCTCTACACTGTCTGTATTTCTAGAATTTATAAGCAGTCTACATATAGATATATCATTTATATTTTACTTAAAATGTAAAATAGAGGGCTTCCTTAATAATTAAAACTCTTAAGAATTTTTGTGCTCTAATATTTTTATGAAAAGGAAGAGAGTTGAGCTATATGATTAGTGTGCCAGTTGTTACTCATAAGAGTTTGTGGAATGTTCTTTCCATGGGTCATGAGAAACTTGAGAAACAGATAAAGAGTTTGCATATTGTTACATTATAACTTTCTATTATAGACTTACCTCTGAATTAACACTTCCTGCTCTTGAAGCTCAGTCTATAAAACTTCATGGAGCATAGTGATAAAATATTAAGTAGTGACTTCTGCACCTGGGAGGTGGGACCAGAGCACCCAGGTGAAACTTTCGTACCTGGTAGGCCCGCAGAGGCCTAGGTCCACCCCAGCCCAGCCCCAGCCTGCAGTCAAGTGCCCAGGCAGCAGTTGACCATCTAGCAACATATGGGATTGCCTCTGCACATTAGTAGGAATTATACCCCACTGGAAGGCCACCATACCTAGAGGGACAGCACTCTTCTTGGGATACTGCATTATCAAGTTCCTCCCAGGCATCAGGCTACTGAAGACTAGGAGGTTTGAACAGTACAGTATAATTCTATTGTAGATTTTTTTACTTTATTAATAATAATATTATGATTATTCCTATTATACTACTATTTTTCCTACTTTTCTTTTATTAATATTTTTCTCACCCTATTTTCTTCAATTCTATCTCCTTTGAGACTTTCCTTTTTCTCATGCTAACAACCAATTTCTTTTAATTCCTCTGTCACTGTTCCTATGACACAGTACCTCTAAAGACACACTTCTTATCTCATTAATGGTATATCCTACACCCACCCCATCCTCTTTGTCCACCATTAGAAATTGTGGTCCTTATTTCAAACCTATTGACTAAACTGTAGATAATAATCAAACTCATCATCTCTGTTTACTAAGACAATATGGTTAATATCTTAAAAGGGAAAATCTGAGCTAAAAACTTCCACCAGAAAACTTCTAGAACTCATAAATGAATTCAGTAAAGTAGCAAGATATAAAATCAATGCTCATAAATCTAATGCATTTTTATTCATAAGTGATGAATCCTCTGAAAGATAAATCAGGAAACCTTAGAAAATGGAAAGATCTCCCATGTTCTTGGATAGGCAGAGTTAATATTGTCAAAATGGCCATACTACCAAAAGCGCTATACAAATTCAATGCAATTTCAATTAAAATCCCAATGCCGGACCTCATAGAAATAGAGCAAGTAATCATGAAATTCATTTGGAAGAATAAGAGACCCAGAATAGTTACAGCAATCCTTAACAGGAAGAGCAAAGCAGGGGGTACCAAATACCAGACTTTCAACTACACTACAGAGTAATATTAACAAAAATAGCATGGTATTGGCACCAAAATACACAGGTAGATCAATGGTACAGAATAGAGGACACAGAGACAAACCCACATAAATACAGGTATCTCATACTTGACAAAGGAGCCAAAAACATGCAATGGAGAAAAGATAGCCTCTTCAACAAATGGTGCTGGGAAAACTGGAAATCCATATGCAGTAAAATAACACTAAATCCCTATCTCTCACCCTGTACAAAACTCAACTCAAAGTGGATCAAAGACCTAGGAATTATACCAGAGACCCTGCAACTAATAGAAGAAAAAGTAGGTCCAAATTTCATCATGTCAGCTTAGGACCAGACTTACTTAACATGACTCCCAAAGCACAAGAAATTAAAAGAGGAATCAATAATAGGGGTAGATTCAAACTGAAAAGCTTTTTCTTATCAAAGGAAACAATCAGCAATGTGAAGAGAGAGCCTTCAGAGTGGGAGAAAATCTTTGCCAAGCACACTATAAAGAACTCAAAAATTTTACACCAAGAATACAAATAAACCAATCAACAAATGGGCTAAGGAAATCAGCAGACACCTCACAGAAGAGGATCTACAAGAAATCAACAGATATATGAAAAAATGTTCAACATCTCTAGTAATAAGAGAAATGCAAATCAAAACTACCTTAAGATTTCATCTCACCCCAATTAGAATGTCTATTATCAAGAATACAATCAACAATAGGTGTTGGTGATGATGTGGGTAAAAAGGTACACTCATACATTGCTGGTGGGATTGCAAATTAGTACAGCCACTCTGGAAAGTGGTGTGGAGATTCCTTAGAAAATTGGAATGGAACCACCATTTGACCCAGTTATCTCACTCCTGGGCCTATACCCAAAGGACTTAAAATCAGCATACTACAGTGATGCAGCCACATCATTGTTCATATCTGTTAAATTTACAGTAGCTAGATTGTGGAACCAACCAAGATGTACTTCAATAGATGAATGGATAAAGAAATTGTGGTATATATACACAATGGAATATTACCCAGCCATAAAGAAGAATAAAATTATGGCATTTGCAGGTAAATGGATGCAATTGGAGAATATCATGGTAAGTGAGATAAGCCAATCTCAAAAAAACCAAAGTCCAAATGATCTCTCTGATAAGTGGATGATGATACATATATGGGGATGAGAGGGAGGCAAGAATGGAGGAAGGATGGATTGTATAGAGGAAAAAGAGGGGTGGGGACAAGTGGGGGGAAGGAAAAAATAGCAGAATGAGGCAAACATCACTACCTTATGTATATGTATGATTATGCAAATGGTGTGACTCTACTTTGTGAACAACCAGAGAAACAACAGTTGTACTCCATTTGTGTACAATGAATCAAAATAAATTAAAATAAAAAAAGAAAAAATATTAAGTAGTACATTGTGAAGCATATGCAGAACACAGTAACCTGGTCATGATGTTCAATGACCCAAAAACTCCAACGCAAGGTCCAGTAAGGATTATTCCATTTGTCCTTTGAGACCTTAATATTTTATTGTTATATTGTTTTTGTGTAAGACAGTTTCATCACTTAATTCAACTTGCTGTGGAATTCTTTTCCAGCCTAGTAGCCTAGTATTTTCTAGCCTATTATTTTCTTTCTAGCCTATTATTTTGTTTATTTACCCTATTTTCCTGAGAGTAGGAGAGTAAAGCAGAATCTACCATTTATGGTTTCATTTTATTCCTTTTATCCACCCTTATGTAGTATATTATTAACATAAAATATGTTTCATTCCTTTGTTTCTTACATGTTTATGGATTTGAAGAAAGAAAATTCTCAGACTAGGTGAAATTAATGTCACTTAGAATTTTGAATCTTCTTTTTTAATTTATTCCAGTATTTGAATCCATACTGTTTCATTTTAGAACAAAGGTACTTTAAAATGGGTAAAATTCTGAATTGTACTGGAAAATATGATGTGTTTAATAACATATTAAACATATTAAAATACTTAAAATTGAGAGCCACCACAATACATATTAAATAAAAAAGCTGAAATAGGAAACATTTTTGTAAATGTATCAAGTGGATTTCCAATCATATTTATTTTAATATATTCACTGTTCTCTGAAACTGTAGCTTGACAATTATTATTGGGAATATGCTCTATTAAGAAAAATAAAGCATTAAATTACTTTTCCTTGGTTACTCAGATTAAGATAAAATGTCAAAACATGAACACTGTTCATATAGTCTGTTATTCAAACTTTCTATGATTTTTTTATGTCATAAACTTAATGGCACCTACTATATTTATTGTGTACATTATACACAGTGCTAAAAATCTCACTACTATATTTGCTTTCATTGGGATATTTCTATTCTGCAACACAATTTTTTTTAATCTACTCTCTTCTGAGGCAGAGAGTTTATTAAATGTTAGGTTACATTGGTGGTATATTCATGCAGAGTCTATTTTAATTGACCATCAACTTCTTTTAAATAAACTAGTGATTAGATAGCACCAAGTTACCTGCCTAGAATGTACACATCCTATCACAATGGTGAGCTGACATAATTATAGGTTAAGACATATTTAATAGACATATTTAATAGACATTTAACTAAATTATGCAGGGTTATGAGATCTTAGAAAATATCTGACTAACTAGCATTCATCTTTGAAAAGAAAACCTTAAGTCCAGTTGGTTTGCTTTAATAAAATTAATGTAAGAGTCAATGGGTGACCTGTAAACAATAGAAATTTATTCATTTCTCACAGTTCTAGAGACTGTAAGTCTGTGATCAAGGTGCCAGCATATTCAGTGTCTGGTGAGGGAGCACTTCCTGTCTCATGGATGGGTCCTCCACAGCAATCAGTCATTGCCTGTATCACTCTGGGTTTGTGAGGGCATTGGGAGGACCAGGGGATGGAATTCCCAGATGGTTACTCTCCCATTCAGACAAGGAGACTTCAGTGTTCAAGAGCAATGTTTTCAAGGCAAAGATGCAAATGTTTAGTAACACAAAATACAGAAGGTAGCACAGAGTTATGAAAAATGATTTGAGAAGATCAGAGCAATGCATGAACAGTGTCTGCTAAAATAGACAACTTAGTATTATGGGGAAAACAAAGACTTTAGAGACAAAACTATATGTTGGGTGCTGCTCATCAGGCATTACTCTGGGCAAGTTACTTGGAAATTCTCTTACACAGATGTTTGTGAATAAATTGCTTTCAATATTTATTCCCAAACTCTAACATAATGCCTGGCACATCGAAAGCATCCAGGAATAGAGTGTTGAACAAATGAAACTACTGAACCTATTTTTATATAGCTCTAGTGGATTCAGCTTGTTGAGTTTTATTGTTATTGTTGTTTGTTACTTTTTATTTTTATATTCTCCATTTTCATTACCCACAACTTCACTCCCATGGTTTTAATTAATATATTACTGGAACAATTGTTACCCCAAGATTGACTCTGGGGTTAGGTTTCACATCATAAATGTGTGTGTGAGTGTGTGAGTGTGTGTGTGTGTGTGTGTGTGTGTGTGTGTGTAAACATAGAAACATAATGAGGAGACCTGGAAGCAAAACTGCCACTAATCAAGAGAAAGCCTAAGATTTTTTTTCCTACTCTAATCAACCAGATTCTAGAAAGCATATTGGAAGTCTGGACCATTGATTAAGTTCCCATAAGGTTATTAAAAATAAATAAAACATGTTTGATTACTTAACAATTTTTAAGATAATCAGTACCAATTCAGACTTAAATGGAGAAACTACAGAAAACAGAGATTATAAACTTTTTGTTCATTGCCTGAAATTATGAGGGAAAATTTAGCATATATTCAACCTGGGAGATCACAAAAAAGCTTATTATTAAATACCTCATTATTACCTTGCTCCAAAATCTTTTTAATTGCTTAATTCTTTTACTTTATCATTCTTTAGTTTCTTTTTAGATATTGATGACTACAAGATAGTGCTTTTCAAATGTATTGAGTGAGATGAGGGATGAATCCACATCCTCCTATATCCAGAAATAAATTATAACCACATTTAATGTTTATTGAGCACTGGTGCCCAGCACAGTGATAAATATTATCTTATCTTGTTTCCTGTTTAATTCCCAATGTAATCCTGTAAATTAGGAAGTGCAGTCATCCCTATTTCATAAATGAGGAATCTGAGGCAAAAGAAGTTACTTGACAATGGGCATGTAGCAATGAAGAGGCAAACATCAGAATTCACATGTAGATGATCTTAAACCAAAGACTCAGCTCCAGTGACCAAAGGAGAAAAAGTTTGAAAGTCTGTATCAGTGTTTGAGGTTCTCTTTGAGTAGGTTTGGTCTACTTAAAAGCTAGAAAGAAAAAAAATACAGATAAAAGGTCCTACATCTTCAGGAAAGTCATTGTATTCTTTCTTATCCAAAAATTTCTGAAGCTATACTACTGACCTATTCTTCACTCCTAATTGCAGTGGACACAATCATTTATTTGGGAGGTTTACATCATGAAAGCAAGAAAAATTCCTAATTGGACACATTAGAAAAAGAGTTAACTTAATCTGAATAAAGCATTGGATTTACTATATTGCATTATTTTTAAAGTGAAGAGTTTTAATAAACAATGTAATTTGCTTTTTAAAAGACAGATTTTGATATTATTTTGGCAGATCAGTCCCTTTTCAATAAAAGTAGAAGACTGGACAATTCCTAATTATGTCATTTCTACTAACAAAGAAAATTTAAAACAATTGCATAATATGGGCATGCAATAATTAAATGGAAAAACTCCAGGAATTCTTAAAGGAAGCATCATCAAGTGAGGGAAAGGTAAAGAGGCCAGAAGAGTAGCAGCCAACAATAAGAGGTTAGAAGGTTCACAGAAGAAGAACACATAACAACTTTTAAATCAGATCTGGGTCTTTGTGGACCAAATTAGAGGTTAAAACTGATTCAGCACTGACATTGAGGAAAAGCTTACTCATCTTTGGGGAACCCTATGCCTCATCCAACATGCCATATTACACTAGAAATGATCATAAATCCTGCACAAAACAGACCTTCACACTGGAAGTGTTAAGCTAAGCCAAGTAGGAGGGGATTTTTTTCTATGTAAGTACTAATTATGGTGATCCTGAGGGGAAATGGATTTGGGGTAAACACCACCTGCACTGGCAGCCGAAAGAATGAGAATGAGGAGAATTTGGCATGTGAGCCTCATTATGTATGTTATATTATGAGTAGGGTCTGTGAATTACATCCGTCCCAAGACTGTGGTTCTTTATTGCTAATAACCCATATTGACAGACCAATTATAGTTGGAAAAGACAGTCATTTATCTAAGCTGGGATCCAATCTGCTTTGTGCTATATATCATGCCATAATTGACTTAGGTGAGATGATCTAATTCATAATACTCTGAGGATAGTGCTTGACATTCATGGTGTTCCCAGTTTTTGTACACCATCTTTGCTCTGGTCATGAAGGAATAAAAATGGGTGGAACAGGAGTGGAGGTGAAAATTGGCAATATCAATTACCTTTTTTTTCCATTTTCATACTTCCAAAATAAAGAAGTGGAAACATTATTATCATGGCCATGGTAGGGTGACTGCACAGGAAAATTCTCTTAGTTCAGGCAACAGACTACATGAGTAGTGAAAAAGACTGAGTGAAAAGGCATATTTTCTACTAAGATTTATGTTGGAAAATTGTTGCTGCCAAGACCATGGATTATTCTCAGACATCTTCTGAGCCTTCTCTGAGTTTATGAACAAGACCAGCTTTTCAAAGTCTGAGAGTCATAGAATTACTGTTCTATTTCCTTGGTTAGGAGCAATTAATCATGGTTGTATGCCATCAACAAATAAAAATATTTTTCTTTCAGACAGGCAGGAAGGTTGGAAAGGAAGGCAGGAAGGGTGTTCCATTCAAAATACATCTTTATTTACTTTAGATTCAGTGCAGGATGTTTTTATTTTACTAGTACACTTCCAACAAGAGGGCTAAAGCCTGAAGCAAAGCAGATGTGTTGCACTGCATCCCTATGGTCCCAGTCACACCCCTGATGAACTCAGAGATGTCATTAATTCATTCCTCCAAAAGCAAAAAATAGTACAGGTATTTTACTTTCAGGATAGAGATACAGGGCTTCTCAAAGCTGTAATCCATAGAACTGCACCTAGACATTCTGGTTACCTTTACCATTTCCCACCTTTAATACTTTACACAGGCTAGTTTCAGTTCTGCTTATAAATTTTAACAAGAGAAGATTCCACACAGCTTGTTCCTGTGTGCTTGAACTGCCTCAGATAGAAGTTGTATGTGACTTTTTCCCTAACAGTAAAAATGAAATTTAAGTGCTCAGTCCTTCTTGGTTCCACTTTGGACTTTGGTTGGGAATAGTCTCTCTGGAAGAGACCACACAGACACATGCAGTTGAACAATCTTAACTGCCTGGCTTTATTCTGTGTTGTACATCAGTAGAAACACCTACTTTGAACATTTTAGCTGAGCTATAAAGTTTCCAGTGTGTGCACCTTAAAACACAAACAACAAACAAAAATCCCCCACAAACCTTTACAGGAAAATGTGTCTTCCTTAGCATTATATGTGAAGCAAAGACAAATAATAGAAGTGTTATACACTTAGCCATTTTTTGCCTGAGTGAGAAATATTAAATTCTGTCTATATTTATTATTATTATTATTATTATTATTACTATTTATTACTATTCCTTATTTTATTTTGTAACCCAGGGGCATTACAAAAAGCCCTGCAAATTCAAGCTATTATGTTCAATATTGCTCTTGCTCTCTGATAGTTTATAGAAAAATTTCATACATTTGATTTCATTTCTGTAGCATTTCAATTTTAATGAAGACTATCTGACCTATGGTTAAAAGTGAATGGGGATAGATTTTTAAATCCATTTATTTCACAACTTAAATTGAAAGAATCTTTATATTCAGTAACCTCCAAACATGTTTTCATCAAAGTATGACCCCATAAATGTTTGCTCCTAATAGGCTCACATCTATATTGTAATATTTCATGGAATCAGGTCTCATTGACAATAAAGAATATTCTCTTTTTGCTTTCTGTTTTCCTGTCATCCAACAAGTGTATTAATTATCCACTTTAAGCAAGTCACATAATCTTCCCATACCAAAAACTCCCTATTTTTTAACATTTATTTATTTATTTATTTATTTTGGTACCAGAAATTGAGTTCAGGGGAGCTTAACCACTGTGTCACATCCCCAGCCCTTTTTTTATATTTTATTTAGAAACAGGGTCTCACTAAGTTGCTTAGGGCCTTGCTAAGTTGCTGAGGCTGATTTTGAACTCATGATCTTTCTGCCTCATGCTCCCAAGCTGCTGGGATTATAGGTGTGTGCCACTGCACACTGGCTCCAAGAACTTATTTCTAAAGGAAGGTATTAGATTAGATAATGTCCAAGATACTTTGAATTTTAATGTTCCATTTATAATTTTTCTACAGGCTTAGAATCATTCCAAATAACAAAAGAGATACTATATAGGAGGGGGGTATCATGACACAATGGAAAAATAATGGACTTTGTGCTTTTTAAAAGACCAGATCAAATCTAAGCTCTGCTATTCTGTGACTTCTATGTATCATATTTCTCTCAACTAATGCTATGATTTGAATGCTTGGGTCCTCCTAAATTATCTATGCCAAAGCATACTCCCCATGTTCTAAGAGTTAGCCTTTAGAAAGTGATCAGGTCATGAATGGAGTCCCAGGAATGGGATTACTGCACTTATAAAAGAGAGCCAGTAGAGTGTGTTTACTTTATCCATGTCAGAATACATAGAAGATGCTCTCTATGAGTATTCACTAGACATCAAATTTGCTGGCACTTTGATCTTGGACTTCCAAATCTCCAAAATGGTGAGCATTAAATTTCTTTTGCTTATAAAGGAGTCAGTGTAAGGTATTTTGTTACAGCAATCTGAAAGGACTAAGACACCTGAAAAATGGACATAAGATTAAAGACCTCAAAAAATTACTTGGAAAATTAAATTAGAATGAATGGCATGGTAACTTGGTAAATAATAGTGATTGATTTCCTTTTTATTTGTTCAAATGAGCAAAGATGAGGGAGGGGAGGGAGGGATATAGAAATGCAATGTCAGAAAAATGCTGAATAAAATGAACAATGTATATACATAATGGACATCTTAAATATGTTTTACAACCAGGGAGTTCATATGAGGCTTAGATGCCCCAACCCTGCTTACTTCTAAACTCTCCTGTTGAGTTATTACTGATTATTGTCTTGACTTGACATTTGTTTTTGGTGCTCCTGATTAACCTTTTGTAAATTAAGTAATTAAGCAATGGTTAAATCCATTTCTTTATACCAGCAGGGTCAGGAATATTTAGATAAAATGTTGGAACTCTAACTATAATGCGAAATTTAATTTCTGATTGAGAAGTATAACATTTGCTGAAATAAGAAA
>JAJEJO010002648.1:102285-271198 GCA_020662805.1 Glaucomys volans
GCAATTATCAAGAATACAAGTAACAACAAATGCTGGCAGGGTGTGAGGAAAAGAGAACCCTCATACATTATTGGTGGGACTACAAATTGGTGCAACCACTCCAGAAAGCAGTACGGAGAGTCCTCAAAAAACTAGGAATGGAACCACAGTTTGACCCAGTTATCCCACTCCTTGGCATATATCCAAAGAAGTTAAAATCAAGTTACTACAGTGACACAGCTGTATCCATGTTTATAGCAACACAATTCACAACAGCTAAGCTATGGAATCAACCTAGATGCCCATCAACAGATGAACCGATAAAGAAATTATGGTACATACACAATGGAATATTACTCAGTCATAATGAAGAATGACTTTACCACATTTGATTGATCTGTGGAATGTCATGCTAATCAAAATAAGCCAACCCCCCCAAAAAAAAAACACTGAATGTTTTTACTGATATGTGGAAGCAAAACCACAATAAATGTGTGTGGCGGGGGGGAGTTCAGTAGATTAGACAAAGGAGAACAAAAAGAAGGGAGTGGGAATAGGAATAGGAAAGATGGTAGAATAAATCTAACATAATTTTCCTATGAACACATATGAAAATACCTACCCCATCATCATACCCACCCTCAAGAATGGGACCCTAATTAGAAGAAGATTATGTCCTCCTCTTGCAAAATTTTATCAAAATGGATTCCACTGTCATCTATAACTAAGAACTAATAAAATAAAATCAAAACAAAAAAGAAGAGTTATTAAGTAGATCTACCTTACCTAGGAGTTCTTCTTCCTATAAAATTTTTCCCAGTTGTTAAGTTTTTTTTTAAATATTAATGAATTCTCTTAAGGTGAAGGAGCAATATTTTAAACAACCAAGACAAATTGCACTTTTGCCCATTCTAATTCTGCAGTGAACTGTTTATGCAGTCTCATCACAGAGGAAATAAAACCCTATGTGCTATTTCATTTTTGAATTCTCCCATGAAAATGGAGAAGTAGAGTTATCTTGAATGGGACAAGCTTGGATCTCATTTGGGTGTTTTTAGCATTCAGAGCAATGGTGAATGGTATGTACTAGAGCTACAGGATATCTTAATAGAGCCATGGATGTCAGAATACTGAAATCAGCACCCAATCTAGGACACTCAAATGCTGTGTGACTTTTAGTTAATCCACTTTGAAACTACAGAGAGGATTCTGGATTGTGAATCAGAATAGCATGGAATATTATTGTATTCAGCTTTGCACTTGGGTAGGAGGTAGATATTATTAAAACAATTACATCATAGTGGAATTTGAGTTAACTTTTTCCATGATTAGAATCAGAAGAAGAAAAGACTTGATTATACTCAATCTCACATGCATCTTCATGCCCTATTAATTTTACTTGTAGACTTACCTCCACTGAGTGGTGCACTTCATCCCTGCAACACACTAGTGACCAGCAGGAGTTGCTTTATGGAGGATGTTTACCAGATTTGTTATTGTTTCTCTATAAATGGATCAAGAATTCAATTTTTCTCATTATGATTATTGTTCATTATACTAAAAATATATTTCATGGTCTATGTCATGGTCCATAGTATCTTGACAAAATGTTTTGATTAGATATTTCTATTCCCCCAAATAAAAATTACACATTGAGTTTTCTATATAATTAATCCCAAGTAAATTATTTCCAATAGCCAGTTATGAAAATAATATACGCCATATTTGACCTTCATACACTGAGTGAATGGTATACTCTGTCTGAAAAAGTAATTATATGCATCAGATAAACTAAGTCCCAGGGAAGGCACATTTACTTTTCATTTAATTTCCCAATTGTGAGACTACACAGTGACTCATAGAGTTGTTACTACCAATGATATGATTCAGGATGAAAACAAATATTCAAAGCATTTGTTTTTAAGCAAGTGCTTATTTTTTGTTTTGGGTTTTTTGGTGGGGTTGTTGTTGTTGTTGTTGTTGTTGTTTTGTCCTGGCAGTGATTTTGGAGGAAAAATTTGAAATAAAACCCATAAATTGTGTGTTTGAGAAAAAAATAAATTTGTCAAAGACAGGACATCATGTAATTTAAAAAGCTGATTCTTTATGAAAGAAGCTTTTGTGGTGGGAAAAATTCATTATATTATAGAACCAATTAAATTGGCATTTATTCTGTGGTTCCTAGAAGTCTTTCTGTTCACATCAAATGGAAGACTGACTTGGTCCTCAGCCTCAAGGCCAAGTTGTTCTACAGGTTTAACTTCAACTTGTCTCATTACATGATTAATGATATCTGCAGCAAGAGTGATACACAGTTAGTTTGTGGTACTTGTACATAAATAGGTTGAATGTTAAAAGTTATAAATTATAACGGACAGAATGGTCTTTCATGCAACCAGGAAATCACTTTTCCTGGTGGGCTTTTAATAACACTGAATTTATCATGGCTGACACTTGCACTGTTTTTTCCTTCATGCTATATAAAAAAAGAACTGTTTATCCATAATAGCCACAGATTTTTTAAGAACAAGAAAAAATTGGGGTGGTGATATGAATACCACCAGATAGGTGCTATCCCTAAATATATCAAGTTCTTTGAATAGTTTTCCATGAAGAGGCAAGGATGAATGCAAGGATTTTAAATACCAAGGTGACTCTAATGTGACACCATGCACTTGAAGATGGAAGATAAATTGAAAGGTTGTGGGAAGTACATGGGTAAGCTCTAGAAAGTTGATTTACATTCTCAGCTCCAGTCTTAGAAGACTCATTCACCCTGGTGGAGAGCAGATTTTTAGGGATATTTTGCTAAGTGGGATTTTTTTCACTGGCAATTTGATTGATTCTCAGAATTGCTCACCTATTAAAATGTGTTTTAAGCTACTTTTTAAAAGAATTCTACTAATGCGCTGCTGGACTTTTATACATATTTGTAAGTGTGCAATTTAGTGACATTAAGTACATTCACCATATCATACAAGCACCACTTTTGTCTATTTCCAAACTTTTTCATCATCCTAAATAGAAACTGGGCTCATTAAGTAAAACATCCCCACTGTCCCTCTCCCTGGTCCCTGGTAAATGCTAATCTACTTTCTGTCTCTTCAAATTTGCCAATTCTTGATATTTTATATAAGTGGCATCATACAATATCTATCCCTTGGTGTATGGATTATTTCAGTTTAATATTTTGAAAGTTTAGTCATGCTGTAGCATGTCAGAAATCGTTGTCTTTTATGACAGTATCATTCCATTATACACACATGTACATTTTGTTTGCCCATTCACCTACTGGTGGATTTTTTTCCCCCCAAAATTTGGCATGATAAAGACAAAATATGGGAATAAATTCAGCAAAATTAAAAATATTAGGTGGTTCTTTTTAAGTTTTCTAGTAATGTAATGTTTACATTGTCATGGTTGTTTATTTAATGCATTATACTTAGAATATGAAATATAAAATATAAACCACTTATGAGACTATTAAATATGTTATCACCTTCAGAGTTTATTAAAGATTTCTTAGATTTTTGTGAAAATGTACCAATTTCAAAAATGAGTACTTTCAGTACTACATATATACTACATATATGTATATACTATGTATATTTTGTCTAATTATAATCTATGTATGATTTTTCCAATCTAAATAAATGAACCAAGCTACATATTAACAAACCAAAACCCCACCAGTGCTCATCATATTACTGAATGCTTATGGTTAATTAACATCTTTATCTTATTTGAAGTATCAGCATCTTTTGATATAGCTGATCACTTCCTTCTCATGAAATGTTTTCTTCCTTTGTTTTTTGCACATCACTGACCCAATGTTTTCATTCTCATAGGCCACTGCTTCTTAGTGCTATTTTATGCTCTTTTCCTTGACTTTTTTAACATTGGAGTACCCTTAGGATTAGTATCAAGACCTCTTCTCATCTCTTGATTCATCCCCTTGATGATATAATTTGAACTTGACTTCTGAAATATATCAACATTATAATGAATCCCTAATCATATTTCCAGTATGGTCATTTTCCCTTGAATGCAAACTCAAAATTTTCAATTGCCTTCTTGATGATTTCCATTTGGATGTCTTAGAGACAGTTTTAAAATTTAAACAGTCTGAAGCAGAATTCCTAATTTCTCCCTGTAGACCTGCTTTCCCACAGTATGAACTTCCAGTTGGTCCTGCCAAATTTCTTGCTATTATCCTTAGTTTTTGCTCTTTTCCCCATTTCCAGTCTGCCAGTAAACTGTTTGCACTACTACAAAATATGTCCAGAATGTAATAAATTCTTACCACAATCTCACCCTGTTATTGTTATTTTTTTCTCCCAGGGTACTGCAGGAGCTTCCCTACTCTTCTCCCTGATTCCACTCTTGCTCCCTTAGAGTCTGGTCTTAATTCAATCACCTGGCTGATCATCTTGAAAATCCAATGGATTATGTCTTTCCTTGCATAAAACTTATAAGTGATTCCACATTTTTCTGAGCATAAAAGCTCAAATATTTAAAATGCTTAACAAAGTCCTATGTAATATGGTCCCTCTCTAATCTCATTTCCCAAATTTCTCAATAAAGTCCCCTCTGCTCGAATTGGTTAATCTATAATGTCCTGTTCAAACACTCCAGGTAAG
The DNA here is from genome assembly GCA_020662805.1 of Glaucomys volans. Lineage (NCBI taxonomy): Eukaryota > Metazoa > Chordata > Mammalia > Rodentia > Sciuridae > Glaucomys > Glaucomys volans. Next base: position 106,905 of record JAJEJO010002648.1, read on the forward strand.
CTCCTGCATCAAAATTTTGACACTAGTTGTTCCTTCTATCCAAAACATTTTTCTTTCATGTTACTCTCTGGCTCAATTTACCCTCCTCTTCTTTGTGGCATGGTTACTGCCTTACAGTGTGAAAGTTGTGCTTTACACAGAGGATCTGGTTGAGAGAGTAAGGTGCAAATCCATGGCCCCAGGATATGCCTTTGCATTTGTGGACTAGCATGGACCCTACTTCTCTTGTATTTACCTTTAAATAAGTTTTATTGTGTATATCTGAGGTTTTTAACATGATGTTATGGGGACTGATGTGTGTATGTGTGTGTGTATGTGTGTGTGTGTGTGTGCATGTGTGTGTATGTGTGTACCTAAAATGGTAACAATAATGAAGCAAATTAACTATATCTATCATCTCACATGTAAGATGCATTCTAACCAGCCTAGAATCCTGGTTTTCCTAACTATATTACTGATGCCTTTTATTATCTGTTTTTTTTTTTTTAAATATTTTAATCTCTGGAGTCTCATTGGCCCTGGAAGGACTGTCCTTCCCTGAATTAGCCAATTCTCAGAGATAGTAAACCACTCACCCGCAAATGTGCTTTTCAAATATAAACCAGGTGACCTGGCACCCACACTCCTGTCCCCTCCTTTTACATGTTACCATGTTTTGGACTACTATGCACTTTCTCCAATTACCTCGGGCCTGGTACCAGACATTTAGGGGCAACCCAGTGCAGATCTCACTGCAATTATTGAATTTTGCCAATCACAAACTCCTTTACTCTGTTTTCCCCAATCTTCACTGCAGAACCCATAATAATGACTCTGGTACAAAGTTCCCCTCTGCCTCATGACTCTGTTGTTGTTCTATGTACGTCTTCTCATGGTATTTCAGGCCTCTTCCTTTAGGGAGCTGTGAGTAATAAACTATTTTGAAAATGGCAGTCATCTGCCAATCTATTGGCCCTAATACACTTCAAATTTTCTGTTAACAAACTATTTTAAAACACTTACCCTATTCTAATTATAGTTAATATAATCTCTTATTTCTTTGTTATCTATCTTTGCCAGTTGATTAATTTAAGTAGGGATATTTGTTTTGCTCACCAATAAATCTACTAGTGCCTACAATGGTGTATATAACACCATAGGTATCCAATAAATATTTGTGAAAGAATAAGCAACCTACTGAACTTTGCCATGGGATAATTTATATATTTTTCAAAAGTATACACAATTTTTTTTAGTACTTTTTAAATATACTGAAAAGTTACTAAGAAGTCTAGGTACCTAAATGAGCACAATCAAACTTGAAAAATAATTAAAACATATGAAAGTATGTATATTTTCAAAAGAAATCTGTATTTACAATAGCCAATCTGTGGAACAAACCTAGGTGTCTATCAGCAGATGAATGGGCAAAGGAAATGTGGTATATACACAATGGTGTATTTCTCAGCCATAAAGAAAGATGAAAGTATGGCAGTTGACAGTAAATGGATACAACTGGAGACCATCATGCTAAGTGTAATAAGTCAGACCCAGAATGTCAAAGATCAAATGTATTCTCTGATATGAGAGAGCTAGACCAAAATAAAGAAAACTGAAAAAGAAAAGGGGGGATTCCATGAAAATAGAAGAGAGATCAGTGGAGTAGAACAAGGGGATTGAGGGGAAGGGAAGAGGGATGGGAAAGGGAAGACCAGTGGAATGAATCTGGCCCAATGTTTTTATGCATGTAAATAAGGAATATAAGGTGAGTGAGTCTCACCTTCATGAATATCCACAAGGCACTAATTTAAAGAAAAAACTATAAATAAATAGAAGAAAGAACAGAAGAGTAGAGGGAAAGGAAAAGGGGGATGGAGAAGGGAAGTACTAGGGACTGAATTAGAGAAAATTATATACCAGGCTTTTGTAATTGTGTCAAAATGAATCCTAATGTTTTATATAACTAAAATGAAGTAATAAAAAATACATGCACTCTAACAATAGAACAAGTTCAGGATTGAGTCTGTCATAAAGTTTTAGAAATGTTTTTCCTACCAACCATAGTCCCAAATTTTTAAAATAAACCATGACGAATGTCTGTTAGAAAGAAATCATTGTTTGTATATTATTTCTATTGAAATACATTTGATGATTCTCTTATAGTAAATGTCCAGTAAATATTATTTATACCTATTATGCATATTGTTTATAGCTTATTCTTTCTCTTATTATCCTACTAAAGGTATATTGATGTATTTAGGAAGCAATTACAAAGTAGAACCCAATTGTTTCAGATCACATTTTATTAGGCAGAGAGTCCTTGATATCAGGAAATTGAACCATTTCATTGTCAGTGGATCAGCAAAGAATGGAGGTGTGAAGTATTGGTGGGGGATATGAGAGAAACAGTTCTTGGTTAAAATACCACAGATTCTCACTATCCTTGACACAATAGATTTTCTGAAATAATTGCTTCTCAATATGTTGTATGCCTTTGTACAGTCCCAATGTCTCTGAGTGGTTGCTTTTGACAAATTCATCCAGTATAAGATCTGTGTCTGGGAAAAGGATTCCCTGAATCCTCAATCAACCATTCCAGAAATCTCCCTCACCTAATTGGATTATCATATAACTGTGACATGCAGTATGGGTGAGCTAGCTCCATGTAAAGAGCAAGAGTTTAAAAGAGAGTACGGATAATGCTAAACTAAGTAGCAGTAGTAATAACAATATGATATACTCTGTAGCAATGCCTTGGCTGGTAGAATTGAAAGGGCATTTTTGTTACTGATTAGACTTGACAGGTGGGGAAAACAAAAGGTTTTACCCTTCTCTCTAGAATTGAAAAATAAGCATAAGATCAAATTTGGAAAGGAGAATTTGAAGTTTCATAGCATGGGTAGAGGGATATGTCCAGAAGATTGTTAAAAATGTATGTATGAAGGGAAAAATACATTATAATTTTAACATTCCAACGGTCTATAGTTTGAGACCAAAAACTTCTGTGAACCTCTAAATATGCATGTACCTTACTAACAAGAAATATTTATGAATTACTAGGTAAAAAATGGTGAGTAAATGACAAAAGAAACATTACCTTAGAATATATGTATATGTAAGTACTCTGGGCTCATTCACTGGCTACATGTCTAGCTCCTAGCTTTATTGTACTCAGTAATCATATACATGCTTTAGCAAAATTATATTATTTCCCGTGGACATTTGTGCCAGTCTTGAACAGTTTATAACCATGATTCTTATCAGCCATAAAACTTACTCAGTAGACTGTCAAAGGGCTCCATACAAGTTTCCTCTGGTCAAAAATCTGCTAAGTTACCCAAGGTCCTTAGGTTTCATGGTCTTTGAATAGTTACCTCCTGAACTTTTCCTTTCCCTGTCATATCTCTATTATCTACAGTTTTCATAATTTTATTTTAGAAAATAAGGAATTTGTATATAAGAATATAATTCAAAAAATTTTATGAAACAAACAAGAAATTGTTTAACTTCTGTTATACCTGAAGAAATCAATTATCACCAATTCTACTTGATTCTGTACTATGTCCCTGGGTTTTGCTATTTCTTAGTGAACATGACCCCTTAGTTATTATTATATTTTGCAACATGGAAAACCCAGGGGCATATATTTAATGAAGATTTTATTGTGGTGACAAATACTGTTATTAAGATATCTTGAAAATGAACTGATAGATAAAATATGAACTTCTCTCTCATAAAAACATTTTTTTCTCTCTTCATTATGAAGATGTGTGTACAGGATACCAACTAGTAATATACAATATGATGTACCCTGAATAAGACACTATTCCTTTTACGCCACTCATTTTACACAATTTTTATTATTATTAATGTACTTTCCTTGGATGCCATTAGGTACTCATACATCAGGACCACTCTATCCCAATTCCTATGATTATTGCAGTAATTTCAAAAGATATGTGTCTGTGTGTTCCTGAAATTTTGTTACATGTTGTATATTATGTTATATTACATGTCGTACAATGTATAGTCTCAGGACCAGTTTCAGAAAGCCTGAATTCTATTTAATTCTACCAGAACCAGATTCTGTACTCTGTCTTTTACCACAGGAGTCTACATGAGTGTTTCTTACCCTTTATAAAAACAATGTTTGGTCTTTTTTCATCAAGATGGTATAGAGTTCACATTTTAACATATGAGTCTACTCTAAACAGAGAGTAAATGAAAACAATTTCAATATGGAAAATAAATGGTATTGTCAGGCTAAAAGTAAAATGACAAAAATTGTCAAGGACCATACAGAGATGAGTATATCAGTTTTTGTGTGGTATATCAAACAAGTTCTCCTTATACTTTGGGGAATGGGAGCACTTTTCAAATTTCACATTTGAATTCAACCTGGGAGGTGTTCCCTCTATTTGTGAAAGGAGATCAAAATCATTGTTGAAGAATCATTGTTTATCCAACAAAATCTTATGCTGATGAATGGCATGAATTTTCCAGTTGGCTGAGAGATGAGATTTGCAATAGCCTCAAGATCATAGTGGGGGTGAAGGCTAGAGATGACCATGTCCAATCTGCTTCTGTAGCTGGTGGTGAAGCAGATGTCTAGTGGTTTGAGGACCCCATGGAAGCAATCACAAAAGCTCTAATTAGGAAAGGATAGCCATGTACAGTGGAGGGATTACTTCGTATTGCTGATGTAACAAATCACAACTTTAGCAGCTTAAAATAGCACCCATTTATTAGCTCATGTTTCTGTAAATCAGAAGTCTGAATAAGCTCCACTGGGTTCTCTGCTTAAAGTCTTATAAATTTATCTGAGTTGTATCTTATCTGGAAGGTCTGAAGGAAAATCTTCTTCTAAGCTCATTCAAGTTTGGGGGAAATTAAGTTCTTTGTGGCTGTAGCACTGAGATGCCCTTTTCCTTGATGAATGTCAGCTGCAGATCATCTTTAGATTCTAGAGTGAGTCCATCTGCATTATTTGGCTGATGATCTCTTCCATTTTCAAACCTAGGAATTGTGTGTCAATCCTTTCCATGTTTCAAATCTGAATTCTCCAACCTTCTTCCTCTGTCATCAGCTAAAGAAAATTCTCTGCTTTTAAGAGCTCATATGATTAGATTAGGACAATAGATAATCTTCAGTTTCAAGGTCAACTGAGCCATATAACATAACACAATCACAGGAATGCTGTTGCATAACATTCACAGGTTCCAGGGAATATACCCTGGGAATCATGGAATTGTGTTAGTTTCCTGTAGCTGCTGTAACAAATTTACAACAACCTGGGCAGCTAATAGCAACAAAAATTTACTGTCTCCCAGTTCTAGAGGCCAAAAGTCTGAAATCAAAGTATTAGCTAGACCACACTCCCTCTGCAGGCTCCAGGAAAAACTTATTCCTGTTTTCTTCCAGTTTCCAATTGTTCTTGTACTTCCTCAACATTCTGGCTTTCGGACTTAGTGTGCAGATGGAAGTGAATGTGTGCTATGAGAAATACAAAGAGGAACAGTCCTACCTCATGAGTTCAGTGCTGAAATCCTAAGGCTATGTATTGCACTGGCTCTATGACAAAGAATGAGAACTGGACAAGAATTAGAGAATCCAAAGCACCAGTGTGGTGTTATACTGAGGTAGTCACCAGAACAGGTTCAAGGAATGCACCATCAGTGCTCAAGTATAAATGCATATCAAGGGGAAATCTCATGGCATCATTATTGTGGTGAGCATGGACAGAGCACATGAAAAGAGCAAAAAGGAGGGTCTCTGTACCTTCAAGGCAGTTGCATAACTGGGTATGGAATGTGAACAGGGTAAAGAACAGCCTGATGCCATTGGAAGACTCATAAATGGAAAGGGAAATGGAAGTTATGTGGAGTAGCAGCCCCACATCATCTATGTGGTTATGTAATTGAATAGAGAATATGAACAGACCAAACATAGATCCTCTCACCATTGATGCATGCTGTGCTTGGCCAGAAGACAAACATGCAGCAAGGAATAGCACATCTGTATTATCATAGCAATGGTGTAACCAGATCCAATGTGACCAGGGCAAAGAGGATGAGGCCTGATTCATGAAGATGATGGTGTGTCTGGAAAAGGTCTGAGAGGGTAGAACCTTCCTAACGACTGCAGTGCAGGAACTGCACAGAAGCCATGAGATAAGCAAATAGGAAGTAAGTAGACCATCAGTGCCATGGTGTAACTAGGGAGAAGATGTGTCCATGCCAAGAAGAAAAACTGAAATATCATTGCATGTATTTAATTTGACTGGGGATATTTGAAGAGCAAATTGGAGGGTAACTTAACATGAGTTCAGTGGAATAATTGGGCTAGATAGAGAGAGATGGGCTTCTGTTGAAGGAGCCTTGCCTCATTGGTATAAATGAGAGATTGTGCAGGGAATGTTATTGAAACAAATAGCAGGAGTTCCACCACTTCAGGGTATGTAGTGTCTGAGAAGATACTTTTCTATGCACTGCTGTGACTGGCTCAGCAATCTTGACTCTATACTACTAATCTTGACTCTATACTACTTGGGGGAAGCCCAGGGTGACTTTGTTGCTGGCAGTACAATTCCCTCCCAAGCCCATAAGAATTATAGTGCTGCTCTACAATCCCCTGGGAGAATTACAAGCCTGCCTTCAAGATAGTGTGATTTATACTCACAGTGTCATAAAACATTTCACCTGCAAGAGACCAATCCTCTTTCCAGAGTGTGAGGTGACCTGGTGGACACTGCTGAGGGTCGTTAGTAGGAAACCAATTCTCTTGCCACCCTGCTCTGAACCTGTCATGTGTTTGTCTTGGAATATATATCACTGAAAACTCTCAAAGCAGAGGTCCTAAATCTTCAGATATTGGAATTGTCCAAGGTATATAGTCTGGTATAAATATGCACAATGGTTACATTGAATATTAAAGTACTAACGTGGAAATCAAGTCAACAACCTAAACCCAGCCCAGATCATAGTGACTAAATGTCATCAGGGACTATCTGTAGCCTTGATAAATTGAGGTTCAGCAGGAAAAAGAATGGGTCACAAAACAGCCCTTGCCACAACGAGCACCTTTCTGACAGTTTCGGTACCATGGCCAAGGAAATCAATGGGCTGTGAACACCAAGTCCTCCTCTTACCTCTGCAGGTGATCCCCACAGGCCGCCCAGCAGGATGTTAGCAGAATGACTGCAGGACCACATGCCATTCCTGGCTGCTTCTCCTTCTGCTCCGGGAGCGAAGGGGCCACCTTGAGTTCAAGGTTGTGGACCTGACACTGGAAAGAGGCACCGTGTTTGCCACAGAGCCATTTACTTAGCCAGCTGTCTCTCTCACTACATTGCTGTCCTGTGTTAAATGTGCCAAAGGCAAAATGAACTGCAAAAGATAAGCCCAATCAATTTTCATGGCTGTAAAGTCTAAACTTTTAGTTCATTTAACTGGAGTGGGGCCATAGTGCTCCTGAAGAAGGAAGTGAGCTTAGGGGATGAAATGACATAATCTTGAGAAGTCCAGTCAGGATTTAGCAGGACCACCCTGAACACCACAAAAATGCCCCATCATGGGGGCTTTAGGGTGCTAAGTCTTGCCCATTTCCCATCTCCAACCTGCAAATCCCCATACTGCATCTGCAGGGAGCAGGGGTCACTTCTTTCAGTCCTCATCTTACCACAAAGGGGAAACACTTTTCTTGAGATAGAGAAGAAGCTTTCCTAGTTCATTCTCCTAAAGATAGGACATCTTCCCTCTAAGGAACTTCCTTTTTCTAATTCATCTCCCCAGGGGACCCTTTCATTTCGTAAAGCTCTTGCCGCTGAGAGACCTTCCTTCTTACAGTGAAGCCGGCAGCCTGAGCACCCTGCCTGACAGCACCCAATGCTTCCCGGAATCCACACAAGGTGCTGTACAAGGGGCTGGTGGCCTATGTTTGTGGTCCTGAGGGGAATTCCTGATGCAGGGCTCTAGCTCACTCTGCACGTGCCAGACTGCTTCACAAACACGCAGAGGCTCCTCTGGGCTTCCCACACATTCTGGAGGTGCCCTCTGCTGGCCCCGCCACCTTGCTTCTTCCCAGGAGCCAGCAACTGCAGTTAGTGCCTCCCACAGCACAGGCCCTGAAATGCCCTCTCCAGCTCTACTGGTTGGTCAGTACCATATTTATTGTGAAATATTTCTAACAACATCCTTGACGACAGGCTCCAGAACCCCCTTCAGCTTCCCAAACCCATGAGCCCCATTCCCATCTCCTAGGATATTTTATTAACTGTAGAACAATGGTTTCGTTCAGAGTCCAGGACAATCTGAATGTCAACAACAGCTCACTCATTCACAACCCCCCTCCTTCTCTCTCTCCTAGGATTCCTAAACCCTGGTCACTTCTGAGAGGAGGGCATGGGAGCTGTTCCAAAGAGGCCCAGCCATGCTGCTTAGCAAACATTGCTAAAGAAATCAGCCCCTCCTTGAAAGACTGCTGTCTGTCAGGGGCGATGGGGAAACGTCAAAGCCTCGACGTGTGAGGTCATACAAGCAGAGACTGCCACACTTTTCAAAAGCACACTACCAGCAGCCCTGCCTTGCTGCTGTGCTGAGGTCATCCCTCTGCTGCCCCAGGGCCTGATTCCTGCACTTTACTGCTCACCACAAGGCAAATTTTAGATGGGGTCTTTGGTTTTAGGATCATTTTCTATGATTTGAACACATGAAGAACTTGATGTGTTGTTACCCAGTTACTGGTTTCTAAGCATACCCCTCCTGTCTTGAACAACACAGTTACTTATAAATCACACCTAATCTTATGTCCTAAGTATGTTCTCTTATTTTCTGCAAGGTCATCCCAAGAACTGAGAAAAACTTTGATGATGATTTTTGTAGCTCAACAGAAAAGGCAGAGAAATTTCAACTCTGGGTAGGTAGAGGGAACACCCACAAAGACAAAAAAAAGACTGAGTTGGTTCTTCGTTTTCCCACTATGAGCTGTCCTCAGCAGTTCCTCTAGCCTTTAACCACATCTCTTTGCTGCTTTAGTGAGAAAAGTTATTAATCCATCCATTTTTATTCCCTCTGAAATACTGACCACTAACTTGTAAACTTCTAATGAAGTTTGTTCTGGCTGTGTGAGGCAGATTCTGTTGGTGTTTCATCCCCATTCCCATTTCCTGTTGTCCAACCATTGCCATGCATTCTCTGAGACTTCTGACTGCCTAAGGACTTCCTTTGGCAACAAAAGCCCACTGTGTCTGCTCAAACCAGCTCAAGAACCAGAGAATTAATGTCCTGGGAAGTTACCCTCAACCATGATGTTTAAATAGCTCATGGTTCATGCACTACACTGACTCACAGAGATTCCCAGCGGAGTTGAGCTCCAGTTATCAATCCACTGTGATAGCTTGCTTGCCATTACACCTTTTATTGGCTGTCATCCTTTCCCTGTCTCTCTCCCCCCAGAACTGTGTTTCCTTACAACTAGTATATTTCAATCCTTTCTCCAGTCTGCTTCTAGAGAACCCAAACTAAGACCTTGTGTTATCATTCTCACCCAGTATTCTTGATTGGTCCCATTAGTCATATGCACCAGTATCTCACAAGCTTGGCAATGGGGAAGTTTACTGGAATAGGAATGAAATCCCTCCTCTCCAAGGTCTCTGTCATGTGGGATGCTACATGCATGATGATGCTATTTCCTGCTTTTTGATGCTAACTTATGTTTCATAGGTCAAGGTGGCAACACATTTACTCCTATTTTCTATAACATAGTGCAGAGACAAATTCACTCAGAAGTGGTTAACTCTAGGAGTGTTGGCCTTGATCTGTGTGTACAAACATCCTGACAGCCCCAGTTCTGCATGGGGCCCTATTCAATGATCCTATCAAAACCAGGTGCTGGCCCTTGAGTACTTATCATTGCAGAAGATCAGTCACACTGCTCTAAGATTTCCTTTTCCAGCACACTGATGTTTATGGGCAAATCAGTAATGATCAGATAGACATTTCTCTTTTTTCAATGCTTTTCAGTAATTCTCCAGGCCTGAAAAACTTGAGGAATTTAAGCAAAAGCCAATCCCTTAAGTAGAAATAACATTTCAACAGAGAAGTTTATGTTTATACTTGTCTACGGTATCTAATGGCTCCCCTTTCATCCTTTTACTGACTCATGTTGCTTCTCCCCCCAACACTCTCATCACAGTATTCAGTTCTATTATATCCATCTAATTACAAACACAACCAATTCATAGTACAAAAAATATTTCCAGAAGATTCTGGATTTTAGAAGAGGAACTGACAAAGATTAGGGACCTATTGGGAAACCTAGAATTTTCCAAGTAAGGATCATTCATTTGCATGTTCATTCTACAAACATTTCACAAGCATCATCCCTTTGAGAATTTTATACTCCAGGTAAGGAGTTAAACATTAATAAAGAACTTAATTCTTCCATTATAACAACTGTAATAAATTTGAGAAATAAAGTTAAAACCTCAATGACCTATACAGTTCATGTTTTACTGGAAAAACATTGTGACACTTTCAAATATAAGCTATTTGCTTAATTATCACATTAACTTTCAAATAACCTTGTTATACTTACAGTAGTCTCCTCTCATCCATAGTTTTATTTTTCAATGTTTCAGTTACTGTTAGTCAACTACAGTCAAAAAAATATTAAATGGAAAATTCTAGAATTAAACAATTCATATACTTTCCCATTGTATCTTCAGATGTGATAACAAAAGCACCACCAACAAAATATTAAATAAATTGGTTTTTAGTATAATGAAAACATTTATGAGTCAAAGAATATCATTATGAAAATGAAAAGGCAACCCATAACTCTTCTCACCAAAGACAAAACATAAGCCTCTAAAGCACACCTCCAGTGTCCCATCTCTTCTAGCCACATCCTACCTGCTTATGATAACCACCCAGGGGTTACAAGTCTCATCACATAGTCATTTCACCTCTGAAACTTCTTGCATTGTTTGTCACATGAGCTTTTGAGGGGCACCTCACATGTAAACCATAAGACAATTGAACATTTTTCAACCACAAAAAATGAAGTACTGACACATGCTACAATATGGAAGAACATGGAAAATATTATGCCAAGTAAAAGAAACCAGTCATATGACATTACATGTTATAATTCCAAAATAGGGATTATAGAGAGACAGAAAACAGATTAGTGGTTGTTTAAAGCTATGGAGTGGGTGGCAGTAGCAGGGGATTATCGCTAAAGACTTGCTTTCTGAAGTAATGAACATATTCTAAAATTGTGGTAAAGGATGCACATATTTGTGAATATACTGAAAACCATTGAAATATGTACTTTTACTAACTAAATTGGGAGACTTCTAGGTCCAGGAGGCAGGCACAGAGGCAGACATCAGGCTCAGTCCAGCGCAGAGGCCTGAGACCTCTGCCACTGGTACGTTGGCCCTAAATGCTCCCATGGAATTTCCGTGCAGGGGCAGCTGGCACAGCCCAGAAGTGGGAGACCTCGGCATGTGGTGAGAGGGGACAGTGGACACTTGAGTTTCCCACTCGGGGAGGATCAGCTCAGAGGTTTAGAAACTGCCAATTCAAGTCCCGTGAGACTTCCATGTCCGGGAGATAGGCACAGAGACAGACATCAGGCTCAGTCCAGCACAGAGGCCTGAGACCTCTGCACCTGGTATGTTGACCCTGAGTGCTCCTGTGGGACTTCTGCATGGGGGCAGCTGCAAGGAGGACCAGCCCAAAGGCGTAGACATACCCTACCCTGGCCCCATGATCTAGTGTTACTGAAGACTAGGAGGTGAGGTATTGGAAACATGTTGGGACACCACAAGCCTATAAGGGGGAAGCTACAATACCTCAGATTCTCACAGATAGAGGAGAAGATACAGGAGCAACATGAGAAAACAGGGGAAGAAAGTATCTCAAACAAACCTAAATGCTACATCAACCGAATCCAATGATAGCAGGGCAGAATTGTCAGAAAGGGAGTTCAGAGTGTACATAATTAAAATGATCAGAGACCCAAACGATGTGATGAGAGAGCAAATGAAGGCAATGAATGATTGCACCAATCAACAGTTAAAAGAACAGTTAAAAAACAGTTATAGGAAGTTAAAGATCATTTCAATAAAGAGATAGAAATTCCGAAAAAAAAAACTGAACTCCTGGAAATGAAGGAAATAATAAACCAAATTAAAACACAATAGACAGCATAACCAACAGGCTAGATCACCTGGAAGACAGACCTCAGACATTGAAGACAAAATATTTAATCTTGAAAATAAAGTTGATCAAACAGAGAAGATGGTAAGAAGTCATGAACAAAGCCTACAAGAATTATGGGATATCATGAAAAGACCAAATTTGGGAGTTATTGGGATTGAGGAAGGCACAGAGATACAAACCAAAGGAATGAATAATCTATTCAATGAAGTAATATCAGAAAATTTCCCACAAGTGAAGAATGAAATGGAAAATCAAATACAAGAGGCTTATAGGACACCAAATGTACAAAACTAAAACAGATCAAAACCAAGGCACATTATAATGAAAGTACCTAACATACAAAATAAAGATAGAATTTTAAAGGCTGCAAGAGAAAAGCATCAGATTACATTCAGGGGTATCAGCAATATGGTTATCAGCAGATTTCTCAACACAGACCCTAAAAGGAAGAAGGGCCTGGGACAACATATTTCAAGCTCTGAAAGAAAATGGATGACAACCAGGAATTTTATACCCAGCAAAACTTACCTTCAGATTTGAAGATGAAATAAAATTCTTCCATGATAAACAAAAGCTAAAATAATTTAGAAATAGAAAGCCAGTACTACAGAACATTTTAAAGAAAATATTCCAGGAGGAAGAAATGAAGAACAACAATGTAAGTCAGCTTAGGGAGGAACTACCCTAAAGGAATAGCCAAATAAAGGAGAAACCAAGTCAAGTTAAAAACCAAAAATAAGCCAAATGACTGGGAACACAAACCACATCTCAATAATAACCCTGAATGTTAATGGCCTGAACTCATCAATCAAAAGACATAGACTGGCAGATTGGATTAAAAGAAAGACCCAACAATATGCTGCCTCCAAGAGATGCATCTCATAGAAAAATATACCCACAGACTAAAGGTGAAAGGATGGGAAAAAACATACCACAAACATGGACTCAGTAAAAAAGCAGGGGTTTCCATCCTCATATCAGATAAAGTGGACTTCAAGCCAAAATTAGTTAGAAGGGATAAAGAAGGTCATTTCATACTGCTTAAGGGAAGCATAAATCAGCAAGACATAACAATCATAAATATTTATACCCGAAACAATGGCACATCCATGTACATCAATCAAATCCTTCTTAATTCCAGGAACCAAATAGACCAAAACACAATAGTACTGGGTGACTTTAACACACCTCTCTCACCATGGGACAGATCTTCAAAGCAGAAATTGAACAAAGAAACCTTAGAATTCAATAACACAATTGCTAACCTAGACTTAGCAGACATATATAAAATATTCCATCCATCAATAAGTGAATACACTTTCTTCTCAGCAGCTCATGGATCCTTCTCTAAAATAGACCATATGTTATGCCACAAAGCTACTTTTAGCAAATACAAAAAGATAGAGATACTACCTTGTATTCTATCAGACCATAATGGAATGAAATTAGAAATCAATGATAAAATAAAAAACAGAAACTACTCCAACATCTGGAGATTAAATAATACGCTATTGAATGATGCATGGATAACAGAAGACATTAGGGGGGAATAAAAAAAAATTCTTAGAGGTCAACGAGAACAAAGATACAACATATCAAAATCTCTGGGATACTATGAAAGCAGTGCTAAGAGGAAAACTCATTGCATGGAGCAATTCAACAAAAAAATGAAATGTCAACAAATAAATGTCCTCAGAGTACAACTCAAAGCCCTAGAAAAAGAGGAACTGTTCATCACCAAAAGTAGTAGAAGACAGGAAATAATTAAAATCAGAGGGGAAATCAATGAAATTGAAACAAAAGAAACAATTCATAAAATTGACAAAACAAAAAGTTGGTTCTTTGAAAAAATAAACAAAATTGATAAACCCTTAGCCACCCTAACCAAGAGAAGGACAGAGAAAACTCAAATTACTAAAATTTGTGATGAAAATGGAAATATCACAACAGACGTTGTTGAAATACAAAACATAATTAGAAGCTATTTTGAAAATTTGTACTCCAACAAAATAGAAAATCTCGAAGATATCAACAGGTTCCTAGAGGCATATGAGCCACCCAAACTGAATCTGGAGGACATACACAACTTAAATAGATCAATTTCAAGCAATGAAATAGAAGAAGTCATCAAAAGCCTACCAACAAAGAACAGTCCAGGACTGGATGGATTTACAGCAGAGTTCTACAAGACCTTCAAAGAAGAGTTCATTCCAATACTCTTCAAAGTATTCCATAAAATAGAGGAGGAGGGAACCCTTCCAAATTCTTTTATGAATCCAATATCACCCTGATACCAAAACCAGACAAAGACACATCTAGAAAAGAAAATTTCAGACCAATATCCCTAATGAACATAGATGCAAAAATTCTAAACAAAATTTTAGTGAATTGCATAGAAAAGCATATTAAAAAGATAGTGCACCATGATCAATTGGGTTTCATCCCAGGGATGCAAGATTGGTTCAGCATCCGGAAATCAATAAATGTAATTCATCACATCAACTGACTTAAAGTTAAGAACCACATGATTATTTCAATAGATGCAGAGAAAGCATTTGATAAAATACAGCACCCCTTCATGCTCAAAACACTAGAAAAGATAGGGGTAGTAGGAACATTCCTAAACATTGTAAAGGCTATCTATGCTAAGCCTATAGCCAACATCATTCTAAATGGAGAAAAATTGAAAGCATTCCCTGTGAAAACTGGAACTAGGCAAGGATGCCCTCTTTCACCACTTCTATTTAACATTGTCCTTCAAATGCTTGCCAGAGCAATTAGACAGACAGAAGAAATTAAAGGTATACAAATAGGAATAGAAGAGCTCAAACTATCCCTTTTTGCTGATGACATGATTCTATATTTAGAGGAGTCGAAAAATTCCACCAGAAAGTTCTGGAACTCAAAAATGAATTCAGTGAAGTAGCAGGATATAAAATTAATGCTCATAAATCTAATGCATTTTTATTCATAATCCTCTGAAAGAGAAATTAGGAAAACTACCCCATTCACAATAGCCTTGAAAAAAATAAAATATTTGGGAATCAATCTAACAAAAGAGGTGAAAGACCTCTACAGTGAGAACTACAGAACGTTAAAGAAAGAAATTAAAGAAAATCTTAGAAGATGGAAAGATCTCCCATGTTCTTGGATAGGCAGAATTAGTATCGTCAAAATGGCCATACTACCAAAAGCGCTATACGAATTCAATGCAATTCCAATTAAAATCGCAATAACGGACCTCATAGAAATAGAGCAAGCAACCATGAAATTCATTTGGAGAAATAAGAGACCCAGAATTACTAAAGCAATTCTTAGCAAGAAGAGTGAAGCAGAAGGTATCACAATATCAGATCTTCAACTATATACAAAGCAATAGTAACAAAAATGGCATGGTATTGGCACCAAAATAGGCAGGTAGATCAATGGTACAGAATAGAGGACACAGAGTCAAACCCACATAAATACAGTTTTCTCATACTAGACAAAGGCTCCAAAAGCATACAATGGAGAAAATATACCCTCTTCAATAAATGGTGCTGGGAAAACTGGAAATCCATATGCAGCAAAATGAAAATAAACCCCTATCTCTCACCCTTCACACAACTCAACTCGAAATGGATCAAAGACCTAGGAATTAGGCCAGAGACCCTGCACCTAATAGAAGAAAATGTAGGTCCCAATCTTCATCTTGTGGGCCTAGGACCAGACTTCCTTAACATGACTCCCAAAGCACAAGAAATAAAAGCAGGAATCAATAATTGGGATAGATTCAAACTAAAAAGCTTTTTCTCAGCAAAGGAAACAGTCATCAATGTGAAGCAAAAGCCAATGGAGTGGGAGAAAATCTTTGCCACACACACGACAGATAGAGCACTAATCTCCAGAACATATAAAGAACTCAAAAAACTTTACCCCAAGGATACAAATGACCCAATCAATAAATGGGCTAAGGAAATGAGCAGACACTTCACAGAAGAGGATCTACAATCAATCAACAGATACATAAAAAAATGTTCAACATCTCTAGTAATAAGAGAAATGCAAACCAAAACTACCCTAAGATATCATCTCTCCCCAATTAGAATGTCCATTATCAAGAATACAAGCAACAATAGGTGTTGGCGAGGATGTGGGGGGGAAAGGTACACTCATACATTGCTGGCGGGGTTGCAAATTGGTGCAGCCACTCTGGAAAGCAGTATGGAGATTCTTTCGAAAACTCAGAATGGAACCACCATTTGACCCACCTATCCCTCTCCTTGACCTAAACCCAAAGGACTTAAAATCTGCATACTACAGTGATGCAGCCCCATCAATGTTTATAGCAGCCCAATTCACTATAGCTAGATTGTGGAACCAACCTAGATGCCCTTCAGTAGAGAAATGGATAAAGAAACAGTGGTACATATACACAATGGAGTATTATTCAGTCATAAAGAATAATAAAATTATGACATTTGCAGGTAAATGGATGGAATTGGAGAAGATCATGTTAAGTGAAATAAGCCAATCCCAAAAAAACAAAGGCCAAATGATCTTTCTTATAAATGGTTGATGACACATAGCAGAGGTGGGGGGAGGCTTGGGAAGATTGGAGAAGGGATGGATTGTATAGAAGAAAATGAGGGGTGGGGAGGGGGCAGGGAAGGAAAGATAATAGAGTGAGACAAACATCTATACCGTAGGTATATGTATAAATATGCAAATTGCATGATTCTACTTTGTGTACAACCAGAAAAATGATGGCTGTACTCCATTTGTGTACAATGACCTAAAATTAAAAAAAATTAATAAATTTAAAAAAAATAACTAAATTGTATGGTATGTGAATTATATCTTGATAAATCTATTTTTTTTAAGAAAAGAGATAATTGGATGTATTGTGACTATCAGAATTTTCCTTGGAAAATGAGGCAATACTGAAGATGGAATAAAGAGTTATTCTGAGAAATCTACACCAAGTCTAGAATCAGAAGACTCGTTTTTAAGTCTTAGCCTAAATCATTATTACTCTGTGGTCTTGACAAAATGGGCAACGTTTTTGTGCCTCAGTGTTCTCATATATAAGATAGAAATAATAGTACATTCCACAGGAAGATTAAGAGGTTGTTGGGAAAACAAAATGCAGCAAATCAGTCCACTTAATCAATAGTAAGGAAATATATAAATATACAGCATTTCTGTATTAATTTATTGCTTCTCTAATAAATGAATGACAGTACTTCGATATTTTAAAGGCTTTCTGTAATGTAAATGCAAAGCCCTTGGTTCATATTTTGGGAAACAGACAAAGTATATTGTTGAAGATAATTCTTTAAAGTATAATTCATATGGTCTGTGGGTACACAAAACACTCCCTGTTCATCTTCTCAGTCTGTGTGTTTTTCTGGACCCATGACAGTGAATGATCTCACACCATTTAAACCAAAGAGATGCATAGGGGACATGGCATGAAAAGAATTGAGCACATGTCTTCACATATAGATGGATCCCTATCTGATCCAGTTGCTTGAATTACATCATTAAGATTTGCTCTCCCATCCTCCATATTTTGGCTTTGATTTTATCTTCTTACATTTACCCTAGACTAGTTTTTCCCAATATGGAAGCAAAAATGTCACTCTAAACACATATTGTCCTTAGAACTAGGAATTTGGTTCATTTTAATTAGGCATGACAGTAGAATGCATTTTGATCTAATTATACAAGCATGGAATATATCTTGTTGTAATTAGGACCCCATTCTTGTGGTTGTACGTGATGGTGAGATTCACTGTGGTGTATTCTTAAATATACATAGGAAACTTATGTCAGATTCATTCCATTGTCTTTCCTGTTCCCATCCTCTACCTTCCCTTTATCCCCTTTTGTCTAATCCACTGAACTTCTATTCCCTCTGTTATTATTGGTTAGCATCCACATATCAGAATGAACATTTGATTTTTGGTTTTTCGGGATTGGTTTATTTCACTTAGCATGATAGTCTTCAGCTCCATCCATTTACCTGAAACTGTGGTAAAGTTATTCTTATTAATGGCTGAGTAATATTGCAATGTGTACTTATACTGCATTCTCTTTATCCATTTGTCTGTTAAATAGCACGTATAGCTTAGCTATTGTGAATTGTGTTGCTATAAACATTGACATGGCTATGTCACATCTCAGTGTGGTTTTAATTTGCATTTCTCTACTTGCTAGAGATGTTGAACATTTTTTCTTATATTTGTTGATTATTCATATTTCTTTTATTGAGAAGTGTCTGTTCAGTTCCTTTGCCCATTTACTGACTGGGTTATCTGATTTTTTTTTTTTTTTTTTTGGTGTTAAGTATTTTGGATTCTTTGTATATCCTGGAAATTAATGCCCCATCTGAGGTGGGTAGTTATCTACCTAAACATGACCCAAACACTATGTGTGTACTGGGGGACAGGGTGCACACATGTGCATGCATGCAAGCTTATATGCGAGTGTATAAATGTGAATACACTTACCCTGAGGAAAAAGTAACAAAAGTTCAAGTTCTAAAAGCTCTGATTCTGGAGTTAGTTTGACTAGGTTCAAATCCCGAATTCACTTAACAAGCTGGGTTATATTAAGCAAATTATTCTAGCATTCTGAGGCCCCATTTCCTAAAGATTCGTGTGGAAATAATAAAAGCACCTACATTAGAGGATTTCTGTAAGGATTAAAGAAATTAATTCATGTGAAAAACATAGAACAATGGTTGTTATATTGTAAGCAATAGTTACTGCTATAATTTTAATGGCTACTTTTTCTAATTATTAGAAGTAAATACATTTGCATAAAATAATGGCATGCTCCTGGGAATCAACTTCAGAACCTTCTTTCTTTCAACCTGTCTGATGTCCAAATAGCATTATTACTATGAAAACTTGGTGGAAAATATCTGATAAGTAAGAATAGCCCAGTAAAGTTAAAATAGCTACAGAGTGAGAGGGAAACGGGGAAGATGGAGGGAAGAAAGGAGGTAGAAGAGCTTTTCTCCTAATTTCTGGCTTATAAATCCCAAGGGAAGAAAAGAATAGAAACTGTAGTCAGGGACCTGCACACTCACAGTGTCTGAAGCTCTTCCAATTGCTGTGATATTCTGACCTCTGCATATTTACATTCCTTGTGCTTCATGCTCTGATTTGCTTCATGAGGCAGAACCACTGTGTCTCATCAATTAAAACAGGCTCCCAAATCCACAGCTGTGAGGTTCTGATGACTCCTGGTTTCAACGCTTTGCATTTTTATTTTATAGTAAATGTCAGTTTTCATCAGCTCAAATGTCCTCATGACATAATATGACTTGAAAGATATGCAAATATCTTCTTAACAGATCCTTCTAATTAGATGGAGGTCTTGAGTGGGAGGTACTTCCTAATTAGTTCTGAGGTAATCAGGAGAAATCACACTTGATTATATGCTGTAAATTCACTTCAGAAAGCTCAGGGCCAGCATTTGCTGCCACAGAACTTGAGGAAGAAGGACACCCAGCATTTCTTTTATTGAAGAAAGAGACTTCATTTCTACTCTTAGGTTCTTCAAATCATCTCATCCCCCTTTATATTCACAATTTGCAGTTAGGAATCTTGCTTTGCATTATAAGTGGACCACCAACTACACTGAAAGCAAATGTCTCACAGTTCTAAAGATACACAATAGTCAAATAGCAAAACAACTGCACAGTTTTCAGGCAGCTTTAATCAGAAGTCAATGGAAAATGTCACAAGCACAGACATTACAGTTAGAGAACTTGTGAACTAGGGTGAAGTGAAAATGATGGTGACTGGTTTGTTGTACTAAAGCACGGGTTTTAATGTTACTAACTGAACTGATGAAAAAAATCCCTCAAGAGCTACTTTAGGCATAAATCCATTTTTGTATTCTCTCACCTGTTAATCTTTAGAGGAACCATTTTATGTTAATGATTCAGTTTGATTCACAATTGTTAATACTTCTGGTTCTTAATCTGATAGGGTCTGAGTTAATCTACACTTCTGGACTGATATGAAACAACCATGAAGTTACAAAATCCATGGAACATTCCAAATGAGGATCAGCTTGCCTGGACTTTTTGTATCTGTGTGTGGTTTTCCTGAATCACTTCCACTATTGTGACTTGAGCATGAATTTACAAGAAAGGCTCCCCTCAGAGACTAAAATTGTCTACCCCTGGTTGGTTTGCAGGTCTTATTATATTTTCTACTGATATAATGAAACAACAACCAAATTCTCTGATATGATTGGTGGGGAGTGGGGAGACAAGTGTCAAGTGTGTATTTGGTTCCAGCAACTTCTATAGTAGAAGAAATTTTCACGCATACAACAGTAGTCAATGCATGAGTGATTTAAAAAGATTGTAAAGGTTATACCATTAGACTGTGCTTCAGAGCTAGGAATTGTCTAATTAGCTAGATCACCAAGGCTATATACAGTACATACTATAAGATTGAGAGGCTTGGCTTTCTGTCTCTGTCTGCATTTATCAGGAATTGCACAAAAACTGCACTCTGTTTTCTGGACTTCTGAATGACAATTTGATTGTTCATCATTGCCTTGTACACCTTCATAGGCAGTGGGAGTAGCCATTCAAAGTTCATTCCAATATTCTAATCACACAAAAGTGCTCACACTTGAAATGTAATAATGGGTCACGTAGGTCCAAGGGGAGAGATGGTTCAAGTGTAATCTGGGAATGGACAAGAGAAAGTAAGAGTGAAATCTAATGTCTGATTTAATCAACATAAACAGAAAATAATTTCAAGTCTAAATAAGAGCTGTGCCTTATCCCTCAAGAAAGTTGACTGGGCAAATTATTCCATTTAATTATCCAAAAGCAATTTAAACACCTATAGTTACAGCTATTCATTATGCAGATCAATGAATGGAATAAGTAAGCTAACACCTCTCCAACAATTCCAATGACAACATTTCTATAGGAAATTTCAGAAAGCAGTGGACATCTAGCATTTGTTCTCTATTTTATACCCTGACATCCATAAGGATTGTTTACCCAAGGTCTTGGAATGAATACAAATGTCTCTTTTCCCAGGTCAGTCTATTCTTCAACAATATGTACCTCATGTCTCAACTTTATTGACTTGAGTATTTAGAGGATTG
Organism: Glaucomys volans; assembly: GCA_020662805.1. Taxonomy (NCBI): domain Eukaryota; kingdom Metazoa; phylum Chordata; class Mammalia; order Rodentia; family Sciuridae; genus Glaucomys; species Glaucomys volans. The sequence goes on from JAJEJO010002648.1 coordinate 128,240, forward strand.
TGCTGGGAAGGGTTCGTCAATTAAATTAGAATTCAGAATTTTAGCTGCCCATAGGGTAGTAGGGAGAAGAGATTGGAGAAATTTAATTAGTGGACAGGATAGATGATTTGTGTTGGTGGAAAAAGGACTATAAACATGGCCAGGCAGGGAATGAGCATCATAACAGGAGGAGTGAATTAGAGGCATTTTGTACTGGTTTGCATTGAACCATGGCCTGTGGGATACACAATACAAATTGTTACTAATAAATAAAACAAACCATGAGGTCTTTCTTTTAATTAAAAGGAAACTGTAGCAAACCAGTCACTGCAACAAAGAAACAGAGCAAGGAACTCAACTTCTGTGTGAAATTATGGCTTAAGTACTCCTGCACCATTTCTTAGGTATAAGATACAATTATTAAACAGGAAATAAAAGGTTTTCTGTGTTTTTGGAGAGCTGCAGCACAGCAGGGTTGACCCTGTTGGACTCATAAAACAATGCTGAATTCAATGATCACTGGTTCAAAACACTATAAGTTGCATCTTGAACAGCATGGTTTAATTGTCTTCGGATTTAGTTTAGTTGTTTCTGTAATTTGAACTTTAAAATTTTCAGAACAAAGGAAACAATATGTTGAACACAATGTTTCAGCCTCAGGTAATGTTTCCTGATCCTGGTCAAAATGCCTTAGTGTGTGTGTGTGTGTGTGTGTGTGTGTGTGTGTGTATTAGTAATACATAATATTATATATATATTAGTAATATATATTATTATTTATACATTATTAATTATATATTATATATATGTGTATTTTTTCCCAGAAATTGACCAGGATAAGTTTAAAGAATTTTGCTATAGACAACCAACATAGCAGGACAATAAAGTACAGTTGTCATTGAACAAGGTAAGGATTCCCTATGGCTTAGTGAAAACACATTCGTTTTCAGCTAATGAGTTCTGAGAGACCAACATTGGACCTGCAGGCATACTCTCTTCTACCAGGGAAAGACATTTATGAAATGAGAATACAAATTTTGGGAACCTGATGACCTAGCCCATTCAGCTGCTAACACAAAATAAACTGTAAAGGTTACAAACAACAGATATTTATTCTTTGCAGTTCTGGAGTCTGGGAAATTCAAGAGCAAAGCAGATTCAGTGACTGCTAAGGGCCTGATTTCTAGCTCATAGATGGTATATTCTTCCTGCCCTCCCATGTGATAGAAGAAGGAAGGGTCTTTTTCAGGCCTCTTTTATTATAAGGGTATTAATCCCATTCATGAGTGCTCTGTCCTCATGACCTAATCATTTCCCAAAGGCCTTACCTCCTAATAGCATAACCTTGGGAGTAAAGATTTCAACATACAAATTGTGAGTGGAAAAAAAATTCTGACCATAACACCTGACACAATCTTATGCAAAATTCCTCCTGTCCTTCCTTCCTTCCTTCTTTCCTCCCTTCCTTCCTTCCTTCCTTTCTTCCATTCTTCTTTCCACTCTATCATTGAGCTATATCTCCAGGTCTATGTGGAATTTCCACAGCCTTATTGTCCACATGACATGCTTAATTAATTATTATGAGGTCTTAAAAAGCCATATGTACTCTTTTTTAAAAAATAATTTTTAGATGTTGATAGACATTTATTTTATTCATTTATTTATATGTGGTGCTGAGAATTGATTCTTAATTGATTACACTAATTTTTATTGGTCCCAGAAAATAGGGAGTTATTGAATATGTAAAATATAATCTATATTAGAGGAGAGGAAGATGCATACATGAACACAAACCTTGTGAACATCCTGCATGATCCAATATTTACTTGTTAAAAAACAATTGACTGATAGAAGCATCTTATTATTTAAAAACATCTCAAATTCAGTAGTTGCAGGACACAAAATTAACACACAAAAATCATTACAATTTAATATGCTAATAGTGAACTACCCAGGAAAAAAATCAAGAAAACATTTCCTTTCACAATAGTTCCATGCAAAATATGAAGCACCCATAAATAAATTTAACCAAGGTGAACAATTTCTATAATAAAAACATTGATGAAAGAAATTAGGGTGGGTACAAATAAGTAGAATGATATTCTTTGTTCTTAGATTGAAAGAATTAATATTATTAAAATGTCCATACTACCAAATAAAATCCTCAGTCAGTGTAATCCCCATCAAAATCTCTTATGTCATTCTTTACAAAAAATAGAAAAAATCCTAAAAACTTACATGGAACAACAAAAGATCCCAAATATCCAAGGCAATCTTAAGCAAAAAGAGCAAAGTTGGAGGCATCACACTATTTGACTTCCAAATTACTACACAACTATAGTAACCAAAAGAGCATGATGCTAGCACAAAATAGACACACAAACCAATGGAACAGCAAAAGAGCCCCTAAAATAACCCACATTTTTTGCAGTCAATTGATTACTGTCAAAGGTACCAATGGTACACAGAGGGTAAAGAATAATCTGTTCAATAAATAGTACTGGGAACACTGAGTATCTACATGGATTAGAATGAGAATGAAACCAGCCTCCATATCTCACCACACACAAAAATCAGCTCAAAGACTTAAATGTAAGACCAAAAACTATGAAAGTACTAGAAGAAAGCAAAGGGTAAACACTACATGACACAGGTTTCAGCAAGGATTTTCTAGATAAGATCACCCAACAACCATTACAAATAATAGTGCCATAAAAATTCACATACAAGGTGTTGTGTGGACATTTCATTCCTCTTGGCTATATGCATAGGAGTTACTGGGTTCTATGGTAACTTATTATTCTCACTAATTTCCAGCCTCCATTCTCTGATGAGAAAGTGTTCAATTCCCCCCCTCCCCCAGTGCATGGATCACATTTTCCTATTTCCACCTTACTGAATTGGAAACAGTCAAAGAGGGAGTGGTATTGTTCCAAATACCACAGAATTTCCCCTGTCTTACTGAACTTTCATAGATTTTCTTAAATAGATGTTTCTTTGTTGTTTATCCTTAGGATGCTTCTGGATGCCTCAAAAGGTTGCCTTTTAAAATATTTCCCACCTGTATCACTGGGGAATGTGTCAGCAGAGCTCATCATGATATTTTGCTAGGATCCAAACTCTTCCATCATCTTTTTACTTCCATCCAACATACTTTCTGTCTTTGTTTCCCTCAATTCTGAGACAATGAGGAAATTACAAAATAATTATTTCATGTTTAGAGTTACCATCATTGTAAATCCTAAAATCTAAATTCACTTTTATATTAATTTTATGAGAAATCTGTAGTGATTATACAAGCTATTTACCATTTGATATAATAATTAAAGAATAAATTAAATTTTCAGAAGTTATATAGAGCTATTCAGCAATATATACCTCTGATGAACTAATTACTGAAGTAAAAGGATGGCTCTTCCACAGGGTACATTTTTTTCAAAATTGTAGCTCTGGGCAGCATTTATCTTAATTAGAAATGTTCAGTTCATAAAGAGTCATAACACTTCACCCCTCATCTTATATTCAGAACTATTAAGAATGCTATTTTGTTTTAGAAGTTGAAGATTAGACAGGCAACTAAGCAATGAACAAAAAACTGGGAGATGTGAGAATATTAAATCCTTTATTCATAATTACAAAAATATTTTTTAGAAAACATTTTAAACACTTATAGGGGAATATATAGGTCAATTTCAAAGCAAACTAGTAAAGTGTACACAATATTAGTGAAGATCCTGAGTATTAGAAAAAATATAATCATTATTTAAACAATTTCAGGGGGATTGCAACTACAAAAATGCCTCTCAATTTCCTGGTAGCTTCCCATTGCTGCTGCTACAAATTAATAAAAAAAATTAGTGCTTTAAAGTAATTCAAACATACTACCTCATAGTTAAGAATATTAGAAATCTAAAATGGGTCTCACTAGGTAAAATGGAGATGTCAGCAGAGATCCATTCCTTTTGTAAACTCTAAGGGGAAATCTGTCAAAATATAGTCTAGTGTCATGTATAACTAAAAAGAAAAATTAAAAAAAAACACTTTATACAAAAAGACCCAGCAATATTGGGCCAAACCCTTCTCTGCTACAGTCTGTCTGATTGTCTCTCTTCTGCCTTGATTTTCCATTTGCTAGAAATTTGCAATTACATTGGGACAACCTGGATAATCTCTCTGTCTTAAGATCAGCTCATTAGCAACCTTCATTCCATCTACAAAATCAATTCCTCTTTGACATGCCATGTAACATACAAATTCTGGGGATTTGGATATGAACATATTTTCATGGGGCACTTTTCTCTCTGTCATACTGGCCAGAATCACTATTTACAAATTTTGTTATTTAAGAATGCATGAAGAAAACTTTTCCATTGTTGAAATTTGAGGGATCAACAAAACACCACAATATGCAAATATCATGTCCCCCATATGCATAATATGTGCCAATGAAATATTTGAATGACCAACAAGTTTGCATAAGCATATATAACAGTTCATTAGGAAATGAATACTTTCCATTGAAGGAAACATCATGGGATAAAAAATATTTGTCAGTATTCCAAATGTTTAAGAAATCTTTTTATCTTTTTTTTTGAACTTGTAATCTCTCCTTTTGTATAGTTTTGCTTTGTTTATAAACCCTCATTAACATTTCTCGAATGATGAAATACTGTCAACATTTAGGGGAAAATAAATTTTATTTATTTTATTTGTTCTTGTTAGTTACACATGACAGTAGACTGTATTTCGGCAAATTATACATACATAGAGTATCACTTATTCTATTTTGTATCCCACTCTTGTGGTTGTACATGATGCAGAGTTATCCTGGTCCTGTATTCAAATACAAGGCTAGGAAAGTTGTGTTTGATTAATTCTACTGTCTTTCCTATTCTAGGGGAAGAAGGAATTTTCTATTTGAAAACACAGTTGCAACATTTTAAGTTTTATCTCACTAAAAGTGACTGCATTGGGGTCTGGGGATATGGCTTGGTAAAGTGCTTGTCTCAGATGCACAAGGCCCTGGGTTCAATCCCCAGCACCACACACAAAAATAGTGACTGCATTTCCAAATTTTCACAGTTTATTCCTGTTTCTACCATTAGTCATTTTGTTCAAAAAGCATGGCCACAAACTGATAAGACTGACTCTAAAGGCAATCCCAAAAGACACACACAGACAAAAATTAAGTAAAAAGTCAGTAAGTCATTATTGAAATACTTCTTTAAGTTCTTTTTTCTTTTTAAAGGCAGTTTTGTTGAGATATAATTCCTATACCATACAACTAACCTATTTCAAATGTAGAATCACAACTTATATATAATTCCATTTGTAAGAAAGTCCAGAGTAGGGAAATCTATAGAGACAAACAGTAAATTAGTGGTTGCCTAGGGCTTGAAGGGAAGAATTGAGGGGTAGGGGGTAATATCAACACAGTAAGGGTATTCTTCTTTAGGTGATGAATTATTGTATAATTGACTGTGGATATGGTTGCACATATTTGTGAACCCACTAAAAACCATAAGTTCTTAATGTGAATATATGAAGTGACTACTTTTGTATTTATGAAAGTGGCTATTTAACAATATTATATTATTAAACCATATCTTAAACATGTAACTGGACACTTCTTATTACTTACGTTTTAAAATTATTACCACTATCACTGACACCTTTTCTTGGCAGTATTGACTTCAATGAATCACTCATCAATAAAGAAAAGCAACTAGAAATTTGTCTAGGATGTAGACGTTTGAGAGAATTGAAATCAAACACAGCATGAAGGAAATCATTTTCCTGCTACTTTTTCTACTTTTATTGCTTATATTTAAAGTGTTTAAAAGCGTCCTCAGTGAGACTCCCCCTTGCATCTTTTTCTCTAGCCTGGGTCCATTCACGCTGGTGCTTGCATTCTTCCTTCCCAAACTTGTCTGGTAATAGAAAAATCACTGCTTCAGTAATAGGCAACTCCTGTTTTGGTTTCCTGCACATTGTTAGAAAGGTTTTCTTGAAGTCAAATCATTCTCTCTATATGGTCTCACCATTGAACTGTTTTTACCAGTAAAGGTCAATTCCCTCTTCCACCAGGAAGCCTCATTGGTTCTTAACTAAGCTTGCACATCAAACCCTCCAAGGGAATGAAAAAAAGAGCATGGGGGAGGGGAGATGTGAAGAGGGGAGAGAAAGAGAAAGGGAAGAGAGATGGGGTGTCCAGATCCTTCTTTAGATGAACATAAAATAGAGTCCAGCATGTGAACTCAGATGCTTCATCAGCTCACATTTTTATCTTTATAGATATGTACAGAATGATTACCATGTGTTAGGAACTTTTCAAGATGCTTGAAATGAACAAAACATGTAAACATCACTGACTTTGTAAAGCATACATGTAGAAAAGGAAGAAAAACAGAGTGCAATAAATGTGTAAGTTATTTCATTTTTGCAAGTATGTGATAAATGCTATGGAAATGTGTTAGAGGAAGGAGGGTTAGGGAACTTGAGGTGGTATGTTTGTGTGTGTGTGTGTGTGTGTGTGTGTGTGTTTATGTACAGGTGTCGAAATTTTAGGTTGTTAAAGTGGGGCTTTCTGAGATGACACCACTGTGTGAAGATGTGAAGACTGAGAGGGACTTATGGATCCAGACACCTGGGGCAAAACATTCTGGACAGGAGTATCTAGTGCAAAGTCCTTTGGTCGGGAACACAAGAAATAACACAGAGGCTGCTGTGGTTGGAGAAGAGTGATTGAAAGATGAGCAGTAGAAGGTAAAATTAGAAAGAAAAGATCATGGAGCATATGGGACCTGGAAAGTCACTGTAAGGAACTTGCCTCTTACTCTTAATGAAAGGGGTACACCTGAAGGTTTTTGACAAGTGACATTAGATGATTTAACTTAGGTTTTATCAAGGTAACTGTGTCTTTTGGGTATACTTTTTTCTGTCTTTTGTTTTTATGTTTTATTTGGTTTTGAGAAGAGATTCTAGGGGTCCATTGTGAATGTAAGGAGACTAAATAAGAAGAGTGGCATTCATTTAGAACAGAGAATGGGAGCTTGCAGCAGGGTCAAATCAGTGAGGCTGGTGAGAATACTGGGTTTTGGATATACTTTGAAGGAGATGACAGAATCACCTTGTGATACAAACCTTTTCTTTCGAATCATTTCTGTAAAGGTTTTCCAAAGTGTCTTTTCTACTCTTTCACAATTCACTTGCAAGCTTGTTCTAAGAATATCATTTTTGAGCACCTTATCCCCATCTCTTGCCTATGTAAACATTCTTTTTAAGTTATACTTTCTCTTAGAGTCATTGTCTGTTCTCTAAGATTTGTTTTGAAAACTTATTTCCTAAATTCAGAAAAATTCAGTAATAGAGGCAGCAAACCACATATTGATTTATAGAATGGACTTTGAAATAAAATAGACCTACTTTCAAAAGAAACCTTTATTCCTATGTTCTAAGAACAATATTCCTTGAGTTGTGGTTTATGCTTCTCCTGCATCAGAAAGATCTAGGGTCCTTACTAAAATTGCCAATTGTGCCCTCCACAAAACTCAGGGAGGACCCATGAGCCTCCAATTTTAACTCACTCCCCAGGAGAAGCTAAGGAATATATATGATTACAGTTTACTCACATCAGCAAGTCATGGCCAATTAGAGCAGAAAACAACATCCAGCAAAGCCCTCATGATGATTGTATCTTGTTTTATTTTTTAGTTTTTTGGAATTATCTGGCAGTCTGGCTTCTCTTTATTTACATTTAAAAAAATGTGTTTTCCCTACATAAAACACCTGTCCATGACTTTATTAACACTCATAGTCAGGTGCTTTAAATATTCTTACATTTATTCAATAATCATTTATTTCATAATTGTTTATGCCCAGAACCAAAATAAATCCTACATTGGACCTGATGCTCTGGGGCTTAGAGCCAAGTGACAGTGGATTTTTATGGTAAGGTACATTGCTCTGAGTTGTTTCATATTGTTTAGTAGCATTTAATAAATATTTTCATAATGAACAAATATACCAAAAATTATTCTGATGATAGAAACCATGATAATTTTCCCTAAATTCATACAATCCATACCCACATTATATTCATTCATAATTCTAAAGAGACTTAAATGTAGAGAATTCTAACTGACCTCAGGAAAAACCCATACAAATGAGACTGAAATTTTAACAAGTTTTCCTTAGATCTGAAATATGTGGAGAAGATATGAGTTTACCAATGTGTTGCATAGCCCCTTCCAAATGAAGTAGAGTCTATAAAGTATGGTTAGTATGTTCCTCCCATTCTGTTCAGGATACACACTTTATGTATTCCCTCTTCTCAGACTTTTCCTGCTGTGTGCATCTTGGTAGGCTCTTAGTACTGATTAGTGTTGGACTAATTAAAGGACTAACTAATCATGACAGTTGAAAGAGTTAATACAACCCAGCAGGTGTGATTAATATTTTGGCACAATTCCCTTTGTTGACAGTCCTGAGGAAGAGAACCAATGGCCCAACAACACTAACACTCCATGTCCCTAATGACAAGGACCTAACAGTGTCACAAAACAATGGGAAGGCACTGCAAACTGTACTAAGCCCCTCATTATTCACCATTGTGCAAGTAAAATAAAATGACAGTAGAGAGTGTTCTACTTGCATGTTTAAGAGGTATGTGTTAATATCTGTAATGAGATTTTCCTTGGGAAGAAAAAGCCACAATAAAGCATGCATTAAACTAAACCTACTTCCTAAACAGTACTGTAGTCACGGTACACTTATATCTCCTGAGGGAAAGTTTTGATCCTTAAGCATAAAGTTGAATTTTTTAAAAATTTGTAATATAGGAAATTCATGTAGAGTAGATCAAATAAAAACTGGATTAAGAAAAACATGTACAGCTTAAATCACTGTTCGAACTACCCAACATCCAAGAGCTTATATCCAGGACCTCCTGTTCACCTATGACTTATGGGTCTTTGCTCAAATTAAACACCCTTTCACCAAAAAGTATAAATCTAAACCTTTCATAGTAGCTTTTCTAGTAACAATGACAGTAGAACTTGATCTTTTCTATTTGAAATGTGTTCACTTTAAGATATGTGGCTGTGGTATTCTAAACTACAGCAGTTTAAAACAATCCATTAGAACTGAATTACACAGGCCTTCAATCATCTGACAACTGAATTCTGCATGAGGAAATGGCCGATGTCAAAAGAAGAGTGACAGGGACAGTTTTTATAGTGTGTTTTAGGAGAAGAACTGTGGTTAATATGAGTCAGTGGGAAGACCTGCTCTGACAAAGAGCAATGGCATCGAATTGGGGTAAATACCCTACATATGCAATAACAAAGCAAAGTAAGTGGGAAATTATAGCTTTGGCACTTAACTGTATCCAATGGAAACCACCAGTCTTTTCAGAGAGAGCTATTTAGTCTGGCAGTTCCTGAGGCTATAATTTTCTTCTTGCTTTGTTTGCTACCTTAGTCTAAGATCTTCTAGAAAATAAACTAAAGGGCTGTTTTTTATTTTTTTGGCTTTTTTTGTTTTGTTTTGTTTTAGAGAACTTCCTTCTCTATGTTCTCTGCGAACACAATAGAATGAAACATGAGTTTCTTCATCTTCTCTCGATGATACTTGACTTGGATCTTTTGTACGGACATTAAAACTCATTGTAACATTTGCAATTACTGTGTAGGTCTGGGTTCATGAGTTTAGCACTTCAAAAATAATTTATTTGTATCTGGACACTGTCTGCACTTCAAGGAGCTGAGTGGAAATTGTTCCTCAAGTTATAGATGAATGGATCAATGGACTAAGATTTTCCTAGATGTGTATGACAAAAAGCTTCCAAAAGAGTATAATTCAATTAATTATGTTTTCTGTCTGAATTTAAACTATTAGAATATTGAGTACACAGTATTTATCTCTCCAGAGCTACCACAGTGCTTCAACAATTCTTCCTCTCTTCCAGTAATTTTCCCAGTCTAAAATTTTTGGAATTCATATTTAGACATGTTATTGTGCTTCCTAACTCCATTCAGTAGTTTCTGATTTATATTGTAATAAAGCCCCAAATCTCACATAAGGATGAATAGACAAGGAAAGTTTTACCTCCACATCTCTTCAGACTCACCTTGTACCATATGTTCCTTCACTGATTTCCCTCCAACTCTTCTTTCCTCCTATATTTTCCTAAGGTCCTCACCATGTCAGAGTGAAAGATCCTTTTATATATTGTTTCTTCGTCCTGGGACAGTTTCTCCCTTGCTATTGACACAGTTAGCATGATTTAGTCTTTTGGAATGCATGTCAACTGGGACATCATCAAAGAATATTTACTTGACAATGTCTCTAAAACAAGATGAATGTAATTTACAATTCTATGTATGATTATTTGAAGTATATGCATCTTTCTCATTGGGATCTGAATTTCATGAGCATAAGGACCAAATTTATTAGTGTTTACCATTTCATTAACAGAGTACTGGTAAAAACAAAAACAAAAGATCAGTTTTTCATTAAAAACAAATTTGCATAAAAATGTTTTATAATCAACTGATATGTTAAATTATTTCTAACTATACTGCAGCTAGTTTAGTCACTTCTTAGTCTACTCTAGCTTTCTCATCCTTTATGTATTCTTTATATATCCTTAATTTTATCACTTCTTATGTTTAAAAAAAGATGTCATATTTTTGAGGTAGGCTTTTTTCTTCTAAGGTTTGGCATCAAAAATATTTAACTATCTACTTGGAATTTATCAAGAAGAAACTCATTATGCTTCCTGTACTTCTAATCCTCAAAGCACTGTAGCTTAACTAAGAGGACTGTTGTGTCATCCACTTCCAAAATTTGAATTTAATACTCTCCACTTTCTTTTCTCTAACCAGCCTGGCTTTCCAGACAGAAAAGAAAATTGTTACTACTTATGGTCATGCAGAGACAAACAACTAGGTGATATGCTCTAAATTTGCATAAAATACATTTTCAATAACAGTTTTTAATGCATCTATTCTGACTAATTTGAATTACTTATCTGTCTATCCCTCATCAGCCCTTATATTATTTACGTTTTTCACAGAATTTAGCTGGAGTTGCTTATCAGTTGTAAAGTATCCAGATTCTTGACACCAAACACATTTTAAAACCCAATTAGACAAAATGCTATCAATTGTAAACATATCAAAAGATCAGTGTCTTCACACTGAGATAAAATTGGTTGAATAAATGTCCACTAATGAGAACTTCTGCTTCTATAGAGAATCAAGTAGGCTTACTTTTCCTTCCACTAAGCACAATTAATAGCCTTGAACATCATATAACCTGAATGTAAGAAATGTGGCAACAGCAGAACAGCAGTGTCAGTGGAGAACACAGTGGACCTTTAATTTTCACCCTTACCCTGTGGTCATAAAATATTGCTCCTCTTCCTTACCGGTTGATGTCAGATATGGCATAGTGGAGAAATAGGTGTTTCACCATTGTCTAGCAGAAATAAGGTCACTGGGAAGGTCATGTGGGAAGCAATAAAAAGATACCTCTTAATCTCCCATATAGGAGGGTATCAGTAGAGGCCTAGTAGGAAGCCCAAACACATACCCTCATCTAACAGTAACAAGAAGCCCCTTACGACTTGAGTGTCATTGAAATCTGAGTGGAGAACCTGGACTTCCACACCCACTTGGCAGAAACAAGGGAGTATCCCCCTTTTTATACTAGAGTAGAATGAGGATATGCTTTTCAAAACACAAGATCAAATAGTCTAATGTAATGTAAAAATTTCTAGGTGTCAATTGAAAATCACAGATCATACCAAGATTCAGGAATTGTCAGGGTGAATGAGACAAGAGTAACACCAACATCAAGATGGCACACATATTAGAATGATCTGATAAGAATAATGAGGCAGCCATCATGCAAATTATAAAGAAGCCATCATAAACACATTTGAAGCAAAAAAAGTCTCAGCAAAGAAACAGAAGTTTATTCTTTATAGAAGAAGCAATTTGAAATTTTTAGTGGGTTCATATCAATATACATTTGTTAAAACCTACAGAATATACAATATCAAGAGTGAGCCCTAATATAACCTATGTACTTAGAGTGATAATGATTTGTTCAAGTAGGTTCATTGATTGTAATGCCTTGTGCCTCTCCAATGCATAATTATTACAGTGAGGGAGGCTGAGTAGGTATGAGAGCAGGGAGTATATGGAACATCTCTATATTTTCTATCCAAATAAGTTGTAGATCTAAATATTCCCTAAAATATAACTATCTAACTATATATTTATATATGTACATATGTATATTATGAGTATATACATGTGTATGTATATAAATACAATGAACAAAATTTAACAGAAAAGATTCAGTGGATAGACTCAACAGCAGAAGGAAGAAAGCAGAGGAAAGTATTAGTGAACTTGAAGACAGAAAAATAGAAATTACCCACTCTGAAAAACAGAATACAGTCTGGGAAAAATGAACAAAGCCTTAGAGACATATGAAACTATAATAAAACATATAGAATATCAGGATTCTTCAGAGAATCATAACCTAATATTTGTGTCAATGGAATCCCAGAAGCAAAGAAATAAAGTGGTGATGGAGGACTATTCAAAGATTCAACAGGGAACCATTTCTCAGCTTTAGCAAAAGGTAGAGTCTACAGGTCAAAGAAGCTGAACAAAGAAGTCCAAGTAAGGTACTCACAAAGAAACTCTGACCAACAAACATCATAATTAAAATTCTGTTAGCTAAAGATAAACAAAGTAACCAGAGAGGAATAATGCATTCTCTCTTTGGGGAACAGCATTTAGAATGACAACAGATAACTCAGGTAACAGACAAGAGATAACTCATCAGAAATTATGAAAAATAGAAGGAAGTAGCAAAACATGTTTACAGTGCTGAAAGAAAACAACATTTCAACATTCTATATTGAATATTGTGAAGGAGAAATCAAGACAATCAGATAAGGGAAAACCAAGAATTTGTCACCAACAGACCTATTCTAAAACAGTGGCTAAAGAAAGTTTTTTACAGAGAAGAAAATGTTAGCAGAAGGAATCTTAACATCAGGAGGAAAGAGTACACACACACACAAATTGGGGGTTATATTAGTCAGGATTGTCCAGAGAATCAGAACTAACACTGTGTAAGTGTATGTGTATATATGTGTGCATGAGAGGGAGAAAGAGAGCAAGGTACATAGGGAAAGAAAGACTTATTATAAGAAACTAACAAATTGGCCTCCACAACTTTGCTGGCTGACAAGTGTTCATATCTGCATCTGGCAAAATGGAGACCCAAGAGAGCTAAGGGTTTAATTCTAATCAGAAAGTTAGCAGATTGGGGACCAAAAAAGAGTCAATGATTCAGTTTGACTTTTAAGGCAAGAAAAACTGACATTCCAGCTCAAAGGCAATCAGGCAGAAGGAATTCCCTTTTATTTGGAGAAGGGACAAACTTGCTCTATTCGGACATTGAACTGATTGGATAAAGCCCATTCATATTAGGGAGGGCAATCTTCTCTACTCAGTCTATTGATTTAAAGGTCAAGCTCATTCAGAAATACCCAGAATATAGTTTAAATGAATACATAGTACACCGTGGCCCAGTCAAGTTAACACATAACTATTACTTGGATAAATAAAATCCATTTTCATTTTCCTCTTCAGTTTTCTAAATTATGATTGAGAATTAATGTAAGAATTATAACTCTGGCTTATGTCATTCTCACTGTATTAAAGATAATACTTAAGGAAATCTGGTCCTAAGCCAACATGAAGAAGATTTGGGCCTACTATTTCTTCTATTTGGTGCAAGAAATAAAAGGAAGAATCAACAAATGGGATGGATTCAAACTAAAAAGCTTTTCTCAGCAAAAGATATAATCAATAATGTGAAAAGAGAGCCTATAGAGTGGGAAAAAAATCTTTTCAACACACATTTCAGACAGAGCATTGATCACCAAAATTTATAAAGAACTTAAACTTTACACCAAAAACACAAAGAACCCAATCAATAAATGGGCTAAGGAACTGGGCAGACACTTCACAGAAGATGATATACAGGTGAACAACAAATACATGAAAAATTGCTCATTGTCTCTAGTAATTAGAGAAATGCAAATTAAAACCACCCTAAGATTTCATCTAACTCCAATTAGAATGGCTATTATCAAGAACACAAGCAATAATAAGTGTTGACGTGGATGTGGGGAAAAAGGCAAACTCATATGTTGCTGGTGGAGTTTCAAATTGGTGCAGCCACTCTGGAAAGCAGTATGGATATTCCTGAAAAAACTTGGAATGGACCCACCATTTGATCCAGCTATCCCACTCCTTGGTTTATACCAAAAGGTCTTAAAATCAGCAAAGTATAGGGATGCAGCCACATCTTTGTTCATAGCTGCTCAATTCTTAATAACTAGATTGTGGAACCAACCTAGATACCCTTCAATTGAAGAATGGATAAAGAAACTGTGGTAGATATACACAATGGAATATTACTCAGCCATAAAGAAGAATAGAATTATGGCATTTGAATCTATCCCAATTATTGATTCCCGCTTTTATTTCTCGTGCTTTGGGAGTCATGATTATTTCAATAGATGCAGAAAAAGCATTTGATAAAATACAATACTCCTTCATGCTCCAAACACTAGAAAAAATAGGGATAGTAGGAACATACCTCAACATTGTAAAGGCTATCTATTCTAAGCCCATGGCCAACATCATTCTAAATGGAGAAAAATTGAAAGCATTCCCTCTAAGAACTGGAACAAGGCAGGGATGCCCTCTTTCACTACTTCTATTCAACATCCTCAATGAAAGTCTAGCCAAAACAATTAGACAGACTAAAGAAATAAAAGGAATATGAATAGGAAAAGAAGAACTTAAACTATTCCTATTTGCAGATGATAAGATTCTATATTTAGAGGAGCTGAAAAATTCCACCAGAAAATTTATAGAACTCATAAATGAGTTCAGTAATGTAGCAGGATATAAAATCAATACTCATAAATCTAATGCATTCTTATTCATAAATGATGAATCCTCTGAAAGAGAAATTAGGAAAACTATTCCATTCACAATAGCTTCAAAAAAATAAAATACGTGGGATTCAATTTAACAAAAGAGGTGAAAGACCTCTACAATGAGAACTACAGAAAACTAAAGAGAGAAGTTGAAGAAAACCTTAGAAGATGGAAAGATCTCCCATGTTCTTGGATAGGCAGAATTAATATTGTCAAAATTAATATTGTCAAAATACTACCAAAAGCGCTATACAAATTCAATGCAATTCCAATTAAAATCCCAATGACATTCCTCATAGAAATAGAGAAAGCAATTATGAAATTCATTTGGAAGAATAAGAGACCCAGAATAGCTAAAGTAATCTTTAGCAGGAAGAATGAAGCAGGTGGTATACTAGACCTTTGATTATACATCAGAGCAACAGTAACGAAAAAGGCATGGTATTGGCACCAAAACAGGCAGGTAGACCAATGGTACAGAATAGAGGATGCAGAGACAAACCCACAAAAATTCAGTTATCTCAGACTTGACAAAGGAGCCAAAAACATACAATGGAGAAAAGACAGCCTCTTCAACAAATGGTGCTGGGAAAACTGGAAATCCATATGCAGCAAAATGAAACTAAACCCCTATTTCTCACCCTGCACAAAAATCAACTCAAAATGGATCAAAGACCTAGAAATTAGACCAGAGACCCTGCACCTAATAGAAGAAGAAGTAGGTCCAAATCTTTGTCATATTGGTTTAGGACCAGACACAAAGTCTTAAAGCAGGAAAACAATGCAGTCAAGTCCTTTGTAGTGGTTTAACCAGGACTGTGTTTATCTAATTTCCAGTAGAATCCCCATTTCCATCTGAGGCTAATGCCCTATCCCTTTTTTTGTTTTTCTTTTTTTAATACTAGGTGTTGAACCTAGGGTTACTTAATCACAAAGCCACATTCCCGCATTCCCAGTTCTTTTTTTTTTTTTTTTTTTTTTTCTGAGGCAAGGTCTTGCTAAGTTTCTTAGGGACTTGTTAAATCGCTGAGTCTGGCCTTGAACTTAGATCCATCTTCCATAGCCTTCAAAGTCGCTAGGATTTCAAGTGTGTGCCACTGTGCCTGGCGCCTTTCCCATCTTCTGAGCTCTCACCATAAATGCCCATAATACTCTGCTTACAGCATTCCAAGTTTTCTATATAGTCTGTTCCTCCAAACTCTTTCAACTTTTGCCAGAAACCCAATTCCAAATCTGCCTACATTAGGTGAAGTTACATTAATGATCCCACGCTTGGTACCAATTTTCCATATTAGTTTGTTTTTGTTACTATATCAAAATATTTGAGGTCATTTATTTTATTTTAAAAAAAAGGTTTATTTAGCTCACTGATTTGGAAGCTGAAAGTCCAAAAAGCATGGCACAGATTTTAGTGAGGTTCCCAGGGTAGACGGCAGACTTACGTAGGAGGAAGGATCACGTGGTGAGGCAGGAAGCAGAGAGTAACTCAGGGGTCAGGATCAGGTTTCTATAAAAACTTACTTTCATAAGGACTCACTCCAGGTGTCCAGAATTCCCTTTTGAGGCCAGCACCTTCAATTACCTAAAGACCTACCTGTAGGTTCCAACTGTAAAAGGTTCTTTTACCTCCTGAAAATATGATCAGAGAGGACAAACAACATCCAAACCATAACAGGTGCTAATTGGAAGATGATTTAGTCACCTTTCAAAGGTGACACCTCATAATAATCTTATATTGGGGATTAAGTTTCAGTGTGAATTTTGGAGAGGATACCATCATTCTAACCATAATACAGTATTTAATCCACTTTTTTTAAGATTTGAATATTTCACAAAAAGGACTTTTTCTCTTCATGGTCTAATGAAATGAAATAGTTCAAATGATATAGTTCTTAAATCTTATTTTACTTAATGCTATTAATCCTTATGTGCAAAAATCTCTATAAATTTGTTATTTCATAATAGAGTCACCATTTTTGGTGACTTCCTTTAGTATGTAAATTGTTATAAACATTTGCTGTCTTAAAAGGATCACAATTTTTTCCTCAAATTGTCTAGTTAATGTATTTAGTATTTGTATTAGCTTTCAAATGTATTTCATTTTTTTGTAATTATGTAATTATTTATATAAATTATTGCACTTATTTTCAAAGTGATAATACCTCAGCTGATAGAATATCAAAACATAAAAAATATTGAATCCAGTTTAAATTAAATTTTTAATGTTTGCCTATTTGTGAAAGTGAATATTTAGATATTAACAAAAATCAAATTGATAGCGTATATTATGAAGAAATCTCAGATGATTAGATTTACCCAAGATTTCTTGTTATCATCAAACTTACCAGAATTTCAAGCACATCAGAAACTATGTTGAATCAGGTATTCAACTTTTTAGCCTTCTAAGATCAAAGCTAAATTCAAAGATATATGGTAAAATATGGTTTAATAGAAAAACAGGGCACACAATTTAATTCTTCACTTTTAATTGTATGATAAGAGATTAAATTTCATATTTTCTTTGTTATTTTTTCAGATGTTTTTCCACCTTGATTTACATTTTATACCACACCACATATTTTGTTTTGTGATTGTTTTATTATGCCTATGATTTTATTGTTAGATGGTTCAATAATAATAAAGGAAATAAATGCACCATAATAAATGCTATAGAAATGGAAAGCATAAAAGTTTTTTTGTACTTACACATCATTCTGCATTTTAGATCAATAGAATTGACCTATTTCATATGACAGTGCATTTCCCATCCCTGGATGATTAAAACCACTTCTAACCACTAGATCCAATTAGCCAGAACTGTACTAAAATCTGAACTGAAAATCCTTTGAGATTCTTCTGAACTTAAACTCTTAATTGCATTATAGTCTAATTCATTTAAAATCATTCAGGTAAGAATAAGGGTTATACAAATTGTCTACAATATCCTCAATCTGAAGATTATGTTGACATTAAATTTGAACCTAGTAAGCCATTATTCAAATTTTTTTAAATTGTGAAGTACTGTAAAGGATATGAGATTTTATCCAACACACAAGCTAACAAGTTAGCCTGTTACTTGTGTCATAGATGTTGTTAAAAGACATGAGAATTGTGCACCAAAGATGAACTTTGGTTTAATACTTACATTAACAGCAGTAACCCGAATATCAGCATTTGCAAAGGCTCCCTGAGCTCCTGTTCTCACAGGGGTATGTGAAGAGGACCAGAAAACATCTATGTGCAAAGTAGGTTGTATTCCAGGAGAGGGATATTATTTTAGAGTAATCAATTCTTTTAAATTAGACAATAATTCTGTCTGACTGTTGTCTAAGAAAGAGACATTATCTTTCAAATTTGTTCAAAACATTTCAGAAAAAAAGGTCCTGAACAAGCACACATTTGTTTGCAACATATATGGAAAATATCAGATCTATGGAGAGTTGTTTCTCAACAGAATTGTATCTGCATCTTCTTTTTTGGGGGGAGAGTACTAGGGATTGAACTCAGGGGTGCTTAACCACTGAGCCAGCCCCTTTTATTTTTTTATTTTGAAATAAATTGCTTAGGACCTCATGTTGGGGCAGGCCCCAAAATGGCTGTACTTAGACTCTCTCACTGAGATTTCTGTGGGCTGTTATGTTTTCAGTGTGTAGCCACGGCTGGGAACTAGCTATGTTATGATTAGTCAAGGCCAGAAACACTGTGATTCAGCGTTCAGCATATAGGCTCAAGGTCATAAACACTGTGCCCCCCCTCACCCTTATGTAACCTGTTGGCATAACAGGTTACATAACCTGTTTGTTTGAGCTGTACATAAAAAGGGCCTATGACAATGGCTGGGGGCAGGGGTGACTGGTTAATAGCTATGGCTGTCTCTGAATAAAGGATGACCAATATTCCCACAGGGTCTCGCATCTTCTTTTAATTGCTGGATCCTCCAGCCTTGTTTTTCTGGATCAGAGCCCCCACATGATACCTCCCTAATTTGCTGAGCCTGCCTTTGAACTTGTGATCCTCCTGCCTCAGCCTCCCTAGCTTCTGGGATTATAGTCATGGCAAGCAACATCTTCCACTTTTAATAGATAGTACTAATCATTCATTAAACTTATGCAGTGCTTTTAGTGTGCTAATATTATTTTGAACACCTTCACCTATATTAACAATTTGATCAACTTCCCTACAACCATGTGAGTTAAGTACTAGCATTTCAATCCCCACTTTACAGATTAGGATGCTAAAGCAAAGAAGTTAAGTACCTTTCCCAAAGTCACACAAGTAGTGAATGGCAGAGATAGGCCACAAACCCAGGTAATCTAATTTCTATCCTCCTGTTATGGCAAGATTGCAAAAAATCACAGAGTCAATCTTGAAAGCAGGAGATGGAACATTTATTCACCAGCTGGCTGTCTGGATCCAGCAGCTGGTGGGATGGATGTCAAACTTCAAGTTTGTACTCTCTGACCCTCTCCAGGGGTTAGAGCAAATCTTTTATACTGTAAAACCACAAGTAAAGTATGTCAGTACATTAATCATAAGTGGCTGTTACTATGGTTCAAAACCATAAACAAAAATCATGAGATCTAAAATCATAAGCAGAAGGGGAAGTAGGTCAAAATGACCCTAACTGAATACAATTTAAAGAATGGTTACTAACGTCTAGACAAACATTAACATTCTATGCGGTTAGGATACACTGACCAAGAAAAATGGGAACCAAAAAGAACAATTTTACATTGTATAAGAATTGCCATTTTGTGTTGTCAAGCATGTTATGCTAAGCAACTCTCAGTGGGTACAGAAGCAGGGGTTTTCCCATGGGAGAAGTATTTCTTACATGACATGGAGTCTTAGGGTAAAATGGAGTCTGTTTGATCATTGCCCATATAACCTGGCTCATAGCACTCTTCCTATAATCCCTGTACCATATAGTCTCTGCAAGTTATTATTTATATATTATGTTATATGCTGTTATATGATATGCTGACATCAAATTATACTTTCTCATATATGAGACAGCAGATACTTGTTCCTTGAGGAAACTTCTGCTTTGAAGTACCTCCCCCATCAAACTAAGGATGCTCTGAACAGTTTACGTATTTTGATACTCTGAACAGTTACTGTATTTTGAGTCAGGGAGCCTTTAATAATGACCATGTAGAGAGTATCATTGGAAGGCAGTGAACACCCATATTACAATGGGTAAGACATTTTGGTCTGGGCATTTTATAACCCATATCCTTTTTACCAAACTTTGCTATGCCCTAATCTTTTTCCCTTTTCCAGTTTCTGAATCCAGGATGAACATTTGACTCTGTCTTCACATTCAGTATTGATCTTCTAAACATTTTTAATTTTACTTGACTCTATGATAAATCTATGTAATTTTATTAATATAGAACCCTGATTCTCCATCACTTTTACAAGGATTTTGTGAGAGATTTTATAAAAGCTCTTAATGAAGTTTATACTTTATTTCTGTGCTCTTCAGCCCTCATCCACCCTTCTGTGAGAAATGGACCCTGTCAAAATTATGAAATGAGGTGAGTTTGTCTTGACTTTTTAGTAATTAATCCATAATGGTGCTTGGTCAGTACCACTCCATATCTAAATTCTCATTAATGCTTTTGACAGGGATTAGTTTATCTTAGGAAATGCATTAGCTTCTTCTGTTGTCTACTGAAAAGCATGACTATAAGAGAAAACTGCATGGAAAGGGCACTGAACAGTAAAAATGTGAGTGTTGGTACATTTATGTACCCTTGGGATGAAATGGGAAGGTTTATGTTAACCTGGAAAGAATGCAGAATTTGTAGTCAGACACCCCTATGTTTGAAATGCAGTACTGGGCAAAAGAGAATGAGAGATAGTGTCAAATTTGCAGTGCCTTTTGTAAGGATCAGAAGCCATAGCATTCAAATTAGAAGGACTTGGCCTTTGTTAAGTATTAACTATTTTATTATTGAATGGTGGGGGAATTGCAGGAAAATAGAGACAAAACATATGGATGAAAAAAATATGAAATGCATATCTATTATACAGGTGCTATTAGTTATTTATTAAATGAAAGGTAAAATACTAGGTATGAATGAGTTGTAATTTTGAACACTAGCTGGATATTTGATGGCATAAAGTATTTCTATTTTAAGTGCAGAAATGGTACAGTTATTAGGTTTTTTATTAGTGCATTATAGTTAAGGAGTTTTAACGTATATCTTTTAATTATACAAACTGAAGACTTTTCAGAGGGGAAGAGGAACTATATGGGATACAGATGAGGCAGGATTTTCCATGGAATGATGGTTCAGGGCTAGGGAATGGACACCTGAGAGCATATTATGAATATCTGTCCACATTTGTGTTATGTTAAAAATTCTTCATAATAAACAAGTAAAATAAATAAGTAGTATGGTCAAAAGTAGGGAGGGGAGGAACACAAACTTATAGATCACAGTCCAAGGGGTTAAGCTACCTTGAGATGCCAGAAGTTCATATAAAGGCACAAGGAATTTTAAGAATGACAAAGATGCATAAAGTGTTTCTGTTTAAGAGAAGCAATAAAGCCTGTTGTTCTTTATTTGTGCCACAGTTTCTTTGGACCCAGGGTCTTATATACTTGCTAATCACTATGAATGCACGCAAGATAAAACTTTAGTTCTCTTTACTGTCAATTTCACAGACCTCATTTTCAATTCTGACTCATTAACTCCTTCAAGTCCTGTCCTAATTGATATCAATAATCAACTCATGGGTTTGTTCATGTCTTTGCTTGATCTTGATTATTGGCTATCCACCAATATATTTTCCTCTACCATTGAAAGATCTCTACTTCATGTGATGGCTTTCTTTATGCCTCTGGAATATGCTTGTTGATATAAAGTGCCTCTTTATTTCCTCAGGACACACACATGTAGAATATAGTGTAAACTTTTCCTTACCTTGTGTGTTGCTATTTCAATCATGTGCAGTTTAAAATCTCTTCAGAAGAAAAAAATCATTAAAATGATGTTGGAGATTATGTAGGATTGACCAAAAACACAGCTGAGGCAATTATTTTTGCTACAGAAAGTCTCAGTTGTCAAACAATCAAATAGATGACTACATAATTGATCTTAATTGCTTGTTAAGATGAAAGCAACAACTAGCGAGAAGACACCTTGATTCAGATCAGTCATTTTAATGACTGAATCAGGCTCTGCAGTGATTCAAATTTGAGGGATTAACTGCCACCGTGCTGAGAAGTAAATCAGCCTGTGTGGGATGCACTCTTTATATATGGCATGTGTCAGAAATCACAGTGAGAGGGAATTAAGATAAATAATATTAATATTAGCATGTAACAATTGTAAAGTTCAATTCTATTTATAAAGAACTTTCGTACATGGTCCAATTTGGTCTTCATTAAATCATATTAGATACTATTATCCTTATTTTATGTTGAGAAAATCTTCCTCCAAATAATGCAGTTTAAATACTCAAATTTATACATCCAATGAATGCTATAGTTCCAATTGAAACTTTGATATGAATCCAGTGGTTTTTCCACTACTCCCAATTGCCATCTGCAAATATCAAGTCAACTTTCCCAAAGATATATTATTCCATAAAATCTACCCTTACTGATTTGCATTTTGAGCCAGGTGAGGTGGTGCATACCTGTAATTCCAGTGGCTTGGGAGGCTGAGGCAGGAGGATCACAAATTCAAAACCAGACTCAGTAACTTAGTGAGGCCCTAAGCAATTTAGCGATACCCTGTCTCTAAATAAAATAAAAAGGGCTGGGGATGTGGCTCAGTGGTGAAGTTCCCCTGGGTTCAATCCACAGTACTAACCCCCCTCCCAAAAAAAAAAAAAAAAAAAAAAACAAAACAGAAAACTACCCTCACTAATTTGTATTTTGAAATCTAGATTATAATTTTATGCTTGTCATTGAGGAAGATCACCATTTTAAAAACTGTAAATAAAGAGGTTTATTTTGACTTACAGTCCTAGAGGAGGACAAGTCAAAGATCATGGCACCACCACCTGCCTGATTTCTGGTAGAGTCTTCATTGTGCATCACAATGTGGTGCAGAAGTGAAAGAGGAAGAAAGCATGCAAGAAAAGCACGTCTATGTGTAAAAAAGAGACAGGAGAGACTGACTCAATCACAATTCACCCTTATGGTAGCTAATCAAATTTCCTGAGACCTGACTTGCTCCTAAGAGATCTAACCCAGTTTGGAGACAACTAGCCTAGTCTCTGGAAAAACAAAACAAAACATTAATCGGTTTATGAAGATGGTGGCCTGTGACCTAATTATCTAGCAGGGCCCCACTTATTAAAGGTCCCACCATATCTCAATACCATTACATGAGACACCAAGCTTCTACCACATGAAACACTGGGGGACAAACCATTCTAAAAAGTAGTAGTTGGGAAATTATTAGAATGGCAGTTCTCAATCCTCCCCAGAAATCTAGTAAATCAGAAACTGTGGGATATAGCCCATCCTATTTCTTTACAAGTTTCCTAGCTTATTCTGATGTAGGCTAAAGTTTGAGAACCACTGATCTATTCACCAGTTAATCACCTGGAAGATGACCAATGTAATGCCATCATAAATTACTAGGCATTTATAATAAATTTATAGATCTCAGTGGAAATCTCCCAGATTCCTTTTTTATGACTATTTTTGAGCAAAACACAAAAATCTTTTTTTTTTTGAGCAAGGCTTTCTGGCAAAGAATTTTTCCTTGTTACATGGGACCCTGTTGTTCTCTAATGCATCAGGAAACTGCAGATATTCTTGACAGATTGATTCCACTTGTCAGCTATCCTGTTGATGAGTTTTCTGTAACCAGACTTCTTTAGTTTCAATCTTTCATAGATACTTTCATTGTTTCTTAACAATTCACTCAGAGTGCTTTGTATCATTATTTTCTGGTTCATCCATTATCATAAATCAGTTTCATACATGATTATAATCACTATTACTATTTTGATTATTTGCGCTCCTGAGCTGATCTCAAAATATTCTGCTATATATTTGAAGAATTCCAGATCTTCTACATATGTTCATCACATGTACTCGATTGACTATAGCTGTCTAATAGGATGAAACATTAATTTCCATGAAAATGCACATAAAGCTACAAAACACATGTGATAGTTATTATATTAATGGGAGTGAAATACTACTTTAAGAGGGGGTAATTAGGGAACTTAAATGTTTCCTTTAGGCCCAGGCATACAGAGACATAACCTATCCTTTCTGTGGGAACTAGCTCCCCACTTCTAACTCAGGGCACTCATGTCACAGGGATTCTTTTCTCAAATGAACTTTAGTCCACTTCCAGTATTGCCTTAGGTGTGTACACCCCTAGGCCCCAGAAGTAAACAAGCAGCAGCAGTTGGGAGCTATGGTATAATACTATGTGTTTGTGTTTTAGTCAACTTTTTCATCACTGTGACCAAAAGGCCTGACATGAACAATTAGAGGAGGAAGAGTTTATTTGGGGGTTCACAGTTTCAGAGGTCTCAGTTCATAGATAGCTAACTCTATTGCTCTGGTATGGGGCAGATGCATAATATCATGGTAGAAGAGTTTAACAGAGGCTAGCTGTTGGGAAATGGCACCAGGGAGCAGAGAGAAAGAAAGAGCACTTTTCACCTTGGCAAAATAGGAACCCCCCAAGGCACGCCTCCAGGGACACACCTCTTTCAGCCTACACTTATCACCCAGTTAATCCCTACCAGGGAATTAATTCCCTGATTAGGTTAAGGTTCTCATAACCCAATCATTTCACCTCTAAACTTTCTCGCATTTTCTCACACACGAGCTTTTGGGGGACACCTAATATCTACATCATAACAATATGGGAGTGTGTACATGACTTCCATGCCCTCCAGTGCATGAAGGTATAAAGAGGGGAGAAAAGGAGAAGACCACTAGCACCATAAGCTTTTGCTGTGCTGCTGTCATCTAAGAAAGAGGGATAAAGAGACTGACTTCAGAATTTGAATTAGCCCTTCCAATTGGTTAAGATGGTATCTTCTCAATGTAGGAATACAGAATGTATTTTACTTAATAGTTTCATAGCATTATTTGCAATATTTAAATAAATAGATTAATGGTATGTGGACCTTTATTTTCTTTCCTTGTTATAAGCTCCACAAATGTGACTTCACCAAGTGCAGAATTATCAAGGAGTTCATATTTGCTTTGCCAGCATATATCAATAACATATTGACTGTGATATGATAATGTCATATCGTTTCATATGTCATTATGGTTATCAGGGTTTTGATGACTTTAGAGTTAAATGGTATTATGGTTTAGATCTGAGGTGTCTCAAAAGCTCAAGTGTGAGACAATGCAAGAATGCTCAGACATGAAATGATTAGACTATGAGAGCTTTAAGATAATCAGTGGGTTAATCCACTGATAAGGATTAACCAGGTGATAACTCTAGGCAGGTGGTTGTGGCTAGAGAAGAAGGGTCACTGGGGGTGTGAGTTTGGGGTTTATATTTTGTCCCTGGTGAGTGGTGTTCTCTATGCTTTCTGGTGACCATGTCCTGAGCTGTTTTCCTCTTCCATGCCTTTCCACCATGATGTTCTGCCTTACCTTGGTCCCAGGCCTATGGATTCAGTCATCTATGGAATGAGACCTCTGAAACTGTGAGCTCAAATAAACTTTTCCTTCTTGAATTATTTTTGTCAGGTCTTTTAGTCACAGTAATGAAAAAGCTGACTAAAACAGAAATTAATACCAAGAAGTGGGGTCCTTGCTGTGACTAACCTGACCATGTGATTCAGAAGCCTTTGGTGTTTGTGGAGGAAGGAATTTTGAAAATTTGAGAGATGCAAGCTGGAAAAGTTTTAGAATATTGTGAGCTGAGCTTAATGGGTGGCTGGTGGGATCTCAGAAGACCAGAATGTCAATGAGACTGTGGACACTTGAGGTTTCAGAGGAAAAGGAGGACTCTATTGGAAATTGGAGTAGAGGTCATTCATATTAAATTCTGGTAAAGAATTTGTCTACATTTTGCACATGTCCTGAGACATTTTGTGAGGCTGAATTTAAAGGTGACAGCCTAATTAATCTTCCAGAAGAAATATCTAGGCAGCACCACATTCAGGTAGTGGCATAAATGTCACTGATGTGGTTGTTAAAGCAATTACAGCAACTAAAATGCTAAATACTTTACTCAGAGACAGTAGGAGAGATGGTCTGAGGGCATCTCAGGAATTGGAAAGACCACATCCATCTCAGGCTTAACGGTATAAGCTTGAAATGATTGTTGAAAAGAGCCCAGTGGGACATCCCGCTTGAACAGGGGGTAAATTATTTCACTATTCTCAGACACCTAGGCACTTAGAGACTGCTGTAGCCATTGTCCCAGGAGGTTTATCTACTGCTCAAGATGGTGGCAGAACTTGACTGGTTTTGCAGGATGCTGGAGTTAGGGAGTCACAAAGGCTTCCACCAAGATTTCAAAGGAAGGCCTGGGAGGCCAGGCAGTGTCGAAGTGTTGGAGTCTCTGTAAGCCCTGAGAGGGCAATAAGTGAAGATGTGAGAAGGAAGCCTAAATTGCAGTAGAGACCCCTGAGATTAAAAAAAGGCCAGTACCATGGGATATATGTAGAAGAAAGTTGTAGGAATGGAACAGAAACAAGCCAAGAAAGAGGCCATGTGAGCTGCAACTACCATGGCCATAGGGTTGGAGCTACACAGGCCCTTTGGATCAGGAACATCAGGATGCCATGTGCCTTAGATGCTAGATGTGGAGCTATAGAACTTGTTTTTCCAGCTGCATATTGGTCTTGCTTTGGTCTCACCCCTTCTTTCTATGCCCCAATTTCTCCATTGTGAAATAGAAATGTGTATTCTGTGCCATTATATATTGGGTATCTGTATGTGCTTTTGATTTTAACAGGGATTCATGCTGAGAGTTCCCCTTGAGTGTCAGATGAGATTTTGGACTTGGACTTTTGGGTAATACAGAAACTGTTAAGGTTACTGGGGTTCTTGGAAATGGACTAAATGAATTTTGCATTGTGGGATGATCATGAGCTTTGGGAGCCAAGTGCAGAATGTTATGGTTTAGAAATCCCCCAGAAGCTCATTTGTTAGACAATGAAAGAATGCTTGGAGATAAAATGATTATATTATGAGAATTTTAACCTGATCCACAGATTAATTCCCTTATACAAATTAAGTGAGTAGTAACTATAGGCAGGTGGGTTGTGGCTGGAGGAGATATATCACTGGGGGTGTGACTTTCAGGTTTATATTTTGTCCCTGGTGACTAGAGCTTTCTGTTTTCTGGTGGCCATGTCCTGAGCAGCTCTTCTCTGCCATCCTCTTCTACCAGGATGTTCTGCCTCACCTCAGGCCCAGAGCTATGGAGTTGGCCACCTGTGGACTCAGACCTCTGAAACCATATGTATTAGTCAGGGTTCTCCAGAGGAACACAACCAATAGGATATCTATATCTATCTATCTATCTATCTATCTATCTATCTATCTATCTACCTACCTACCTGTCTATCTATCTATACATATGTATGATTATTAAAAGGAGATTTATTAGATTGGCTTACACCACCAGAGCTGGATAGTCCACATGACCATCTGTAGGCTGGAGAGCTAGAGGAACCAGTAGCTGTGCAGTCCAAGATGCTGAAGCCTAAAAACAAGAGGGATCAACAGTGCTACCCCAGTCCAGGACTAAAGGCTTCTGGAAACTCCCTGGAGAACCACTGTCAAAGTCCACTTTGGAATAGTGAAGGACCAAGGGTCTGATGTGCCCAGGTAATCCCAGAAGCAATCAAGAACTATTCATGAAGAAAAGCTTGCATCTGCTGCTTCTCCCTTGTTCTTCCAACATTTATTCCACCCAGGCCTCCAACCTGGAAAACATTGTAGAGGTTCAATAAAGGGGGCTTTGTGTTAAGAACACAGAGGAGTGGAAAGTTTGAAATTGGCTATGTCTAGAGTCTGCCATTTATGTAGAGGAAATAAAGTTCTACTAACCAAGTCAGGAAATGCAAAAGGAGGGATTGGTTTAGGAGGAAATATGACGGTTTGATCATATTGAGACAATCAATTGTTTGGGATCCCAGGCAGAAATAACAGCACAAGTTTATTGAATAAATTATGTCTTGTGAATCTCCCAACTTATTTCCTGCACTTGCCCCATTCTTCAGCATAAGGAATCACTAAAATTAAATTGGTAGGCAGGGAACATCTCTTTCATTTGGGTATGCCAGGAGTATATATTTAGGTGGAAAAAAAGTCATAGTGTAACCATGGAGAGAATAGTGTACATAACTAACATTATTCACACAGGACCAGAAAGCAATTTAGACCAGACATTGACAAACAAATACCTACGTGACTGCTTAGAGTGAATCTACATTAGGATTTTGGAGTAAGAGGATCCTCACTGAAAAAGTCTTGCATCTTGTTTTGCTTGCATTTCCAGAAAGTCATTGGAACAAGGACTCTGGCATATCTTCAAAGAAAGAAATTTTCTACTCCTGATTAGAATATTTCAAGTTTCAGGAAAGAATTTCACGTGGGAAAAGGAATGGGACGGGTGTCTGTCTCTCTACAACAGGTGAGTGCATCGGTCACAACTTTCCACTCAAAAGGTAAAGCAGTAAACAAAATCATTGAACTCATGTTTCTAGTGCTGACCCCTGTTTCCAGCTGCAAACAAGCCTGCCAATCAGTGTCAGTTTTGTCAGGAAATTTTGTGAAATGAATGCATGGAATGAGTCCAGTGATCACATTCTCATAGACTACTGAGAAACTAGGGGAGAAACGCTACTATTGGAGTCCTCACTGACACTGCGGTCCAATAACCAAGGCAACGACCTAGAGAAGAAAGATTAGAATCTGTCCACATCCTATTATGGTTGGCCAAATTCATGTGTGTGATTATTAACTTTATTATATTTTAAGACAGGGAAAGAAACAATAACCATTACTGGAAGGAAACAACTCAAGAAATCCATAGCCTCTCTTAGGTTTCCATATAAACTCTTGAATGATAGTTTTATTAATAAGTTTCTTGCACATGAAAGGTGATCAAATAAGTCAGGTAAGTTAAAATCAGATTGCCTCAGTGATGCAGCCACATCAATGTTCATAGCTGCTCAATTCACAATAGCTAGATTGTGGAACCAACCTAGATGCCCTTCAATAGATGAATGGCTAAAGAAACTGTGGTATATATACACGATGGAATATTACTCAGCCATAAAGAAGAATAAAATTATGGCATTTGTAGGTAAATGGATGATGTTGGAGACTGTTATGCTAAGTGAGATCAGCCAATCCCAAAAATCCAAAGGCCGAATGGTCTCTCTGATAAATGAATGATGATGCATAATGCGGGGGGGGAGGGTGGCAAGAATGGAGGAAGGATAGATAGCATAGAGGGAAGGGAGGGGTGGGGGCGGGATGGGGGGTAAAAATAATAACAGAATGTGTGACAGATACCATTGCCCTGTGTGCATGCATGAATGCACAGATGGTGTGACTCTACTTTGTGTACAACCAGTGAAACAATAGCTGTATTCCATTTGTGTTCAATGAATCAATAAGTAAATAGAAAAAAAAGTTTTGCTACAGAAAGAATAAAATCCCCACATCTGAATGACTTAATACAACGATAGTTCATTTGTATTTCTAAGGAACAAGATTCTCCAATTTGTAATCAAATAAAAAAAGACACTGAAGCTTAGGAAGATTTTGGTATAAAGGAAACTTGCATAGGTATAGACAAAGAACATGGATGTAGAAGTGAGGATCAGTTTTTCCATACTCATCCCAGAACCTCCTCCTATCCCTTTTACTGATTCTTCTTCTTTAGCATTTGTGTTGAGCAGTCCAAAAGATCTGCAGACCAGTGCCTAAGTGATTCCTCACATCACCGCATTATGATTTACTTTTCTATCAGGTTTCATTTCCTATTAATGGGTTCAGCATAAGGAAATAAAAGTCTTAAACTACTACAGGGCTTATATTATTAAATAAAAGTATATTTATATTAATCAATTAGCATTGAAAATGAAAATTTGCAATTGTCTCCCAGGAGAACAAAAATAGATAGCTTAAAAATGTATTTAATTAGCTACTCGCTTCAGTTTATACATTTTGATTTATGTTAAATTTTAGAAGAGACTTAAAAAATTGGGGGCCCATAAGATGGCCAGCAAATAATGACATAGCTTTAAATAGTCAATCACTGGCACTTGAAATCCCTTCTACTATAAGCTTAAAGGAGGAGGGAGAAGAAAATTGAGCTAAAAGTTCTCAGCTAACATGTCTTTGCGAATTCTTGTATCCTACCTAGTTTTACTCAAATCCATCTGGTTACTTTTCCTGGTACTGCATCACATTTGGAGGGATAAACTGAGCAGAGATTACAGAGTCAGTCCTGGGAGAAGACAGTGATGGCTTCTGATCCGCCTGTAAAGGTTTTAAACCCTTGTATCTGAGCCTTATACCATTATCATGTCAGGTTCAGAGCTTTGATGGTGCACGATTTCCTGAAAGTGGGAAATGTTTTGTTGAATTTCCCTGTTTCATTACTAAACAATATTTTACTTCCCAGGCAGTATACTCCATGGCATCCAAGGAACCCTGCAGATTTGATTCTATGAGGGCACACTTGTTTCTGTCTTTGCTTTTCCTCTACATATTCCTAATTACAATAATTCTTGGTGATTCAAATTATAACATTCATTTAGTTCTGAGTAAAACAGTTTTCTGTGTGTGTGTCTGTGTGCATGCATGTACACATGTGCTGGATCTGGTTAGGATCCTTTCTACTCTGTGCCAATGCAATCACCCCTCCAGGCCTCCCTCCTCCTCCCTACCCAGGCAGCTAATTGCTGCTCCCTTAGCACTTCATTGCACTCTGCAATGTTTGCACCAAGGCTTCCTTACCCCAGCATATGTGGGCCATCTTATCTGGACAGTATGCTGCTCAGGACAAGGACTGAGATTGCCCATGCACCTACACCTGGGTTAGTGCATCGAATGAAATAAGAATGAACTAATTCACTCCAATAATAACCAGCTAGCTTCAGGCTGTCTGGATTCTCGTCCTGCCTTTGGTGTGTTTTCCACATTTGTAAGAAGACAGGAAAGAATTTTCCACATCCTTAGTGCTGGTCCTCATGGTAATCACTCCATAGAGTTCGAGGAATGCACGTCTCCAGGTTTCCTCAGGGCTGAACCTCTATATCCCTGAGAACAGAGACTGTGTTCTCAGGTCCCCCTTCCTGCCCACCTGCTGACACCTGCTATGAGAACATGGCACAAGCCCACCTTTTCCCAGGCCTGTGTTTTCCTATCAGCCACCTTGACAACTTAGTTCTGACATCATGTCCCCTGCTGACATTGGCGGGCATGCAATTTGTCAAACGTTTGACTCCAATATTGTTTATTCAATGAAAACAGGTAACAGCACAATATTGCCTTTCTAAGCATCTAAAATACAAAATGGAAATAAACAAAGGAAAATTATTTCTCTCTGGGGGAAGGGAGTGTTGTATACTTAATAAAGAATGATATCTTCCAATAAATATTTCAGAGAAATTTAGAATGAAATTCTGGACAACAAATCTCTACTTACAAGTAGTAAAACCAAAAAGCACAAAGCAGAGCATGCAGGTTTGCTGTTATTTTTTTCACTGAAATGTGATTTGTATTTTTAGTTAATAAAAAGTACTTGAATATCTGTTAATTCAACATTTGTTTTTGCATTGCACTTATGTAAAATTTCACATTCTTGGTCAAAGCTAGTAGTTAAATTACTCAAAAAATACAGGATCCATTATTAAGAACGAGACTTGATATTAATTACCCATAAGAACAAATTTCCCTTTTTTCTTTATAATCGGAAGGTATCACGCATTTTTTAAAGTCAATTACAAAAATCCAAAAGCCGAATGGTCTCTCTGATAAATGAATGATGATGCATAATGCGGGGGGAAGGGTGGCAAGAATGGAGGAAGGATAGATAGCATAGAGGGAAGGGAGGGGTGGGGTGGGTGGGGGGTAAAAATAATAACAGAATGTGTGACAGATACCATTGCCCTGTGTACATGCATGAACGCACAGATGGTGTGACTCTACTTTGTGTACAGCCAGTGAAACAATAGCTGTACTCCATTTGTGTTCAATGAATCAATAAGTAAATTAAAAGAAATAAATTAATTAATTAAAAAAATAAATAAATAAAGTCAATTACAATCAGCCATTTGACAAATGATTTTTTGAGGACTTATAAGATTGCAAGGCACTGTGTTCAGGGCAAAGTACACTTGAATGAATAATACACAGTCATTGTCACAATGATGATAATTAATGATTAAAGTGCTGATTCTTTCATACTGACTTTGCAACATTCAAGTCACTTGTGGATTCATATTCAGTAATGTGCCAGTGAATGCACCAGGTGAACTGGGACACTTACCAATATTTTCTCATCCATCTGCTTGAATACAATCTCCATGGCTGCAGTTTCTTTTTCTGTCTTGTTTGTGCCTGTATCTGCTGGATCCAGAGCAGGGAATGGCACAGAGTAATCAGAATAAATATCTACTGAATGAAAGAATTGCTTCCTTCACTAAATTTGTGAGTTCATCTTATTGTAGAAACCTCTGATAGGTTCTATGACAGTCTGTCAGATGAACACACATGTTCATCGTGCACTGGGGACTCAGCGCATGAAGTGAAAAGCACAGTCTCTGGAGTGATGTCCCTTGGGTGTGTGTTGTTTCCAAACTCACCAGCTGAGTTACCTTGGACAAGTTCTATAGCATCTTTGACCTTTGATTGTACATTTGTCATTTGAGAGTGAGTGGTCATAATTTATGTCTCACAAAACTGCATGAAGTTTAAATAATCTAATACATATTCAGTGCTTAGCACAATGCCTGGGCATCATGGACAACAATCCTTGTTTGTGATATTTTCTTTCATCATGCAACTTGGATTAACACTGTCTCTTAAAAAAGTATGCAAAATTACCCTGGAAAAAGAAAATTTCAAATGTAATATCCAGAGCATAGCCAGGTGTTTAAGGAACAATAAATCACAATCCAATTCTCTACAACAACAGAGAAATCTCAGAAAATTTGATTTCCAGTGATTGTGTCCCCACAGTAGGGAACTCCCTCTTTATCTTC
Source organism: Glaucomys volans (assembly GCA_020662805.1). Lineage (NCBI taxonomy): Eukaryota > Metazoa > Chordata > Mammalia > Rodentia > Sciuridae > Glaucomys > Glaucomys volans. The sequence continues at coordinate 161,451 of JAJEJO010002648.1, forward strand.
TGTGCACACTTTCATACAAATATTTTACAATCAAACAGGCAGCATTAAGTTAGTCTCCTTTCCTAAGACGCATGGATGAAAACAAAGGTTCAGTGCGGGGTTGAAAAGAAATAAGAAAAAGGTGTTCATGGGGCCTCTGCCTATAGAATGACAGAAAAGAAACAGAAGAGCCCTGCAGGGAAAACCTCATGACAATGCTACAAGTGTTTTCATTTATCAACATTCCTGAGGGACTTCTCTCTCTCTCAGACCTAAGTTGTGAACGAAAACTGAAAGGAAGTAAATTGAGAGAAAATCACATACCTGTGAACCAAGAAAAGATGGTTTCTTCATTCATGCCCATAAGAAAAGATTAAATTAAATCTTTTTAGTGGAAAATCTTTCTATTACATCTTCCTCTTATGTCTTTGGCAACAAAAATAAACATTTTTATTTGATGCACATTTCACAAAAACTATTGTTATTTCTATGAAGACACTTTTGCAAATCATTAAGTGTTTATGAAAAGTAAACCAACATTAGGGATGAAAGGATTGAAATGGCTGGATGTCACAGACACCATGTTATAGGTGCAGTTTCAGGTGACCAACCATATCACCTGCTGGCATAATGTCACCATTATGAAATTGAGTAAAGGCTGCCCAGGTTTTAAGCTCTCCTTTCTTCCCATCTGCCAAAGGGGAAGTCTTGCAACTTTCAATGTAAGTTCAATATTAAGTAGATAAAGCTCAGTCATTTATTGAAAGGACAAAATAACTGCTCTACTTTCATCATCCTCAATGTCAGAAATAGATTTTGTGCCAACATTAGAAATCAATTTTGATGAGATGTGGAAATTAAAATTCCCAGGACATATTTATAAGAGTATATACCTTAAGAACAATACTACATTCACATCCATATTGTAGATTTGGTGTTCTACCTCCTAACTGCCCCACTCAGAATTTTAAAGACTCCCTGACTTTCAATACTAAGTATGTGGTGTGCAGAATTTTAGTGGATGCAGAAGGTGAACTTCTAAAATTCTAAGTAACAAGAGTATAGTGAGAAGTTGCATGGTTTTGGTTTTTGTTTGTTTGATGTTTCTCCTGAGAAGATTGCAAATAACTTCTCTCACATCCCTCACCAACTGTGCTTTGCCAATGTCAAAGATGAATAGCCATCATCTGGCAGACCAGAGCTTTATCTGTTATAGCAAACTAGATTATGTATGGTTTTTGCAAAGATATGAACAGGGACTGTGCTAGTCAGCTTTTACTTGCTATGTCCAAAATACCCTACATGAACAACTTAGAGGAGGAAAGATTTATTTGGGCTCACAGTTTCAGAGGTTTTAGTATGTGATTGGATGGCTCCAGTACTTGGGGCCTGAGGTGAGGCAGAGTATTATGGAAGAAAGTTGTGGTCAAAGAAAGTTGCTGAAATCAGGGCAGACAGGAAACAGAGAAAGAGAAAGAAAGGTGCCAGGGACAAGATATAGGACCCAAGGGTATGCCCCTTGCCCATCCCCAGTTCCATGACCTATTTCTTCCAATGAGGTTCCACCACTCAATAGTTCATTCAAATTAATCATCTATAATTAATCAAATGGAATAATCCATTGATGAGGTCAGAGCCCTTATGATCCAATCACTCCTCCAAAGCCTCATCTGAAAATTGCTGCATTAGGGACCAAGCCTTTACCACAACGTTTTGGGGGATATTTTAAGGTCAAACTGTAATGGGCTAAGCATGTTTTGCTACTGTTCAATCTTCCCTTTCTAAAGCATTCTTTGCAATACTTCAATTACCCCACAAAATCAGCATGGTGTATTTCATCCAAATTGTGCATCCTCTCTTTCTCCAATCCCATATTGACTCCATCCAAGCAGTGGAAACTTCATAATCTTTCTTTCTCTTCCCCAAAACTTTTCCTATTTTTGTCCATTTTCTTTATTTTCCAGGTGTCCAAAAAATGTTGTATACAATGATTTTGAAAAAAAATCAATAATTAATCCCTTTGGAAGTGTATCTGTCATGTAAGAAGGTCCTTGGAACTACAGTGATTTGTCCTCAGGTGAGGAGTTGTAAAATCTCAGGTACTGGATTCTTTTGTTTTAAGGTCAAGATTCTGGGATATAATATGGAAAAACATGGGTCATAGGTACATCATACCTCACTGAAGTTAGTTGAATTCAGAGTGGGCTACGTGGAATACAGTTATTTGTGATTCAAATTTATACCCACAAACTATGGCACAGTTTTTTATAGTGTATATTATCCAATGATTTAAGAACTATATGATTAAAGGACTACTGGTTCTATATTTTAGAAATCTAGTTTTAAGACAAAAAATTGGGTCTTTCTACTTTATCTTTCCTTAAATTCCAGAGGAAAGACAAAGCTACATCAAATAGGAGTACTTATCAGAATTAAAAAAAATGAATAAGGAAGGGATTTTGATATGGTTTGGATGTGAGATGTCCCCCAAAATTTCATGTGTAAGACAATGCAAGAACACTCAGAGGCGAAATGACTGGGTTATGAGAGCCTTAACCCAATCAGTGAATAAATCTCTTGATTGGGAATAACTGAGTAGTAACTTAAGGCAGGTAGGGTGTGGCTAGAGGAGGTGGGCATTGGCAGCATGCCTTTGGGGTATATATTTTGTGCCTGAGGTGTGGAGTCTTTCTTTGCTTCCTGGTCTTGTCCTGAGCCGATTCCCTCCACCACACTCATCCATTATGATGCGCTTTCTTGCCTGAAGAATGGAGCCAGCTGTCTTTGGACTGAGACCTTTGAAACTGTGAGCCTCCAAACTTTTCCTCCTCTAATTGTTATTTTTAGGTCTTTTAGTTACAGCAGCAAAAAAGCTGACTAAAACAGATGTACTATTTCATGTGTCAGTTCTCTTTAAAATTAATCTCTAAATTCAATATAATTTCAATAAAAATCCCATCAGGTTATTTTTGTAGAACAATAAAATTAATTCAAAAATTAAGATGAAGCATACAGTACTCTAAAAGAGACAACTATAAAGAAGAACAAGTAGGAAAAAATTACCTTATTAAATATCCACTATTAACCAAACAGGTGTTACCAGCAAAGAGATATCAAATCAATGAAACACAATAGGAAAGAGTGCCAAGCATATCTTTGAACTTGGTTGTATTGGAAAGTACAATTAAAGGGAAAGAATGATCTATTTGAGTGATGATACCAAGAAAGTAGACTTACATAAATTTCAGATAGATTAATGAATTATATATGAAAAATGTCAAACCTACTACTTAGAAGAAAAATAACTTGAGTTGGAGGTGTGACTCAGTGGTACAGTGCTTGTCTTGTATGCATGGGACCCTAGGTTTGATCCTTAGCACTGCAAAATGGAAAACAAAACAAAGTATGATTTTAGTTTAAAAATAAAACTAAAACATAAAATAATTACAGTACAAAAAATAGAAAAAAAGTAGCTATCCTATTATGAATACCCTTCAAAAGAATAAAAAAGCAAAAACTACAAGAGCTACTTTTGTACATTTGACTACATCGAAAACACATTGTCTATATGATTAAGAAAAACACAAGAAACAGAAGGGAAGGTATATGCAGAATATGTTGAACATAAAATAAAATTCAGATGATATATAAGGAAGATTAATAAAATCAGCAAAAAAAGAAAAGTGGAAAATAATATGAATAGGAGAGAGAAATTAAATCATGCTTCCCCACAATGACTAAGTTTCCTGAATAAGGAAGAAAACAAAGAGAATATCATACTGGTTAGTAGGGTCCTCCTCCAAAATGCTTTCAATTACATGAGGAAGCAAAAATACCATAAACTGTGGTCATTACTTATATGATTGTATTAGCTGCTGGGTATGGTGGCACATGCCCATAATCCCAAAGAGATAGGAAGCTGAGGCAGGAGGATCACAAATTTGAGGCCAGCCTCAGCAATTTGGCGAGGCCATAAAGAATTTGAGACCCTATCTCAAAATTTAAAAAAAAAAAAATCTGGGTGTGTGGCTTACTGGTTAAATGCCTCTAGGTTCAAATCCTCAGTACCAAGACCAAAAGATTGTATTAGGCCTGCAAATTTTCCCTATTGATGTTACTTATTTTGTTAAGCAAACTTTTAAAAGAAGAATCTATAGATTACCAAATAGATTATAATACTTAAATTTTAACAAGAAAATAAGTCTTTTATACATTTACATTTAATATAATACAAAAATAATATTAGGAAACAATAAATTATAAACATTGACCATCTTTGATAGGAATGGTAGCAAATCACAATTAATTTATAATATATATAACTTGTTTTAATTATAATAAACACATTTGTTATAATTTGAAATTTTAAATGGAAATGGAACAGTAACAAAACACCATCAAAAGAACTATGACAAAAATTAGCCAATGAGAAAGTTAAATTTCATTCATAAAATATTGAATGGGATTACAATTTATCATTATACAATATAATGGTGACATGATGGTAAATATTTATAAAATATCAATGCATGCAACAAATTGTTAAAAATAAAAGCACAATTTAAAATAACTGTTATATTTTATATATTTTTTTTTTTTTGCATGATGGTGTTTATTTATTTATTTATTTATTTATTTATTTATTTATTTATTTTGTGGTGCTGGGGATTGAACCCAGGGCCCTGTGCTTGTAAGGCAAGCACTCTACCACCTGAGCTATATCCCCAGCCCTGATGGTGTTCATTTTTGTGAAAAAACAAAACAATTTTATGATAGAGTGTTTTATTGTTGCAGATTTGATTTCTCTCTTCCATTGTGAAATGGTTTTAGCTATAATGAAGTGATAAATGCTCCTTTCAGATCTGATTAACAAAATCCTCCCAAGGTAGATGCCCCACCATTTTAGGCACTAATTAATTAACTGTGATGGAGATACATAAATAGCTATAATAAAATGCAGATTAGCATTTTAAAAGATGCACAAAAGAAGTGTAATGGGAAATCAGAATTTATTAAGGTCAAAAGAATGAGTACAGCAATCTTGGAGGGACACTTATAATCCATTTATATGGTAAGGAGGAAAAAATAAGGTGACAGAGTTTAGAGCTAAGAGTCATTTGGTAATAGACCATACTCAGTGCCCTTATTTTGGAATTCTGACAAGCACTCTCACTTTTGAGGAATATAGCTGCAAATTCATTTGGAAAACCAGAGATAAAATGGATCCAACACACGGAATTTTAAAAGAAATTATTAATTTGTTGATTACCTTATCGTCAAAATTAGAATCCATTTAAAAGCACTTTGAGAACTGTAAAAGTTCAAATTACAGAGGGAAAATAACTTCAGTTAGTGACTATATACAAATATACTTCACTAATTAAAAAAAAAACAAACTCATGCTAAGATCCCCAAAACTTTTGAGGTTCCTTTTGGTTATTTTTAAAAGTATGGTCTTATTGTTGTAATTATGATTATCACTAGAATTATTATCACTGTCATCTCACCATTTTAGGGCTAAAGAAGTCAGAATTTTCAAAGAATATTTAAAATTTTTGAGGTAGAGAACAAATACTGAAAGTCTATGTAGCTAAAAATATAAAATTTTACTACTGAACATCAATTTAGTATAGATATGATAATTCTACTTTAATTGAAAAAACAATTTCTTTGTAATAAAAGGAGATAATAATTTTAGTTCATTACTAGCCAGGCACATTACCTGTAATCTCAGGGAGGCCGAGATAGGAGGATGGCAAGTTTGAGACCAGTGTGGGCAACCTAGCAAGATCCTGTCTCAAAATAAAAATTTAAAAAGGGTTGGGGTGTAGGTCAGTGGTAAAATGCCGCTAGGTTCAATCTCTTGTACCAAAAAATTTAATTACTAAAAAAATTCAGTATTTGCAGTTGGCAGCTTTATATTTAAAATAGACATACTAAAAATTTCACACATTGCTATTGAAATCAGAATTAATACATGCAATTGTCCTAACAATGTAAGTGGTGACAATAATATGCAATATTCATAGCAGTTGATATGTGTCAGAACTGTTTTAAATTCTTTTAAAATATTAACTGAATTGATGCTCATAACAACTCTAGGAGGTAGGAACTACATTTGGCTCCCTTTTAGTGAAAAACTAATTGAGGTAAATAAAGGCTGAGTAATTTGCCCAGGTGAATAGTAGTAACCTTAAACACTAATTGTCTAGCTCCAGGAACCACACTCTTACATTGTCTTTTAAGTGCCATATTCCAATTGAAATTTATATGTATATGTGTGTATACATGTGTGTGTGTGTATATATACACACATACATACACACACCCAATACAAATAGATAATTTATATAGTTACATTCATTACACTTACTAAAATAATTTGACAGTGAATGAGAAATACAGTGGTAGATAAAACAGTCTTTACTTAAAATTAGCATTATCATAAAGAAAAAGCAAAGAATTTCAATGTTCTTTGGGTGATAGGTTGGATGATTGTTTGCCAAATATTCCTTCTTATTTTTTGTTTACTTGGAATAGCATATATTTCCCTGACCCACTGACTTTTGGTTTAATCATATGGCCCCTTAGGATGTTAGCAGATTGTGCTCATGTCATTCGCTATGAGAAAAACATATTTTGGTGTAACAGTGGTCCACTTTACGCTTTGAATATAGCCTTCATGCTGTGAGGCCTATTTTAAAAGGGACATTTTTCTTTTCCTATTCTCTTTTTCCCTCTCCCTAACCTGGGGAAAGAAAATAAGATTACCTAGTTACCTGTCCTTGAGCACACACCCACCTCTGGAAGGACATTTCATCAGAAGATCTAGGAAGTGACTATCTCCCAAAATAGCAAATGAATGATAACACACCATGAAGGCATACCTGGCACCCCCCTATCAGGGCACACCTGGAATGCAGCTCTTCAAAGAGCTTTTATAAAAGCTTTTTTTTTTTTTTTTTTTTTTTTTGCGGGGGTGGGGATTGAACCCAGGGCCTTGTGCTTGTGAGGCAGGCACTCTACCAACTGAGCTATATCCCCAGCCCATAAAAGCTTTCTGATCTCCTTCATGGGCAGAATCATAGCCTCTAGGACAGGCGTCCCCTATGCTTCTTGTTTGCTAGCAAAGCAATAAACCTTGTTTTTCTTTTTCTCAAAACTGTGTCCTTCTTAGTAAATTGGCATAGAGGACAAGAACTGAGCTTTGGGAAACACTGAGTAGACTTTGATTCAGGAGAATATTTAGAGACAATTCTCCATAGATCTCTCAATTTTTTTGTATTTCTTCTGAGCAAATGCATTAACACATTTGTACTGGAAGATGATACAATGCCCCATGTTTGTAGAGAAAACAGCTTTGGAAATTAGAGACAGTATTTCCTTGTGAGGCAGAGGGCAGATTCCTGACCAGAAAACATAAAAGATAATGGCTCCATCTGTGGCAGTGGCTGAGCAGGTATGCTAGGAATCCCTTTTAAAATTTTGGTATTTATGAAGATTAGGGTTCCTTATCTATGATGCATACCCACTAGATGCAGATAATCCATGAAAGGTTATCTCTAAATAACCTTCCAAGGAGCTTAAGGCACAATAGAATCCAAGGAAAACATTAGTCTCAAGCTGTCTGTTGTGGTATAAACATTACAAAATGCAATAAAATAATAATAGTAGTATAATAAGTGATAAGGTCCTTTGTCACTGACTAAAATGTCTCAGGTTTCTTGCCAGCATCAATGAAATTGTAACAGGTAATTTGCTAGTTACAAGTTAAATAAAATTTGAGGCCCTTAATAGGTGATGGAGATCAAAAGTCAAGTGGAGTGAACCTGAATTTAACCCATTATTTAGAGTTCAGCTCAGCCCCCCTGCAGCCTGAAGCAGAGCCCAGAACGCCCAGTTTAAATCACTCAATCTGTTGTTGATACGAAGTGAGTGAGATCTTAATACTTATGGTTTTAAGCCACTGACTTTAGGGTGATTTGTTACGCAGAATTATTGCTGCATTAGCTTATTGATATCAATACATATTATCCAATGTGCTATTATAAGATAAAGCATGAGGTATGAAAATGGGAGAAAAGAACAGAATCACCTAAGATGGAATTTCATGCTCTGACAAGCACTGAGGATATTAAGATAGCTATAAGATTTTATATCACCTAGTTAACATCAACAAAAATAATTCCTGCTCATGGCTTGTTCACAAAGATGAGAAATAATTTTTTACATTCTTTGTTATTTTTAACATGAAATAAAACATCCACATATTTAGCTGAGATAAACATACTGAGATAAATTGTGTTGAAAATCCTCAATTTATTTCTCAAACTAAATCTATAAATCCCAAAATATGGAGATAATTATGGAAAAATGCTGACATTAACTTTAATATATATATTAGTAAGGCTTAGAAGGAAAGCGTAATTAAACTTGATAAGAATACAAATGTTGTAGGAAGGTCTCCAGGACAAAGCGTCTACTTCATAAAGCAGGATGTTTTCTCCATGATAGATCTGTCAAAATAGGCAAGGGTACAATTGAAAAGAGTTGTTGGCCCCTTTTTGCTAAGGTACTTATAATCATGAGACATAAATCTGTTCCAATTCAATATTTCAAGCATAACGTTCAAAGAATTAGACAGGAAAAATGACCTTCTTAGGGTAGCTTATTTGGAATATCTATTGTTTGATGCAAATACTTTTGGCTAATTGGATGATTTTGTTACCTCCAGTGAATTTGCCAGTTGATGATAGGAATGTTGTGTGAACACCATCAGGGCAAATTAAGAAATGGGAGCTATTATTCTTTTTAACTAGACCTGGTATGTGAATCTTCATCTTAAAAAGACTGCATCGTATGCAATTCTCTGTAAGCTGTTTCTCTTAGGATTTCTCAACTCAATTTTACATCTGCTATGGCTACATGCACGTATTATGAAAAAAGGACTAGCTTATTTTTCATGTCTTTAATAACATACAGAATTCAAACAGTGGTTGTCATTTTAAGAAATCAGAAAATAGTATACAATTTTGCTCATGGATGACATTCTGCTCATAAATGACATTGTAATTGTAGTGTCAATTTAGAATAATTTCTGGACAATGGCTTAGGCTACCCAGGAGAAATTTGAAGCCTAAAGTAATAATTTAGCCATCTAATAATTATTTAGTAATAATTTAGCCATTTAGTATTCTTTGAACACCTGCAAAGCCTAATAATGTAGTAATTTTTTAAAAGAAGGAGTACTAGCATAATCTAGTAACTTGGTCTCATATCTATAGCTGATGAAATGGAACATAGAGTCTACAACTGACTTGCTCAAAGTTGTAGAATTTGGTGGTGTGGGTTTTGGGAACTCAGTTTCCTTCTTCCTGGTCAATGGCTCATTTCTTTACATCAGTTCTCTCAACCAAGCTAGTATATTCTACTCTATTCATCACATTAAGTCCTGAGGACACAGATATAACAGGATATAGTCCTTACTGCTGGGGATCTCATGGTCTAATGGAATGAACAGATAGATAAACATTTTACTAAGGATGACATCACACCTAAATATTACAGCCCCTAGTGGTACACACTCAAGGGGACATATAGTAAGTACCATATCATAGGAAAAAACAATAGAATGTTTTACAGAAGGCTGGGGAAAGCTTTCTGAGGTAGGTCTCACCCTGAAAAGTGTTTTCATCTGGCTAAAATCTAAAAGAGGAAAGAGGAAAGTCTAATCCATTAACAGGCAACTGCAGCAGAAAATTTTCAGATTACAAACACAAGTCTTATGCTTCCTACCTCTCTCTCTCTCCTCTCTCTCTCTCTCTCTCTCTCTCTCTCTCTCTCTCTCTCCCTCTCTCTCTCTCTCTCTCTCTCTGTATGTGAGAGAGAGACAGTGTATGTGCATGTGTATGTGTGTGTGTTCATCATACCATATAAAAGAGAACTTTATTCATTTCCAGAGTTTCAAGATTCTGTATGAAAATATATATCTCTTATTGCTTCTCTCTCTCTCTCTCTCTTTCTCTCTGGAGGATGCTGATTAATGTATCCTTAAAGGCAAAATATGTTAATATTTGGGAATAATCTTACACATGTGTTTTTATTTATTATAAGTAGCTTTGAAATAAATTGAATGGTGTTAAACATTTGCCGATGTCTAAATCCAAAATTTTATCTACTGGTGGAATTAAGTGACATAACTGCTATAGTTTGGATTTGGAATGTCTCCCAAAGGCTCATATACTAAAGGCTTGTTTGGAACCTTTAGGTGGTAGACCCTAGAGGGAGTAAGGTAGGTCACGAAGGAGTTATTGAGACCCTGGCCCCATCCTCTGTCTTATTTTGCTTTCTGACTGTCATGAGATGAGCAGCTTAGCTCACCAAATGCTCCCCATCATAATGGCCTTGCTATGGGAACAAAGGTAACAGGACCAAGTGACCATAGACCAACACCTCTGAAAACATGAACCAAAATAAAACTTTCCTTCTTTTAAGTTGATTTTGTCAGGTATTTTTTCATGGCAATGGAAATCTGACAGAGCAACTAACTTTCTTAGTCTTATATAGATGCATGGTGTGCATCAGCACCACTTTTGCTTAATGAAATCTGAAACCACATATTTCTAGAACACAAGAATCTTGAAAAGAGAGCTCGTGCGTCTTTATAAGTTAAATGGAGATAATACGTTTATTGGGTGTTATGGTTTAAATATGAGATGCCCCCAAAAAGCTCATGAGTGAGAAAATGCAAGAAAGTTCAGAGGTGAAATTACTGGGTTATGAGAGCTTTAACCCCTAACAGGGACTAACTAGGTGGTAACTGTAGGTAGGTAGGATATAGCTGGATGAGCTGGGTCACTGAGGGCATGCATTTGGGATATATATTTTGTCCTTGGTGAGAAGAAAAGTCTCTTTCTCTCTCTGCTTCCTGATTCCATACCCTGAGCTGCCTTCCTCCACCACATCCTTCCACCATGATGTTCTGTCTCACCTTGGGCACAAAGAAAAAAAATTCAGTTATCTATGGACTGAGACCTCTGAAACTGTGAGCCCCAGAATAAACTTTTCCTCTTCTAAAATTGATATTTTCAGGACTTTTAGTCACAGCAGTTAAAAAGTGACTAAAACATTGGGATATAGTGAAGACTAAATAAGACTGTAAATTCCTTGGTACAGAATAGATGTTTAAGGTTAGCTTGTTTCTTAGTCCAGCAAAAATCTTTATTGTTTATTTAAATTTTTATTGGTTCATTATAGTTGTACATAATATTGGGGTTAACTTTGACATAATTATACAAGATTTGTATACAATTTGCTCCAATTCAGTCCCCAGTACTACTTCTTTCTTTTCCCTCCTCCCTCCCCCATTCCCTTTCTTCTACTCTACTAATCTTTCTTTTATTTGTGTAGTTTCTAAAATTAGTGTATTATGCATATATATAAAGGTGAAATTCATAGGAAAGTTTGGTCAGATTCATTCTACCAAGAAACCTTTATTTTTAAGGATGCAATTATCCACACGATCATGCAACTGTTAGGAAGAGTAAGAACAATTGTTGCTTTTAAAAAGGAAGTATTGATTTATGAAAGAAGGATGAATTAAGCAGAGCCATAGATGAATATAAAATAACTTATTCTTTAGAAAGAAATAGATTTCTACTTATGAAAATACAACTGTATGTCTGTAATAGTTCATTTTTTTCTATTTTTTAATGTAATAGTTCATTTTTAAACTGGATTATAATATTTATTTAGATTTTAAAGTATTCTAGTCATAAGCTTCAAAAGGCATACATATGTATAATTTTTAAAGAAATATACCCATCTATATTTATTTAGACCTATGCAATTTACATCGTTGTTGATATTATAAATGGCATATTTTATTCATTACAAGAACTAATGTTGCTATATATGAATTAAACTGATTATTGTAGGTTAGTTTTCTATCCTGTTGCCATAATTTTTAATATTTTGATTACTGTTAATTCTAAGGATGTTCCAGTCAGTCACATATTTACACATATGACATAATCTAGTCTCCTGCTTTCCAAGAGTTAAAACTATTATTGCACTTTTTGCCATAAGATATTGTCTAAAATTTCCAGAATAATTTTGAAAACAGCACTGAGAACAGACATTCTTGAACTGGTCCTTAAAATGAAACCACCAAGAACTCACGAATGAAATAATACCTATTACATTTGTATGTACACTTCAATCCAAGTTTAATAAGACTTTTTAAGTTGCATGACTTTTGGATTTTATCAAGTATATCTCTATGGTCAATTTACGTGATCATAAGTTTGTTTCCTTATTTCACTTATTAATTTACTATGTTAATATTTTTCATAGTGATAAACTATTAAACTCTTTAGTAAAGACTGTATAGCTATTGTTTATTATGGCTTAATAGAATCATTGATTTATTAATAAAACTTTATATTTAATGTATTGAATTAAACAAATATTTTATTCAAGTTGTTATTTTTAGAGAATATTTTTCTGTCTTTTCTCATTCAATGTTTGATTTTTCAGTACTCCATATTGAACTGCAGGCATCACACATGCTAGGCAAGTGTTCTGCCACTGGACTACAATTCATCCCCTTATGCATCTTTTTATTAGTCACCTTCTGCTAGGTAAAATTGAGGTGATGAGTCACCCAACATATTGCTGGCATACATAACATTTTTTATCACCTCTTATGAAGTTACATGTTGACTGAAGGACTGTAGTTCCTCTACAGTGTCTTTACCATTCCAGGATACAAGGTGATGGAGCCGCCTTTATAATTTATCTTATGAGGTAAAAGGGGCAAATGAACTGGTGAAATTCAACAATGGGCCTTAATCTTTCACTGGGGAGTGTTATACAAAATCACAATTACCCAGGTGTCAGTGATCAAACCTGTTATATGGCCAAGATTGACATTAATGGGTTGAGGAGTTTGTTTCTCTCACAGGGAGATACTGCATAGCATATAGCAATGGGCATGGATACATGATCCTCTTACATGGGAGAGAGAAATAAATGAGAATAATAAATCCAACCCAATCTACCAAAATGATCATTATTGATTTGTAATTTTCTTTTTATTTTTAGCTTTGTCAGGTTTCATGCTTCCATTTTCCCAGTATGCTAGCCTTATAAAATAAATTGTTATTATTTTATTTTCAGATTCTTTCCTAGAATTGCACACAAATACACACAGACACACACACACACACACACACACACACACACAGAATTGATTCTCATTATTCATAGAGTTAGCTTTATGAAGTTACCACTGAATTATCCAATACTGAACCATTATTCCTAACTATGAAATATAGGGTAAGTTTTCCATGAACCTCTGGTCACAATAATTTTGTTAACAAAGCAATATGTAAATTTATTTTATGTGTATATCTGTTAAAAGATGCCTTATTTAACATATATTGTTGATCCATTAACACTGAATCAGTGTTACTCAGTCCTGTAACTCATACCAAAACAAAGTTTATCCAACACACATATTTTTTCCAGGACATCACAGCTTTCTTGTACTTTGGGAGACAGCACAGCATTTCAGCACTATGCGTGGGAGCTATTTCAAATAGCAAAATCACCAAAAAGTACAAAACGTGAAAAACATAAAACTAAGTATACTATGAAAACAGCACTATTTACAGTATAAGCTGAAACAAGAAATCAAGTTCCATTGCATCTAAGAATGTGCTATCAGGTAACTCAGATATTTGTTGATTTGTGTGTACCCATGAAAAGCAATACAAGTATTAATTTGGGGGTTACAAATAAAGTTTAGCAAGTAGGTGAATTTGAAAATACATGATCTGCAAATAATGTGGACTGCACATATGTATTAGATTTTTACTCTTAATTTGCTTATATTTTAGAATTATATATCTTTTAAAATTTTATTTTACTATTTGCATATTTTATCATAATTATTTGGACCTACTTTTATGTCTAATTGATTTTACTATCCCCTACTAATTCTAAATTTATTTTTTATATCACTTGGCCTATGGGATATGTTGCCAAAGATTTTGTTTATATGGGTGGTATTCTGGCATTCTTCCTCAGGCCTTCAATTTCTGAAAATGTTTTTCTCTTGCTGTCCTCTGTAAATAACAACTTGGAGACATACCGAGTTTGTGACTCACAAAATTGTTTTCTCATGTCTATTGTTCTAAAGAAGCCTGAGGCCAATCTTTTTTTTCTTTTTTTGCCCCCTTCCTTTTCTAGAGAGCAATTTTTTCCTATTTAAACTTAAAGGATATTTTTTCTTAATTTAAAATTTAATGAGGCTAAATCTTTGATTTCATTTGTTTTATTTTACTGTATTTTCTTGATATTTATTAAAATCTCTCAATACCCAAGCTGGAGTGTTCAGCCTTTGAAAAATTTACAATTATATTTTTGACCATTGTTTCTGTTCTATTTAGCTGACTCTTTAAGAATAGTTATTTCACAATTTGCTATCTCTGCATTTTGTCTTTCTAAATATCTCCAACATTTTTACATTTTTGTCCTGTTCTTAAAATATTTCCCAGTTTGTTCCCAATGTCATTGTTTAGTTATGTTTACATTTTAATTAAATTTAGTTATGTTTATATTTTAGCCAGATACTATGGTGCACACCTGTAATCCCAGCAATTGGGGAGGTTGAGGGAGGAGGATTTCGAGTTCAAAGTCAGCCTCAACAATTTAGCAAGACCCTGAGAAACTCAGCAAACCCCTGTCTCTGAATAAAATATATATTTTTTAAAAAGAAGAGGGGCTGGGGATGTGGCAAAAAAAAAAAAGATTGTAATGCTTTCAAATTTTCTCTTTTTTTTTACAAAAGCCAGCTACATTTCTTTCTACCTGCTTCTCAGTTGATTCCATTTCAATTCATTCTGTTTATGCTCACTTTTTTTGATCATGTGTAACATCTATGTAAGATCAAATGATCTATATAGACTATAAGTTTTCTTGAAAATTACTAAGTGCACCAAAAAATGTCCTCTCTAATATCTGCTTCTTGTTGCAAACTACTTCAGAATAATTTTCTTCTGAACTCTGAGGTATATAATCTTTTATCACAGACTCTTGTTATATGCATAAGTAGCAAGAGTCATCCTTATTTGTAAGTGAAATTTTCCTATGGGTTTTCCAGAGTTGGCAGGTAAGACTTTTTACTATTTTTTCCCTAAAATAAGAGTGATGATCCTATCCTCATTTTATAATAAAAACAAGAATGTATTAGATTGAGGTATTCATTTCTCTGTTTCATGTTTTCTGTCACTCATGGGATTTGGGAACTTATTATTTCCTGGAATTCTGAAGGCAATTGTTGGACAAAATCACTGCATGGAGTAGAAAAGAAAAATGAAAGGAAGATACAAAAAGCAATAATAATTCAAGAGCTGGAACACGAAGGCAAAGGAGTGCATCCCAGGCCAAATAGTGAAGCATTGATTAACCAGAAGGACTTCCTTCTATCTTTTCTGCTGGATCTAA
Organism: Glaucomys volans; assembly: GCA_020662805.1. NCBI lineage: Eukaryota > Metazoa > Chordata > Mammalia > Rodentia > Sciuridae > Glaucomys > Glaucomys volans. The sequence goes on from JAJEJO010002648.1 coordinate 176,940, forward strand.
AATTTGTTGACCAAGCTACATGGCCCCATTAATTTTACAAAAGAAACTTTTAATTTATCCTTGAATGAGTAATCATTTATCAGTGAACAGAATGTGCCCCAGATTAATATCTTGTTCTTGGCCATTATAGGGAGCAAGGGTGTCATAGTCAGGCTCCTCAAGAAATTTCATAGTTCTTCTGGGAAGATCTTTCTTGATTTTTTAACAGAGAAATAATAATTAGTTTTTGATTTATAACAGAGATAATTGCCATCCTTATCCACTTCCTTCTCTAATAATGCCATGCTTTAGGGAAATATAGACCCACAATATAGAATAAAATCTTATTTTAAAACAATGTATTAAAACAGCCCAGAGACATTAATAAGTTGCTCCACATAGTAGTGGGAAGAGTGCCTACTTTTCTGGTTGATTCTCTTCACTCTGCACCAGAGACTAGCCCTTCAGAACAGGAGGAACTGCCTCCTCGCCATCTCCAGTGTCATCATTTACATAGAAAATATTTGTCACAGTCTAGAAAGAACTGGGATTCCCAGTTTAGTCCCTTTGTATTTTACCTAATTGAAATGCCTCCGAAATTATGACACCAGTTCAGTTGCCATGGTTAGTTCTTGATATTTTTATGTACTTTTCTTTTGGGGGTTTTCAAGGTTCTTTGAATTATAAATGAGAAAAGATTAACTTGTTAGCATATTTTTTAAATGTTTTAACTTATTCTCCTCTCCCTGTATTTCCATGTAAAGAAAGGAATTTCTCTTCTGGTCTCCAGGAGGGTGATAATGTGTGAAGCACACTTCAAATTTCTCTCCATCTCTCTCCACCCTCTTTCCTGGGGCAGGAACAAGATGGGGAGTGGATGGAAATAATTACTTACCTTTCAGGTAAAATTAAGATGTAAAATTGAGCATGTTCATATTATCCCTCCTATTTGGCTTCATTATATGCCTGACCCATAAAGGGTACTATCTGATCTCCTCCTCAGTATGTAGTAAGTTTATCAAACAAACTCTTCTCCTGAGATGTGGTTTGGATTTGGGAGATCTAATTCAACTCAGGTTGATATATTATTAAAGCCAAAGATTATATATCCAAGCTTGCATTTTTTCTTCTTTCCTGAAGTTTCCATTTTTGCTATGTCTGCAAATCTAAGCTATGCTCCAATAAGAACTGTAGTCAGTAATAAAACTTTTGCTTTGTGTATGTTTAAGTATGTTTCTTAATGCATTCTGAAATTAGAAATAGAAAAGGGCTGGCTTGGAGGAGCTAATTAGTATGTGTAAAAGTCCAAGATTTCTAGGATGTCCAGGTAGGCGGATTAAGTTTTGAAGCATCTGCTAAGTAACTTTAAAATTCTTCACCCTGGTAGGCATGGTGGCACACACCTGTAATCCCAGTGGCTAGGGAGGCTGAGGCAGGAGGATAGTGGGTTGAAAGCCAGTCTCAGCAACTTAGTGAGGCCCTAAGCAACTTAGGGAGATCCTATCTCAAAATAAAATGTAAAAAGGGCTGGGTATATGGCTCAGTGGTTGAGTGTCCCTGAGTTCAATCCCCAGTACCAAAAAAAAAAAAAACAAAAAAAACTTCACCTGGGAAGTTTTAATGGGCATATAGTGCAGTAGAAGATATCTAGCTGCAGATAACACAGGAGTATTCACTTTGTGGCAATCCAGTAAGATAAATATGCAAGATGTGTATTTCATATTAATAAAATACTTATCAAAAGGTTTAAAAAGATTCATGGGGAAGGAATCACAAGAAATTTACCAACAATATCATTTTTTTTAAAGTAGGATGAAGAAGTAAGGTTTCTATTTTAATTTATAAATGTTTATAGATTTACTTGTTTTCTACATATTTATAAGTTTAACTTATTTCAAAGGTTTTATCAGAATGCTAGAGACAGAAACACTCATGGCACAAGGGTCAATTCTTTGACCTCAGTAAACAGTATTAAATTCCCAGACATAAATGGAAATAATTTTTTACTGATTTTGAAGCAGAACAATAATGGGGATCTCTTGAGTAACTCATAAGGTTGGAGCAATACAGGGAATGATCATTCCTTTCAGCTAGTTACAGAAAATGACCTACTCCAAATCTCTTCTCTGAGTCAAGATGAACAATTAGATATAATTTACATAAAATTGTTTTTAATTCCATGGAAGAAACACAAATGTATTGTTAATATTACTATCCATACATACTTATATTGTTTTACTGGGAAAAATTTAGTATATGATATAACTCACCAGAAAAAATACTAACAGTATTTTTTTAAAGTTTTAATGATTGACCATAAATTGAAAATCACAATTCTGAGGGACTTTGTAGGATATAATTTTAGGAAGCATATCAATTAAAATTACATGATATAATCTAATTTCAAACTAATGCAAAATACACTAAGATCCTTTTTGAAATTCTGATTTCCTGGTAAGGTCAGCTCTAGTCTAGCAAAATGACCCACCCACCATTATCAGTCACAGCACCATCTGTCAACAAGTCAGTCATATTAATCCTTGTATTCTGTATAAAATATATCTATGTGATTAGTTCTAATAATCCTAGCTTGATAACATGGGGCTTTCTATGTTAAGAGCTAGATCAACACCATCAATTAATTTCACATGGATTCTTAAGTGGCATGCTAGTGATAACAGTGTTCAATCAATGACCAGAATGAGTTGCATTAAAATAATCAGCCTAAAAGAAGAAATGTTCCCTATGATATCATCACTCTGAGGAAAAATTCATTTCCTAAGTCAAATTCCAAAAGCTCAGTAAGATAATAAAAACATTTACAGGATCATTTTGCAGTTTTATTTTTCTTTTTCTCCAATCCACTAAAATTGACAAGAGACAAGGTATATGTTATATAAGAAATTAAAGTAAATTTATTTAATAAACCATGAAAGGGAGTCACATCCAGGTAGCAAGTCTGAATTTCTATTTTCTTATTTTTATAGACTATAATTTCAACTGAAGAAGGAAATTATGGAGAAGGAAAGTGGCTGAAAGCTACCTACCAAAGTTTGAATCCCCCAAATACTTTATTCCTCAGCTCACATCAAAATTGTTGGCAAGTTCTACAGAGTTGTGTTAGATTCAACCACAAGTGAATCACATATAGTTGACAGGAAGGAGGAGGAAGGAGGGCAAAAACGAAGACTGATAAGAACTACCAAAGACCAGAATAGTTCCATGTTTTATATGTGGGATGGTCTGACTATTCATGTCCTCCCTAAATTCATAACACAAAGTAATAGTATTAAGAGGTGGCACCTTTGGGTGGTGATTAGGTCATGGCAGAAAAGCCTTCATGAATAGAATTATTGCCCTTGTAAAAGAAGCATTCTAAGAGGTTCCTCATTCTTTCCACCTTGTGAGAACTCAGCAAGAAGTCACCATCTTTTTAAGTCAGAATAAAGGCCCTGACTGGACACCAAATCTCCTGGTGCCTTGATCTTGAGCTTTGCCTCCAGAAGTATGACAAATAAATTTCAGTTCTGAAAAAGCTACTGAGTATGTGGTCATTTGTTTTTGCAGCCTGAATGGACTAAGACAATATGCCATATTGCTAGAAAATATTTTATGCTAAAATTATTATCGTGCTTTTGAAAATCTTTAGTCTTGAATATTTTCATTTTCTATTTGAGGAAGAGATACTATATGGAATAAAAGTCTTTTTCTGTGAATGAAAATAGTGATAAAGAAAGCAGCAAACCTTAAATGTTATAGTAATGGCTGGCTTTGTGTGTTTAGGACATTCCTATTCCATAATAGTAGTTTCAAATGTTAATTGATATTTTATTTTGGTTTGACCTCTAAAAAGTGAAATCTTATAATTGATAAAATGAATATTTAGTTAGTATTTTCTGAATGTAAGTAAACTTATTCACTGGTGACAAAAGGGGCACTTCATGAAATACCTACTCTGTTGATGATGGTGGTTATTGATGATCTTTGCGTTGAAAGACCAGATTTAATTTTAATTATATGTTTCTCTACTGAAGATGCATCAGTGATAATTGCCCCATTCAATAGGTATCTTCCCACTTCTTCTTTGCTAAGGACACTTTGAATTTTTTGCCTAATTTTAAATGCTCATAATGTTTAAGAAAGAGTGTATCCCTATCCAGAACCAAAAGGGTGTTTTCCAATTTTTGTCTAAGTATATAATGGCAAACAGTTTATGTTTGATAACTGTTCACAGTGTGCTGCAATTCTGACCAATGAAATACAAGGAGGACATGCATAAGGACTGATGGGAAATTTTTAAGACACCTTAATAATAGAGTCAAAACGGGGAAATTTCTTCTTATAGACATTTTAGCCTAAAGGTAATATCTAGAAATAATACCATGATGCAGCAGCATGCTGACAATGGTAATGCCATTGAATTACTAACTTAACCCTGAATCTATCTACTCTGCAAAGTTCTATTATATGATACAATGTACATCCATTTACTATTACTGTGACAAAAATTATCTCATGTGGTACAAAACATTTGCTATAGCACAGATATGAGTTACAAAGAATGATTTATTAAGCTAAGAAGATTATACATAGGAAGATAATGACATATAATACTGACGTGGAAAAATGAATGGGTGAGAACATGCAGGAAAATGTTTAAAAGGAATAATAAAGGTGGACTAGTGTGATCACATATTATGATAAAAATCTATACAGAATATAATAGAGCTATGTGTACATAAGAGTTTACTATATCATAAAATTCTCCCATCAAATCATGGGTGAAAACATACATTAATGAAAATATGAGTTGGAAAACAGGTTGAATTTATTTTTCACTCTTTATGTCAAATAAACTCCAGAGCAATCAAACATTTATTCACAAAAAGCAGCAGAGGAAAAAGAGTAAAAAGAAGAGGAGAAGAAGAAAGAAACACTGGAACTACAAAAAAAATATTGATGGTTTTCTAAAATTGTCATTTTGGAGTTTATGAGCAACATTAAAGAAAACACAAAAGTGGTTTAACATTGAAAACTTATTGATGGAATTTCCATATTAACAGAAATAAAAAAGAGAAACTAGATATGATCATCTCAATAAATACAGAAAAAAAATTTGGTAAGTTTCAATATGGAATTATGATTTTTTTTTTTAAAATTATGAACTAAAAATAGGAAACTCTGTTTTCCAAAAAAAAAAGTAGCTAACAAAACCTATGTAGACATCATACTAAAACATCACCATTTTAATACTACACAATATTTGCAAAGTCTAATGTAACCTACAGGTAAGTTAATTTATTATAATGAATTAATAATAAGATAATATTTGGGGGACTGGGCTTGTGGCTTAGTGGTAGACTGCTCTCCTAGCATGTGTGAGGTCCTGGGTTCAATCCTTAGCACCACATAAAAATAAAAACAATAAGGGTAATGTGTCCAACTACAATAAAAATCATATAAAAATATTTTTGTATGAATATATAATATCATTTAACACAATATAAGAACTAATTACATTTCTATTATCACACAAATGGGAAAAATAAAAAATAAAAATATCATTTTAAATAGTATAAACACATAAAATAGGAATAAATTTAATAAGAGATTTGTAAGAATTCTATGGAGGAATATGCTATTCCATAGCATATTATAGATAATTTAAGATAAAAATAAATAAAGGGATACATACTCTGTTAATGAATCAGGAGACTCAATATTCTAAAGATATTACTTTGACCTAAACTGATTTATGGTGTGATCATGTGATCCCAATTTAAGTATATATATTATCTATTGGAGCCTGACAGGATGATTTTTGAAATTTATATGGAAATTTACAGGGCTCAAAAAGTCCAGGTGCTACACATATATGACAATAGACATATATATAAATGGTCATGACACTATCAATTCAGTAGCAAGTACAACTCAGTGGATAAACCAAGTGTGGTATAATCACAGTTGAATTGTATAAAACAATAAAAGCAAATGAACTCCACTAGTCTACATGGATGACTCATAATGTTGAGAAAAATGTGTTAAGCACAAAATATTGTCTCACTTAATTGAATAAAAATGTTTTTACGACAGGTATAATTAGTGTTGGCAATATGTTTTTAAGGAGCAAAGACATAAGTAAATGAAGGTAAAAGATTATTAACACCAAAATAAGAACTGGGGTTTCTATTGCAGGCAAGGGAGAAGTGATTGGGTAGTGGTTGGAATTGAGGGAGCTTTTTGGTGCTATCAATATACATTGGGGATCAGCTTGTGATAAATTATCAAGTTGTTCATTTGTATTCCTTGCACTTTTCTGTGTTTATGTGATTTATTCCATGGCTAATTAAAAAAAGGTTAATCTTGCTATGCATAAATTTAAAACTTCTGAAAAGTAAAAATAAAGACAAAAGTGAAAAATATTTCCATAAGTAGTGGGCAAAAGGCTTATACATCACCAAGATAAGGGTCTGTTCTTTTTTATTTGCCCCCCCATCCTCTAAAAACCTTAGATGTGCCACCTAACATTTTGCCAATATTTGAACCAATACATTAGTTTTGAAGTTTTTCATAACCAGCATCATAACCAATGAAATGCAGTTAAATGTGCAGAAAATAGAGAATCAGTGTCCTCTTTAATAAGGGAGACATATCCTCCTATATTTTCCCTAAAGTTTTTTCTTTCAATGAGACTAATTAAGGAAGAAACCCATATGAAAATGTGGTTAGGTACAGAAAACACTCAATTAGGATTCATTCATAATTTAGAGGAATTTCTACCTGAAGTAACTTAAGCTAACAATATGTTTTTTAACACTCACAAAATGACTTATGCAAGGAGTGAATTGAACAAAAAAGGCTGTGCCAGGTATATGAAAAGCAGAGGGCAGAACAATGAAAATGGTAGTGATCAGAGGAAAGACCTTCTTTAGAAGGTCACTTTCATTCTCTCCCTCCTTATCACCATTTTTTTCATTGGTCTAGCCAATGAAGATCCCTCCCCAAGCCAGTATTACCGTGTGAACAGGAGCAGAGATCAGCATTAAGGATTCCTTGGCAGCTCTCAGGAGAAACAGAGAAAATATTTCCAGAAGAGAGGGAAAGAAATGTGCCTCTAAGTGAGAAGCTGAACATCAAGGGTAAAAAAAAAATTATAAAAATGCCAAGCATGGACACAGATATGAGTAATGATCTATATTCATATGATCCCAATGAAATTTACTTTTAGAGTAGAGAGTCCTTTGGGAGAGATTTGGGTACCATGTGCACAAATATAAGGTCAGTATTATACAATACACATCTGTTAAGCTCTGCACAGAAAACTGGAGAATTTTAGCCCCAATAAACCCATGGAGATTATCAAGACTCTCCAGTTAAATTGGGGCTAAGAGCATAGGAAAAAAAGACTACATTTTGGTATTATATTCCATTTTTTTTACATTTTGATATCATAATCAACATTTTTACTTAGGTATAGTATTTAAATGAAGTGATTAAATTGTCATCATCTCCACATTGAGAAAATATTTAAATTTCTTTTAGATTATATTTCTCCTTCTGACCAGCATTCCTGGAATTGTAGCATAGATCATTGCTAGAAATAGAACTATAGAGAAATATCAAGTACAGTAACATAACTCTTTAATAAATGAATTAGAAGTTCAAGATTTAATGTTCAACATCCTAACCAATAATCAAAAACACAGATTCATCTTTTAACTCACAGACAAAACAAAATGTTTCCTATATCTGGCATATGATACATACTGGAAAAATGTTTTTCTTGACTTTAGATAATAATTTAATGGATGATGCTTAAAATATGTTTATCAGCAACTCTGAGAAGAAACAGTTTGAGATCAGGCAAGTTGGTGAACTTGACTCATGTGGAGGTTATAATTAAAGATATAATTGGGAAGTGTTCACAAGATGTTAATGGAACTTACAGAGTTTGACAAAGCCATGGTCAGAAAGAATGCTAAAGATCAGAGGTGGAAGTCATAAAACCTAAAGAAGAGATACTAAAATAACAATTTTTTAAAGAATACTTCTCTTTGAGTTTACCCAATGTTTCCACCCTGTGTAACTTAATGACATACTTTCTTAGATTTACAAAATATCATATAAAAGAATATTAACTATAGCATTGTTTTTAATTGAGGGCAGCCAAAATATCTATCAATAGTACAACAGATAAATAATATTAAAATCCATATTCTTGTATAACCTATTCCATTAAAACGTGTTGGGGGAATCTGTACATAGTGACATGAAAAAATTATGAAACTATGTGGTATGAAAAAAATTGCATAACCCTATGGATTCTGGATAGACAAATTTGGGGGGCTTTTTCACCAAACCATTCAGAATGATCTGGGAGATGAGGTCACGAGGGAGTTTCATGATGACAACAAAATTAAACAATAGGTTAGCAAATGCAATTCATATTATTTAATTTTTCTGCATCTATGTTCACTAATGAGTTTGGGTGGCCATTTTCTAGTGCCGTTGCTGATTACAACATTAGATTTTATTGGTTTTGTCGAAGATCTCTGGAAATCCTTACTTTCTGAAAGAGTTTATATAACATTGGTGTAATTTCATTTGTTCCTTTTGTATTTGGAAAGAATTCACTGGTGAAGTCATATTGACTTTGAAATTGCTGTGAGATTGTTTCGAATTACAGACTCACTAGATAAAGAACAATTCTGACTTTCTTTTGCTCTTACTCGATTTTAATCATGGCATTTTCAAGAATTTATTTGAATTATCATAGCATTGTTTATAATATTTTCCTATAATCTTTAAAAATGTATAGAATTCATATTAATTTTCCTTTTATTATTCTGATATTCATAATTTGTGCCTCTTTTCCCCTTGATTTAGGTGTTCATCACTATTTTTTTTAAAGAACCAACTTTCAGTTTTGTTGGTTTTACCATGTGATTATTTCCTATTTATTAGATTTTGACATGTACAGTGCTTATTCATTCTAACGTCTATGGGTTTAATTTGCTATTCTTGAAGTCTATTAAGCTAAATATACAAATTTGTGATTTTCAGCCTTTTATAAAATATATACACTTGTATCTATAATTTTTTAATCTGGGCACAGTCTTATTTGCATCCCACATATTTATATGCCAATTATATTACCATTTATTTCCCAGCATTTTGTATTATCCATCGTGATCACTTCTTTGGCATAGTTTATTTATAACTATAAAGCTTAATATCAAATATTAAGAGGCTTCGCTGTTTTTCTTTTTGATAGGGATTTTATAATTTAATTCTACTCTCTGGAATAAACATAATTTCCTTTGAAAAGTATTGAAACTTGATTCATGGTTCATAATATGGTTAATTTTGGTAGCATTCCAAGTATACTTGAGAAGAATGTATAATGTAATAATGGGATACAATGTTCCATATATGCAATTATGTCAAGTTCATTAATGATTTTATTTAATACCAATCAAATCCCAGCATAGGTTATTGACTTATTTATAAACATCTGATTGCAAGGGGAGATAAACAGGAAAGGTCAAGTCCATTTAAATGTACTTTATTACTCTCAGGACCTTGGTCTCACAAGTCCTGACTTCTTTTATTGCCTCCCAAAGCCTTTAAACAGCTGTTCTTTGTATTGTATTCAGTTTTTGTAGCTATTCTCAATGGGAGGGTTGTTATGATATAAGTTACTCTCTCAAAACTGAAAATGTAACTCTTCAACAACCATATTTTCACTGTTGGCATTACTATTCCAAACAGAATGAGTAAATTTCCTTAAAATATCACAAAAGACATTTATTTCTAGGATAAAAATATTTTTCATGTGGCTTGAATTTTTATGTAGTTATTTAACTAGTGTGTTTGTAGAAAACAGAATGAATAATAAGAGAATATAAAACAAATCTCAGAAGCACAGGAATTATTCATATATGAAATGGCAGTTTTTACTTCAATTCACTGTTTTTTAAGAGTTTATCCAACTATAGGTAGAGAAAATTGCTTTTCTTTGAGAGATGTGTTGCTTAGGTCTGAGTCAAAGCTGAGCAAGGCTCACAAAATGTAGGAACTCCAAACACATCAGTACCAATACTTTTTCTGTCATAAATCAAAATGATAAACCTATGTTGTAGATGTGTGTGGCAATTAAATGTGTATGCATGAATGAGCCCATGTGACATGACTGTGGGTATAAATATTTATGTGCATGCAGTTTGTTCAGTGGCCTGCATATGGGTAGCTTATCTGCAGAAGTCTAGGAAGAGTTATGTGTATTCATGGAGAAGCATGCAGGATGCTAAGCTTATGAGCAAATGTATGTACTCCTACCATGATCCAACATTTGTGTATAGGTTGTTGTGTCCAAGAGGAGGCACTCAGGAACCTGGAGAGGAAATATCCAAGGATGGGAACAGGGAAGGAGGAGAGAAGTCTATTGATAGTATAAACACTGGGTATTAGTATGTCCAGCACACTTCACTTTTCACCTAACCCCTTATATTTATGCCCATTTTCCTGAAAGGACTTCCGCCTTAGTATACTGAGAACATTCTAATTTCTGCACTATAAGAAACCCTTGCCTTGGCCTTCATTCCTCCTAAAACTCTTAAACTCCTGTTTGCTTCTATCCTCCAAATTTGGAGCTCCATCTTTATGTTTTCAACTAAAAGGCTTCCCACGCACCGTGGCTACCTCCATGAATTGTATCAGGCTAGACACATTAGGATGTTCTATTATCCTCTGAATACAGCAAACACACCACGTTTCCTGCTTATTCACCTTCCTACCACCACAGTCCCTAAATACCTTTCTAACATAGACCTAAAGCAACTTGTGACTGAGTCTACATGAGGTACAACAGCAATGATCGTTTTACAAAGCTCATTTTGAAGGTATACACAATAGAGTGCTCATTCACAATTACTAGGATCAGCAGAACACTTTTATATTCTCAGCTTAAATACAATAACAGATTGTTTTAAGTATGCTATATGAGTAGGAAAGGTAGGGAATGATTCCAAATATTTAATATGGTAATTTCTTATACATTTCCTGCCCAGTTCAATTGATATTAAAGAGAAAAGTCAAAAGAAGCTTCTAACATATTCATAATAAAAATGATAATCTCTGGAATTTTAATGAAAAATCTATTATCTTAATTTTCTAGAAGACAGAGAATCCCTGGAAGCAATTTAAAATAAAAGATTCTGAAAGTGCCCAAATCTTACATGGAGTGAACGCGTTGACCAGAAAGGAGACATTGTGGGTTCACTGAAAACAAATCAGACTAAAATAATTTCATGTCCTTTTCATAGGGTATCAGTATTAGTATCCTAAGTGAAGGCCATTGGCAGTACTTCTTGATTTCAGTGAGACACAAGAAATGTACTTTATGGAACTATTGTAGAGAGTTTGAAGAAACGTGAGCTAAAAATAATTAGGTAGATTCACAGCTGGTTGAAGTTACATATTGACAGTATTAGTTAACTACTTCCACCTGTGTTATACAGCCTGGAAAGTAGCTATAGATCCTACAAAATTGGCTGCCTTTGAGGGGTGAGGGTGGGGGAGTGTTGTTGTTTCTAACTTTCCCTCTGGTTCCATCTAGTGGCTCACTTTGCTTGGATCAGTTACCATAACAGTCATCCTGCTTGGTATTTACATTAAATATCATTATTTAATTGCAATGATAATATAAGTTCATGTGGAACTGCTGAGCCACTTTCTGACGCACCTTATAACGTCAGTGATTAGAACAAGGACTTGGGACTTGCATTTGGGACTTGGGTTATGCTGTAGGTCTGTAGGTGTAAACTAAATGAGACCACTAAAGAAAATCAAAGCAGGTAATCACTTTATATTAAACACCATGCAGTTCCCATGACATTTTATTTTTGTTTTCTTCTCTGAGTCATAGCCTTCCTTGTGTCACCCACATGTTCTGGTTCCCTTCATATCCTTGGCCTCTATTCTTTTATTGTTTCCTGGTTTACTACTCTTACCATATAGTAACACTAGCACAAATTTTAGCCCAACTTTGTGTTTGCTCAGAGTTTTGTGGATTATAAAAACATCTTTATACATCATTTTGTTCAACTAGAAAGAGTTGTTGGAAACATACACTGGTAAATGAAGCCACAATGGCTCAGAGATGTTAAAAGTACTGATCAAGCTGTCACTACTGGGTTATTGTGAAGTCTGAGCTCCAGCTCAGTTTTATTGAAGAATTATCTAGTTCTCTGTCTCCTTCATGATACTGTTCAGCAGAAATCCTCTACTGTTCTTAGTAATGGAAAGACAGGGGACAACTTGAGGGCTTTCATCTATTTTCCCAGCTGTGATTTCAACACATTATTTGTGACAAACCCAATCAAAGAGACAAACAATCTCTGTGCCTCTTGGGTCACTGGGACAAATTCCTTACACTGCAGACACACTAGGGTCTCAATTTGAACCAGAATACAATGTTTATTCCCCAGAAATGTCTATAGTAACTACAACAAAGACAATTCAACCCACAACAATTTGTACTGGATGGAGACCGACCACATGAAATGCTCTTTATACTTTTACTTGGTGCTACAGTTTGAATCTGAAATGTGTTCCAAAGACCAATGAGTTAATGGTATGGTCCCTAGCTTGGCACTCTTGGGAGGTGGCAGAATGTTTAAGAGGTGAAATCTAGTGGGAGGTCTTCCAGTCATTGTGGGTGTACACCAAAGAAAACAGTGCCCTACACTTTTTCTTTCTCTTTTGCTTCCCTACCATGAGGTGACTGTCTTTGCTCTACCATGTGCTCCTTGCCAGGATGTGCCACGATGTGCCAGGATGTACATTACCAGAGGCCCCAAAATAACAGGGTCAACCAACCAATCATGTATTCAAAACTCCAAAACTCTGAGCCAAAATAAACGTTTACTCTATATAAGTTAACGATCTCAGGTACTGTGTTACAGGAATAGGAGGCTGGACCAGCACCCTTGACATTACCTTTTTCTTAGCAGTTAATAGCAACCTGCCATAGTATATCAGGAGTGAAGAAAGTTTTCAGCACTGCTCCAATATGCAATCATTTCCAGTCTTCACCACCACACCTACCATCCTCATCATCAAAAATGATAATTACTGAACAATAAGCATGGCCAGTAACAGTGTAAAGTGCTGTACATTCATTATCTCAGTAGATTCTTCACATCATTTAGAGGCAGGAATTAGTCATTATTATCTTTAGAATGAGTAAACTGAAACTTAGGGAGACTAAGAAACTGACAAAAATCAGAATTAGTGAATTGTAGAACTGGACTTGAGAATGAATCTGTCTAATGCATCCACCTCTCACAAGTATGCAACTCATAGAGCAACAATAATAAAGTGCCCCTTATTCAAATGTCTTCCCTTTGCTTTTGCTCTTATTGTATAATAAATTCCTGATTGAGATGGAATTTTGAACCAGATGAGTTCTCAGTCTTTCTAACCCTTAGATCCTCTGTACCAGGCCAGGAAATAGCAGAAATGTGGTAAATGTGAGCTGAGTGAGACCTCACCATGCCAACGATGAGAATCATTCCACAAATGCAACCTAGAGGGTTGTGCTTTTATTCTGAACCTTCATGCCATAAAATAACTTTAATGGAAACAACCTATGATGGCATTTACCATCATGGCTCAGCACATTTTAGCAGAGAAATACCAAATACTTGTCATGATCAAAAGGAAATTAGAAAGAGGTCAAGTGTTTTTATCCCCCTATATATCTACTCAATGCTCCAGGCTTTGGATGATCTGCTGTGAATTCATTTTTCCATATCATCTTGTCTTGGAGTTTGTATTATTTACTAGCTGTGAGGTTTGTAATTTAAGGGACATAAAAGAAAGTTCTTTTGTAAAAGGAATTTATTAAGGAAACAAAAGTAGAATCAGTCATATTGTTAAAATATGTGACTTGAATAATACTTTTAAATGATTGCATCATGTGGGTCCAGCATATATGACCCAACTATACCACTCCTTGATATTTATTTTAAAGAATTAAAGTTAGCATACTCTAGTGATACATGCATACCCATGTTCATAGCAGCACAATTCACAATAGCCAAATTGTGGAACCAGCCTAAGCATCTGTCAAAGGATGGATGGATAAAGAAAATGTGATAAACATACATAATAGGATTTTATTCAGTAACGAAGGAAATTATGTCATTTTCAGGAAAGTTGAAGGAATTTGAGAACATCATGTTAAGGAAAACAAACCAAACTCAGAAAGTCAAGAGTCTTATGTTTTCTCATATGTGGAAGCTAGAGAGGAAATGAAAGGTGGGGGAAATCTCATGAAAATAAAAATTATATGAGCAGAAGAAAAGGACCAGGGGGAGGGAAAGGGGAAGTACTGGGGGATGATTTTAGCCAAATTATATTTTTGTATCATATGCATGTACAAATATGCAACAATGAATCCTACAATTATGTATAATTATAATGCACCAAGAAAATATGGGAAAAGTGAAAAAATGATTGCATTATGGTAGATAATTTCCAATAGAAGCATATAGGATAGTTGATTTCTCTGTGAACATAGGCATTTATTGAGTGCAATTAGGAAAATCCTGAAAATGTGATCCACAACTGGTACTCACCATCTTGATTGTTGTACACTTTGACATTCAAGACTTTAATGAGGCAAGAGTGAAGACATCATTTAATGAATGCTGAAGTTTCTGAATTTCTTCAAAGTTATGCAAACACAGTTCAGATGGCCATTTATATGGAAAGTGGCAATGTAAAGATACCTTGTGACTCTTAATTTTGTTGCTCTCTAATGCTTTTTTTTCATAAAAATTGCTATGAAACTGCATTGTTTTGTTTTTGCTGTCAGATATTTTATGTGCCCATTCAGATGCAATTATTGAAAAAAATTATAAGCCATGTATTTAGTCAAAATCAATCATTACTTTTTATAAAATATTACTAAAATAATTCTTACATACTACTTCATAAATTTTTTTGAACTTTAATAAATGAAGTAAATGTCACTGACAAAAGTTCAGGGCAAATAATAAATAACTGATAAACATTTGAAATAGTAGTTGGTCCCAAAGTTCATTAACAAAAATTGTCATTTTCTACTATATGACAGAAGAAATTCATTTTAGTTAAGATTAGATTCAGATGTTATGTAAATGCTCCATTAATTTTCTCAATGGTTTATTTTTTAAATCATCTGTCAAGAAAATTGGAAAACCATACATTTCAATTTATTCCCAATATATAGAACCATATGTTCCTTTCCATCTCTGATAAGTTAGTCGATGAATGTTACTAGCCATTTATTACCTAAATTGCTGCTAGACAGAAGGAGCATTATTTAATGTTTATCAATGTAGATACCTAAATGGAGATTTTATGTATGAACATGTCCCAATTAGTGACAGACCTTTGATTTAGAACTCTAAGCTGTGGACCACTATTTCTTCTGGAAAAAGCTAGGCCTGTTCAGTTTTCACCTCCATGTAATTAAATGATTAACTCCCTTACCTCAAGCCAGTAATCCAACTGAGTGTGGCAACAAGGTGCTTACAATGACTGGATATCTCTGCATAAGCCAGGCAAGCCATGATAAGAACATTGTTTCTTCCTGTGCATGGGGTCTACCACAGTCTTCAGAGATATTGACATCCTTGTGTTCATCAGATGCCTATAGAGAATTGCAGATACAAAGGTGCCTTGAGCTCAGGTATGCATAATGCTTAAGTTGTATACAAGCCCTTGAAGAGTAAGTACTTTTTTAAAAAAAATTATTAAATTTTGATTCATTGAACACAAATGGAGTACAGCTATTGTTTCTCTGGTTGTACACAAAGTAGAGTCACACCATCTGTGCATTCATACATGCACACAGGGCAATGATGTCTGTCACACATTCTGTTATTATTACCCCCCGACCCTGAACCCACCCCTCCGTTCCCTCTATGCTATCTATCCTTCCTCCATTCTTGCCCCTCTTCCACCCCGCATTATGCATCATCATTCACTTATCAGAGAGACCAGTCGGCCTTTGGATTTTTGGGATTGACTAATCTCACTTAGCATAACAGTCTCCAACATCATCCATTTACCTGTAAATGCCAAAATTTTATTCTTCTTTATGGCTGAGTAACATTCTATTGTGTATATATACCACAGTTTCTTTATCCATTCATCTATTGAAGGACATCTAGGTTGGTTCCACAATCTAGCTATTGTGAATTGAGCAGCTATGAACATTGATGTGGCTGCATCACTGTAGTATGCTGATTTTAAGTCCTTTGGGTATAGGCCAAGGAGTGGGATAGCTGGGTCAAATGGTGGATCCATTCCAAGTTTTCTAAGGACTCTCCATACCACTTTCCAGAATGGCTGCAACAACTTGCAATCCCACCAGCAATGCATGAGTGTACCCTTTTCCCCACATCCTCACCAACACCTGTTGTTGCCTGTATTCTTAATAAAAGACATTCTAATTGGGGTAAGATGAAATCTTAAGGTGGTTTTGATTTGCATTTCTCTTATAACTAGGGATGTTGAACATTTTTTCATAAATCTGTTGATTTCTTTGTAGATCTTCTTCTGTGAAGTGTCTGTTCGTTTTCTTGGCCCATTTATTGATTGGGTTATTAGTATTCGTGGTGTAAAGATTTTTGAGTACTTTGTAGATTCTGGAGATTAGTGCTCTATCTGAAGTGTGTGTGGCAAAGATTTGAAGAGTAAGTACTTTTGACATATTTGTCTTTCATATCATCTGGCACAGGTTGAACTCACAGCAGGCATTTAGTATACATCTTGCTGACTTGTTTCACTCTTAACTCCTGGGTAGCATAATGGCACACAAATAGAAAGTATCTAAGGTCATGAATGCTATACATGCTGAGACCAGCTTCTGGCGGCTACAAGTAATCACAGATAAGGTGGATAATGAAAGTAGAAGGGAGAGGGATTGAGAGAGAGAGAGAGAGAGAGAGAGAGAGAGAGAGAGAGAGAGAGAAAGGTAAATCTTTCCAATCTGTGTTTCAAGAGCACATGCTCCATAAAAAGTAAATCTAAAAGCTTTTCCTCCATTTCATTTACTAATTAAACTTCCCTCATCTTGGGATAGGGCAAACTTTAGTACAAAATTTAATATTTCAAAATAAATGTTTAAAATCTGAAAGGAAAACAATAAAAATGCATTTTGTTATCTAGACATCATGGTATCTTGTAACTAAAAAAACCCTCAAACATCATATATTACAATTACTTTATGAATGAGAGAGCAAAAGCTCAAAGAGAGTAACTTCCCCAAATTTGACAGTCAACAAGGACCAAGTACAGTTGACTTCTAGCTCAGCAATCCTCATACCTTACAGGCTACATTCTTTTGGATCATATTCCCATTTCCAGCTTCATGCTGCACATTAGTGAACTCTCCAATGCAATCTGGGTGGGAAACTCCTTTTTCTGCTCTTCATTGGTATCTATAGATATTTGTTTTCTGAGTTCTATGAGGTAGCAAGACATTTTCTAAACCACAGTTAGTTTTGATCATTTGTAGATTTTGTAATCTGCTCTCAAAGTCATCTTAACTATTTGCAAATATGACTTCCAGATATTTTCATTGAGTGCTTAGTCATTCTCTTTTAATTTTATCCCCATTAGAGTGAAATGTGACAGATTCTTTTTAAGAGCAGGCCTATACATTCCTTTTGCCTAATAAAAAACAAAGAACAAAATCCAGGATAATTTATACTCATGTAAACACAGAATACTTGCTTTTGGGTAATGATATAGGCAACAATTAAGATCCTGGTTATCAAAATAAAATAGCCAAGTTTCACTTTAAAGTACCTGGCTTTGTATCTTGAAATGATAGTTGCACAAAACAAACAAAACTATCGTTTTAAATAATAATACTATCAGTAGTTTTGGATTCTAACCCTAGAATTTTCCTTTATCACATCCTTCACCTAGTTGATTTCTGTTTTCTCCATTTTTGTATACATCATCCACTAGTCATTGGTGACCATCACCCTGGGTTGAGAAAATCAGGAAACCAGTTCAGCCAAATAATAAAAGCATATCAAAATAGATGTGAAACAATTCTTCATAAATCAACATACTTAAGAGTGGTAGCTATAGGTGTTTGCTCATTCCCGTAATAAGATGTTCAAGTTTCCATCTTATCAACTGCCAAACTCTTTCCTTCAACTTCATATTGTTTCTAAACTAACAATTTTCTTGGTGTAATGGTTTTTTCATCTGTAAATGAAAATTATTTTATTCTTTTTTTGTTTTTTTGGTACCAGAGATTGAACCTAGGGGCACTTAACCACTGAGCCACATCTTCAGCCCTTTTTATTTATTTATTTATTTATTTATTTATTTATTTATTTATTTAGAGATAGGGTCTCACTGAGTTGCTTAGGGCCTTGCTAAGTTACTGAGGCTGGCTTTGAACTTGTGATCCTCCTGCTTCAGTCTCTTGAACCTCTGGGATTCTAGGCATGCACCACCATGTCTGGCCAGAAATTATTTTCTAATCAGGTTTTTGTTTGAATCATAAAAAAATTGGAGATGAATATTTTAAGAAGGTGTCTTTAAGAATGAATAATATCCACTTAAAATTGGGTAGTGTTGCTAGGCGTGATGGCACATCCTGTAATCCCAGTGACTTGGAAAGCTAAAGCAGGAGGATTCCAAGTTTGATGACAATCTCAGCAACTTAGTGAGGCCCTAAGCAACTTAGTGAGATCCTGTCTGAACATTTGAAAAAATGAAAAGGGCTGGGGATATGGCTCAGTGGTTAAGCACCCCTGGATTCAATCCCTGGTACCAAAAAAAAAAAAAAAAAAGAAAGAAAAAGAAAAAAAGAGTAGTAGTGTAGTACTATACACTTTAGGTCAAAATTTAAGATCTGTATTGGGTATTTTATGAAATATATCAGAATGACATTTCATAATATTATAATATTATTGGGGAAGTCAAATTACATGTAGGAATATTTTTGACTCAATAATGGAAGAAACATAAAATATAAATTCTTTTACATTGAGTATACAAAAGAAGCACATTCTTAGTAGTAGAAATAAAACTCCTCTCAAGTTTCCTAGTGAATCTCTTATTTCTAATGTTAGGATAGATTCAACAAATCTTATCGAAGCAGCCTAAGTGTTTCTCAGTCTCCAAATTGTACTTGATTTATATTGAACTCTAGGCAAATAAAACTCAAGAGGTTTTTGTTTATTTTGTTGGTTGCTTGATTGGTTTGGGGATTTTGCCCATGAATTCTTTTTTTTTTTTTTTTTTTGGAACCAGCGATTGAACTCAGGGGCACTCAACCACTGAGCCATATCCCTCACCCTATTTTGTACTTTATTTAGAGGCAGAGTCTCAGTGAGTTGCTTAGCACCTTGCTTTTGCTGAGGATGGTTTTGAATTTGTGATCCTCCTGCCTCAGTTTCCTGAGCCACTGGGATTGCAGGTGTGCACCACCACACCCAGCTTCCACATGAATTTTAATTTTAATTCTTCATCATGCAATTGATCTTTTAAATGTAAGGGCTAAATATTGTCATCCAAACTTAGTTTTAACTCAGGTTCTAATATTCTATTTGTAAGAAATTCCTTTGGTCTTTAATCAGTTCTTTCTTTCCATCTGTCTTCCTCTCATTCCCCACCCACCCTCATGTACACACACACACACACACACATACACACACACACACACATCCATATGTACTTGCCCAAGGCCACTGAAGAGACTTAGACATATCGCTGTTATTGTTGTCCCTATAGGTTGCTATTTACCTTTCACATTCCTTGGAAATAGTTATTCTATTCAACAGACATTATCTTTCTCATGCTACATTTAAAAAATTATTCTTAATAGTTTGAGAAAAGATTAGGTGCACTTAAAATCCTAGAAATCTACGCCAGCATTTCCTAGCCTAGTTTTATTTTTACTCCAATGAACAAAAGGAAAGAAGTGAGTTTGGTAGTGACATGTACTTCAGAGAACCTATATGTTCCTACTGACCATTGGTGTTCTTTGTCATTCTTGTGTTCACATACCATAGGTCTGAACATTCAGTTTGGATATTATTTGTACATAAAAGCTAAAGTTACTTATCTTTAAATATCAAGCTACCCTTTTCCTTTAGTGTCTAGTGTTCTGATATCACTCTTATTCTTATGACATCTTATACATGACTTCTGCAAGGTCTTTCAATACAAATCACAGTCATTTGGATTTGAGGCTTAAAAGTTCATTTTAAGGGTCTGGGTTTTTTTTCCCTATATTTTATGTGTTCATAGGAATCAGTTTGGACATTAATAAAATGCAGATTTTTGTTCAGTGGACTTGAACTGGGGCTTGATACTTGTCATTTCTGTCAAACAAGTGATGCTTATGAAGCAATTTGGGCAGCAAGGAACTGAACAGTGATCCTTCGACTTCATTGTTCATTGGAATCACCTGGACTTTAGAATAAACAGATGTCTGGCTCCCATCCTCAGAGATTCTGATTTAATTGACCTGAGGTATAGCCTGAGCACCAGGAATTTTAGAAAGTTCCTGATTGTATTGTACAATCAAGGGTATGCTTTCCCTTTCAATCTTTTCTTACCCAGTGACTTATTTAATGAATAGTATAAGGCAAGTTAGGAATTATTATTTCAAAGGTAACAGAAAATTGCTTTCATGGAGGTATACCTGATGCTTCTAATTAGGCAAGAACAATATCTTATGATATGAATGCCCTGTTCTGCCACTTCATGCTAGGACCCTGCTACTGTCAGTATGCTTGGGGACAATTCATTTGGAAATTTTAAGTGCAGAATCTCAGACCTCATCTCAAACATTTGTGATTCAGAATCTATCTTTTACCAAGGTATACAGGTGATTATTATTCACATTTAAATTTGAACCTCACTATTCTAGAAACCCCATTAGTCTCACATTCTGTGACCAAAAAAAAAAAAAAAATCGAAAGATTTGTTTTGTCTTAAATTTCAAAGATTTCTGTCCATGGTCAGCTGGCTCTATTTCTATGAGCGTGAAGTAAGGCAGAAAAACATGGCAGAAGTGCATGGCAGGGTAAAGCTGCTCAGCTCATGGCAGCCAGGAAGCACAGACACAGAGAAGTGGGGAGAAGAGGCCACAGATAAGATACAGTTGAACAGAGCATGTCCCCAATGATCTAGGTCCTTCAACCAGGTCCCACCTCCCTCAGTTTCCACCCCCTCCTATTAGTTCATTCATCTATCAATAGATTAATCCACAAATAAAGGCAGAGGCCTCATGATTCAATCACCTTCCCCAAATCCCACCTCTGAACCTTGTAGCATTAGTGACCAAGCCTTCAACCATGAGCCTTTTCATAACCAAACCATAAAAAAGGATTTTTCCCCTTGGCAGTTGCTCTGTTCCAGATACACAGTCCAGCCAATCCACTCTGTTATAAAGGCCTTAGAAAGGAAGAGGAGAAAGGGAAAGAGCTGAAGAAGGTGAAGTATTGAGAAAATTCTTAATATAAACTTGCAAAGAAGTCCCAAAATATATCCACAATCCAGAATAGGTTTCATATCTGTTAAGAAAGTATTCATTTATGTAGCAAATTACATAATAATAATGATGATTAATTTATACAGCATTCTTTAAAAAAATATATATATATATGTATACATATTTGGCAATTAGCTACATCTACATGTTCTGCAATTCTACAACTCTTTAGCAGTGGTTTTCAAACAGGTGGTATTTTTGCTCCACAGGGAATATTTGGCATTTTGGTTGTCACAACTTGAGGGGAGGAGCATAAGTGTTATCTAAAGGGTAGAGACAATAATATATTACCAGGGATACATCCTATATAATGCACAGTAAAGCCACTCACAACAAAAATGATCTGTCCTCAGATGTGACATCATCACTGAGGTTGAGAAACCTGTTTTACAGCCTATCAATTTAGAATAATATATAGATATGATTTCTTGGAAAGGCAAAATAGCACTTGTAAAAACGGAATAAAATGGTTAAAAATTTCCTCGACTAAATCACTCCATTATTACGAGGTGAATGTTCAAGATATTAGAAAAACAGAATGGTCTCAATTTGTGCAAGCTGGTAAGAACGCATTTGTAGCTCTGGGGTATAACGTTCATTTTCTTAGTGTGTGCATGAAACACTGCTAATTGGCATTGTACAAGCAGCCTGGTAACAGTTCATTGGCAACTTTTTGATTCTCATTAGTGAATCAAATGTCAAACCAGGAACTATTTAGTAAGCACCCTTGAGATGATGCCATTCTATTATGCACTCTCAAGAGGATAATCCTAACTGTAACCACTTGCAAGAATAATTGACAATTTTTGCAATTTTTTAAATGCACAGTTATAAAATCTGCAGAAGAGTTCTTCTGGTTGTACTCTCTGTGGTCATTTCATGAGATCGCCTTTAATCTCTTGGAGTTATTGAGTCTCTGCTGAGGAAAATCCGCATTGAAGTATGGACATAGGAAATCATTAGCCAACCGTGGACATTGATAGGTTTCCTTGTGTAGAAATAAGTTATGTTAACTGTCAGTGCTAGCCCTCAATAGTGAGGTGCTCAAAAAACCATGATGGGGATAGTTCTTGGGAACATAAATGTGGAAAAAGGTAGAGGCATGACCCCAGGGATCTGGCAGACTAATAGTTCTGGCCTTCTTAAGTTCTCTGCCTCCTACAGAAAACACCTTTTCAAGGTGCGCCATGTGACCTTTAGGGGTGCTGGAAGAAAGTATTAGACCTTGCAGTAACAATGGTTTTCTAAAACTGGAAAGCAATGAGGTTTGCTAATGATTGACTGAGGTTTGCTAATGATTGAGGTTTGCTAATATCTGACTTTCACACATGGTTTGTCTGCCAGATGTTCAAGTATCACATTCTGTCCTGAGGAAAGCTTGGGGTCTATCCACAGAAGTGACTTTACTACTCCATTTACTTTCAACAAATTGCAACAGATTGTGATTTACACATATTCAAGTATGTTATTTTACCATCTTAAATGGCAGAATCCTCACAATATTGCGTATTGGGTGGGGTATAAGCATAATATCTTTTGTCCCCACCAAGGTTCACCATTTAACCTGACAAAGTGCAAGAGAAATAGTTGAAATTAGACACATCAACTCTGTCTTTTAGAAAATGTTTGGTGTTGATTTGCTACCTTTCCAGGGATGATCAGTGACTTGCAGTAGCTGCTACCTCACTGGCACTTAAAAGCAAATGCATACAAGTTACCTGTGATTTTAATATTAAGTGGAGTTTCACAAATAATCAAAAGTAGTTGTTAAAAATAACTTTTACTGTGTAGAGAGTATTATAAAAATAGATGCTGTTTTTTTTTCCCCCCCCCATTTCTGGTTAGATTTATTGTTGACAAATAAATGTGACCTATAAAAATTCTGAGATTTGGTTACTTCAGAAACCAGAATTCAGTTTCTAAAGTGTTTATATCTTTGATAAGTTTCTTTTAATGTTTTATTAGTGTATTATAGTTATACATAATAGTATGGTTCATTTTAACATAATCATACATGCACAAACTATAGTTTAATTTCAGTCCCCAGAACTTCTTTCTTCCCTTCCTCCCTTCCCCTGCTCTCCTTCGTCTATTCTTTGTTCCCAAAGTTTCATTGGTGAAGTCCTAGAAAAACACACAAAAAAGTGCAGTTGATATAAGCTATTATGCTTTTTTTCCCCCAGGTACTAGAAATTGAACCCAGAGCCTCATTCATGCAAGGCAAGGGCTCTATCCATGAGCTAAACTCCAATTCTGCTATTAACGCTTCTTTAAAAAAATACAAAACAACAGGACTTAATGTGCTGGCCTTCTCAGAGATAACCAATAATTGCCTATAGTTGCTACCTCTTTAAAGACACAGAAGGACAGTCATCAAGAATACAAACTGTAATAAATGCTGGAGAGGATGTGGAGAGACAGGAAAACTATTACACTTTGTGGGAATGCAAATTAGTACAATCACTATGGAAATCAGTATGGATGTTCCTCAAAAGACCAGGCAGGTTACCACCATATGACCCAGCTATACCACTCCTCAGAATTTATTCTAAAGAACTAAAGTCATCACACTATAGTGATGCATACAAAGTCATGTTTATAGCAGCACAATTCACAATAGCCATACTATGGAACCAGCCTAGGAGTCCATTAGCAAATGAATGGATAAAGAAAATGTGGTATATATACACAATGAAGTTTTATTCAGCCATAAAGAAAAATGCAATTATGTAATTTTCAGGAAAATGGATGGAACTTGAGAACATTATGTTAAGCAAAATAAGCCAAACTCAGAAGGTTAAGGGTCATATGTTTCACATGTATTCTTGCATATGTGGAAGCTAGAGAGAGAAAAGAAGAAAGGTGAAGGGGACAGTGATCTCATGAAAATCAAAGGGAGATCTGTACAGGAAGGGGAACAAGGGGTGGGAAGACAGGAGTGGGGAAGAGCTAGCAAGTGATATTGTGCAAGTTATAATGTTATCATTGTGTTACATGTACACACATGTAACAATAAATTCCATCATTGTGTTCAATGCACCAATTTAAAAATGTGGAAAAAGACTAAGAAAGACACAGATACATTCATTTTTGATATGTCAATTAAGTATGTATTAAACAACAGTTTGAGTCATAATACACATACCTTAAAATTTACACCAATTCAATGTATAATTCAGAGGTTTTGTTATCCACATAGTTGTACAACCACCTGCACCATCTAACACTTTCATCACCCCAAGGAGAAACCTATATTCATTAGCATTAACCTTCCATTTCTACCTTACCTCGCCCTAGATAATATGGTCATAAAGGGCTACATACTGAGAATAAGAAAAAATAACTTACCTACTTGCTTCAATTAATGTTTCCTCCTAAATTATAAGATTGAATTTACTAAAGTTATTCAAAACTTTTATATTATAAATGAAGTCCAATTTTAAACAGTTCTCCACTTCATAAGATCAGTCTTAAAAAATCACTAAAACCAGCTGGGTGCTGTGGCACACTCCTGTAATCCCAGTTACTTGGGTGGCTGAGGCAGGAGGATCACAAGTTTGAGGCCAGACTCAGCAAGTCTAAAAAAAAAAAAAATTAAAAATGGGCTGGGTATGTAGCTTAATGGTAAAGCACCCCTGGGTTCAATCTTAAGTACAAAAAATACTATAAATATTCTTTCCTGACTTCCCCCATTCTGAGATGCTACTGAGACTCCATTCAGTAACTCCTTGAGACAGTGAGTCTAATCAACATTGCTTTGCTTAATCCACAGGTGTTCTCCTTCCTGCAGTGAGTCTGATAGTCTCAGCTTTGAGTAATCAACAGATGTTTGTGGTGGACACTTAGAATCCACATTTGGCAGTTCCCTTGCCCTCACAGATGGGTTTATTGGGCAAAAAGTCAAAGTGGTTCCAGCTCTGTCTTGCTTGTCAAGTTTTTGGAGTACATGTTTATTTTAATACATTTACCTTTCCTTTACTTTGCCACCAAAGAGCTCACTATTGCTTCTGACTTGCCTTCATGGTTTCCTAGCCAGTAGTGATATTTTAGTGCACTGCCACTTGAAAATGCCAAGAAATATATGTGAGGGTCTTGGCTCCCTTAAAACCTGTCTTTTTAAGCTCAAGGTGGGATATGTTCATCCCCACTTTTCCTCACCTTGGAATTGGTGGAAGATAATGAATAACTACAGTATGGCAATAGCTTCCTTTGAAGAAATTTCACAGATACACTCTTCTTTTATTAATTTTTTTATTTGTTCTAATTAGTTGTACATGACAGTAGAGTGCATTTACATTTTGATAGATCATACATAAATGGAGTGTAATTTCTCATTTTTCTGATTGTACATACTGTAGGATCACATTGGTCATGCAGTCATACATGTACATGAGGTTCTTTAGAGTTAACTCTTTAACACCCTTAAAGGATGTCAATTTTTGGAAAATAACAATCTATTTTCTTTGAAAACTTGATTTTGGGATGGCAGCCATACTTTGGAATACCATGTCTATTGTATCCTAGCACTTCAGTCAAAACTCCTAATGTGGCATTCAAGTACAGACATATTTTGGGGTGAATGGACTCAAATTTTGTTTTACTGAGAAAAATGTGCTATTAAAAGTAATTTAGGAGAGCAAGTATCTCATCCAGAGTTGCTCATACTTTGATGTATGCACACAATTACTTCAGGAATCTTGTTAAAATGCAGATTAAGTGGATTATGGTTCAGCAGGTCTGGAGTGAGGTTTGAGCTTCTGCATCACTAACAGACTCCTATAAGATGTCAATGCCACTGGTCTGCAGACACTTACTTGGCATAGCAAGACTTCAACCAGCCTCCCTGTCTCAGAAGTTGGATCAGAATTGTGAATTCTTTGAGCTGCGAAATTGAAAACAGAACAACCAGAATGTAGTCATTCATCCTGTGTTGTTTAGGCAAGGAAAGATGGAACAAGAATCTGGCAGAATATGAAGAATGATGAAATTAAGATATAGTAGTGGTATAGGAGATACCAAAAGATTTCAAATGGAGCCTAGCTAAAGATGTGAGACAGCAGGGAGGAGATAAGAATAGGTGAGAAGAGCAAAAGAGATTAATGAGAGGAAGAACACAAACAAAATCATTATAGTATGGCATTTATTGTACATGTCTTATTGGATGAACACACTGCCAAATATCAGCTTTGCTTACTGTACTTATGAGCAATATTCGGCTCTCAAATTTTTTTACTGATATTAAAAGAACCCGAAGAGGTGGGAAAGAGTTTGATAATTGGGAAAACATGGTTCTAGCCCAGGCACAACATGCCAATTATTTTTTTTTCTGTTTGTTTCCACATTCACTGTTGCTATGCCACATTCAGGAACTTTTCTTGAGTGTCTAAACTGATAGTGAAAATATTGCAGAAGTCAGAAAAATAGAATTATGAAAAAGTTCAGCCTACACAAAAATACATTTAACTATCTTGTAAGTTTGCTATAGCTAGAAAAACTTCCAGGGTTTTTTCTCTCATGGACCATTCACCATTATTTTTGCTTGTTTAATAAATACAGAAATTGGAGTGGGGTAAAAAGAATCCATCATTTTCATCAGTATTTCTTGAAAGAGAAGAAATGATAGTGCATAACCCAGAAGTATCCATGGGCAGGGATTTCCATTACTAAACATTGTCATCCAGGGAAGAACTAACCATGTTTTGTCAATCTCTTTCAAAGCAACAATAAAAGTCAGGACAGTTCACCCACATGTCATATGATCTACTTGTAAATAAATATGTTGAGAACAAATGCTAAGTGAGACACTTTGCAAGGACTACAATTATCAGGGATAATGAATCTGTTTCTGGTCCAATGACATGACTATAAAAGGAAAAGAAAACAAATGAAAAAAACAACAACATATTTTTAGTCTACTCACTATAAACTAGAGAAAAATACTTTCTCAACTTTAAAAATATTTTACAATGGTTCTATTTATAAGGAGTTGCAGGTTGTTTCAGAGACAACTTACCATCTTGAAGTTGAGAAATGAATTTGACTTCAGCTAAGCAACATATGTGGTTGCCATAAATCGAAAATCTTAACAAAAAGAAAATAAAAATTTTCTATCTCACTCTCTCTCTCTCTCTCTCTCTCTCCACACACATACACACACAGACACACACACACACACACACACACACTTCAACTTTTTTATTACGTTTACTGTCTAAAATGTATGCCTTGGAAAACTTAAAAATAATTTTCCAGTCACTGTATTTATATGCTGGTATCCTTCTCATTATCATTTCTGTTTCTTCTTTTGGGAACAGTATTATGAGTGGTTTCGTGACAGAAAAAAATAAATGCAGATGAATCATGAAGATTCTTTAAATGAACCTTAAGCCATGTTAAAATAGTTAAGTCATTTTTATTTCTCTCCCACAGGAGTAGCAAAAATTCATTTAGTCTAAATCATTTTCACTTTCTCTACCAGTTTCAGGATTTCTCAAACCTGAAGGCTCTTTCTGAGTATTTCCATCTAAGGGATTTAGAACCTAAGTATCTGACCCTAGGTAGGATATTATTTTGTATGATGATTTCAACTTTTCTGTGCATATCGACATTCAAAATGTTTAAGAGAATAAGTGATGGCTATCTCCATTAAAGTAACCAAAACATTGAATTTCCATTTTTCTTCATTTGCTAAATATAGGCTATTTTCTCTGTCTACCTATCTGCACTTACCCTGATGAGTAGTCTTATTCCAAAGAATGTAACTTTTACTAATGAAAGTGAGCTTTTTGTTCACTTTTATTGATTAGTTTAATTAATGATTAAAATATTTGGTACTTTTTAGCCTTTGGGGGATTCCAATTATGCTGATTTAAGGAAAACCCTGAAAGGGAGCTTTTTGGGATAGATGTGGATGGAAAGTTATTGAAACCAAGACAAAAAAAATACATTCCCCATCTATGCCCACATAATGATCCTGAGTTACTATTATGATTGTGGTTGATTATTGTTATTTCAGTTAGATATGTATTCCACCAGAACTATGTAAGCCTTGGGCTATTAATAATTCTTAAAGACAGAGTGTCATATCTCCAGCTCCAATGGAGGTGTTTTTTTTTTTTAATGAGTTTCTAGAACAGAGATAATGAAGTTGGCTTAGAAACTTGAAGTTTAGTTCTATTGTGTTAATAGTTTGTATTGAGTTTAAGGAGTGAGAACATCTTAACAAAGATTCTCTTTTGACTTAAAACTTTAATCAGGCTCCTCTGTTTAACTAGACCACACTTTAGACTTCCCTGCCTGTCCTCCAGAATCTGGTTTGAGCAAGAATTCTATTAAGTGAATTTAGGGAACATCAGCACCCTTGGTATCTGACCACCTTTAATATCTTATCACCCAAGACTACATTTAGCGTTGATCCTATCAAGTCTATTTAGCCAGAAACACCT
Source organism: Glaucomys volans (assembly GCA_020662805.1). Classification (NCBI taxonomy): domain Eukaryota; kingdom Metazoa; phylum Chordata; class Mammalia; order Rodentia; family Sciuridae; genus Glaucomys; species Glaucomys volans. Next base: position 205,947 of record JAJEJO010002648.1, read on the forward strand.
TATCTTTGATAGCTTCTCTTAGTAATTCTATCCACTGACCCCATCCTGCCCTTTGATTATAAATCTCCACTTGTCCTTGTTATGTTATAGTTAGAAGTTATAAATGAATCTGGGAAAAGGAAAATGATTTCCTGCCCATTTCTAAGACTATTATTGAATTGCATTGGCATGATATGATATTTAAAGACATTTGAGAAGCCATGCTTACACTGACCACCAGATTGATAAATACAATAGTGTCAGATTCCAAGGAGACAAGCTCTATACTATTCACTATGTATAGATGAGTTCATTCCCCACAAACACTGTTCTCAACTTGCTTTCTGCTAAATAGCTATCAGTATAAAGGAAAATTTAGCTAATAAGTATATTTAAAAGGATAAATAATAGGGCAGGGCAAACATAAAAAATCAGCAACGCTGACATAGGAATATGTATTTCTTTTGAAACTTCTTCTGATTTGGATATTAGAAGCCTGTGAACTGGAAGCTTTCTGTTCCTGCTGGGGTTACTGCAGGATATTTTTCATACTTTCTGTCCCTCAAATGTCTCTACTATTTTGAAATATGTTTTAGAGAAATGGTGTTAATATCTTTCCTGACACTTCACTATTGTGTGAAGACCAAGTGCTCCTAATACTACTCCCTCAATCCTGTGTTTGATGAGTGGTTTGAATTTTTGAATTACTGAGAATTATCTATTTTCTATATATAAAGTGACTCAAACTTCCTTTCTTATGAAAATAGCTTCCTGTTTTATATCCTGACTTCTTGGAGGGAATATAGCATTTCTTTCCCCTGAATACTAAGGTAGTCAAAAACAGCATAACTTCAATAATACAAGCTCACAATGTTTTAGTAATATTATCTCAGGTGACTAACACTATTTAGAGTGACACCAAATTAATTAACAGAAAGTGCTTTTCTGACCAATTTTAACAGAAATGGACTATTTTGGCACCTAAACATACATGTGAGAAATAATAAAAATGTTAATATCCTGGTAGAGAATTCTAAATAAAATCTGCCATAAGATATGCAAAAGTGCATGTAGGTTTATTTTTTGGTTATGGAACAGAAGATGGGTGGGTGGAGATATGTGGGAGCTGAGTAGCACAGTGAATACAATTTATTATTCATTTTGGTTTGTTGGAGAAAAATTACTAAAGGAGCTGGGCTATAGCCAGTAGAATTAGCATCAATTCTTTATGATAATGATTCAATGCTGCATTGGAGCTCACATTTCTGGGACTGTATTGGCCAACACAATGGAATTTCGACATCAAAGAAGATCACCACTTAACAGGTATTTTTGGTTAAACAGTACTTTCTTAGAAGGAACTTACTTGTCTCTATTAATGAATATATAATTTAGAGAACCAAATATCTAAAATATCATTGGTGTCAATGTGATAGCTATCAATGCAGGTTTAGATTAAAAAAATTGAAGACTAAATTTTGAGCTAAGGAATGATGAGTGCAAACTGAGAAATGTATGAGAATGGAAACTTCAAGCTATTTTTTCTGCAAAATGAGTCTCCTCCAATAATTAGATCAGAAAGAAATAAAGGGATTTGTATCTATGTGACAGAACTCATAAAAACGGCACTAAGTCATATACTAACAAGATCTGGGGTTATCAGGAAAGCTAACAAGGTGGAGGAGGTCAACTAGCATTTAGGATAGGTAGATATTAAAAGAATTATGAGGATTGAATTTTATACAAGGTAGACAACATGAGAACAAAAATGGATTCACTAAGACCAATATATCTTCAGAGAATGGCGATTGTTTAAGTCTGCCTGGATCACAGGGCTCTTCACCCATAGTAACAAGAAGAAATTGTGTTTTGGAGAATTTTTACCATCAGCCAAAAGAATAAGGGCACACGTTTTCTGTGTATTTGATTTTATTTTTAACAGGCAAAAAATACTCTTGCTGAAGTATTTCAGGAAGGTAAATCTAAAAACATAAAAACTTAATTAGAAATAGGAGACTCTTGAGACCATTAAGAAAAATATTGGGATAACTTCTGTATGAAGTGGTAAAATGTGGGCTTTGATGACAATGTGTATATGAAGGACAGCCACCATGAAAGGTTGTGTGAAGGGAAAATCATGAAAATTTAATGAACTAGTCTTGAGGGAGGAGCACTAACAAAATTCAGAACATCAGAGCTTAAGAGTATAGTGACTTGAAGGTCAATAGTAATTTTACTAGTGAAACAGAAATTCCAGAAAAGAGCATGTTTACTTTTATATAATATACTGGCCAGGGTAATTTTGGCAAGATCTATAAGACAATAAAGAGACAATTACAGTAGTAAAGTTTTTTTATTAAAAAATATTTTACAGAAAAAAAGAATACTTGTTAATTCTTGGTGATAAAACACGGGCATTAAATGTTTCTCCAGAATTTTCTCATTTTTTTTTCTTTTTCAAGGTAACAAAAGAAAATAAAGACAATAATGATATATAAGTGTGTTAAGAACCAAGAGTTTAAGAAGAAGTAGGTTGGCATATTCTTAGTTTGGGAAAAACAGAGAATGCATGTGAATAAGGGGAAATTGTCATTTAGTTAATGAAAATAAAAATATGGAAGATAACGACCATAGAGGAATGGATTGATTGAATAATGTCATTGAGAAAAGTAGGTTTCATGAAATCAGGAGTTCTAGAAACTTTGGCAGGAAAGTGGGCATCCTTTTTGGAGATAAGAAGTTGAGCTGAAATTTACAAGATCATGTAGAGATGGAGAAGGGGTGTTTAGAAGGTGGATTTCTAATCATATGTGCTTTCGGTCAACCATTTTGAAAATTACTCATCTATTAATACTAAAAGATGCTGTAATTAAATTATACCCTGAAGAATGTATAAATAGTTTGGAATGGCTTCCACATTCATTATAATAGAAATTCAACAAGAGGAACACTTTTATTTTTTAATTGAGGAACAGTGAAGGAGCACTTGGAGATAGAAAACATTAATTTGTAGTGGATTTTCTAAACCAATAGTCATAATTTTCTCAAGATCAACTCTTGACAGCAAAAGCTTTGGAAGTGGCATGGCAGATCAGGTAGTTCAGAGAGTGAAAGTTCCTATATGAGAAAGAAAATAACAGTCTTGAGAGTCGACAGCTGATAATTGGTTTTGCTGTTACCACGTAGGTTATAGTAGATTGTTGTTAAACATAATTTCACAGAACGTCATTGGACAAGGATTCTCTGTGACTGTAATAATATACGGCAAAAATAAAACCACTCTATGATCCTGGTGCCACAGAAATTTAAACAGCAACAACAAAACAAAGGCTTTTTGCAACACAAAAGTGACAAAAAAATCTCCCACTCAACTTGAGTGACTGTGCTTCTTCTCCAGTGATATTTCTAGCCCTGTTCAGTCCCTTTTACCACCTAAGAAAAATTGTTCCTGCTTTCTGCAAAACACACACCAGAACATTTACTTTGAGACCCCTCTAAAATCAATGAACATAATCCTAAATCCTAGAATAATCTCCCACTCCTTATTGGACTGTCTTGCTGTCCCTTATGGTTTAGTTTCCCTTGTTGGAATAAAAAACTTGTTGACCATGTGTATTCCTGATGGTTCACTGGTGAAGGGCATCAACATAGGGCACAAAATAAGACACTACCATCAGTAGCATAGATACTCATGGGTGCAAGCTAGGAAAACACAAGCAAAATGGGAAAGGAGATGATGTATTGAGGGATGAAGAGGCCAGAGAGACCACTCACAATAATGGCAGAAAACTGGTTTGGTGTATGAAGGACTGTGGCAGGAAACAGAAGAGGACACACTTCAAAATGATGGTGACAAATTGTACTGAGCATTTAGTATTTAATGTTCAAAGAACAGCTTCTTGAATTTGGTAGAGGACTGATTTTATTTCAAAAGAGGATTTTAGGGCAAGATTTTCCCCCTTCAGATGAACAGACATTTGCACATCAATTCAAATTTGCACAGTATGTTAAAAACACAATGATGTTCTAATGTTCCCTTTCTCCAGTAACATGATATGAAAGAAATAGGGGAGGCATCCTTGGTTAAGAGGGAAGTGTGCTTTTTTTCCTCTCTTTCAGGGTAAAGGAACTTACATTAAATGAAATCCATTTCTGTTGTCATGCAAAGATTGCCATAGACCACCAACTTGTCAACGAAGAAAAAATTTATCAGTAAATATTCAGTCTGGTTTAAAGTTAGTCCAATAATATTGAAGGACATCTTTCAAAAATACAGATGATCAGATTTGGTATAAAATATGTATACCCACCCGCCCCATCCCCTACTTCTCTCCATAACCTAGTATCAGAGTAAATGATGGAGAGAGGGGTTTTGAGGATTTCTGTGACATGAAAAAGAACTAAGTTCTTAGATACGACACCCTTTATTCCTCATGTCTCTGTCATAATGTTCCTACTAACATGGATGCAGTTAATCTTGCTGACAGTCATGATTGGTTCACTTAGTCATCTTGTCCTCTTTTAACTTGCTCAATATGACTGGATTTCAAGTAGGTCTCCATTGGCTACTGATGACAATTGATCCTCCATCATTTGCTGGCTAGACAGCTACAGTAAGGCCCTTGGCAGGCCAGGTAGATCCCAACCCAATGCCTGTGCCATATGGGAATTGAGGTTGCTCCAAGGAAGGAAAACTTCAGGGCTCCCCTCTGTCAGATCTCATTGTAGTTTGAAGTTCCTTAGAGTTTTGTTCAAGGTTTATGGGAGAGGACAAGCCCATGAAGTGAACCTTTTCTAGCCTTCTCAAGAGCCCCCTTCTCAGTCTTTAAAGTTATCCTTATACTCTACAGCCACCTGTGGGGAATATGTCTACTTATATTTGTTCCTCTGTCCCTTTTCTTCTTCCAAGCCACATTATTTCCTACACAAAAACAGGAAGTATTTCTATACACATTCCTATCTTCTTTGTATCACTAGGAAGTAAGTTGAGTCTAAATTCCTGCATGGGTAGGGTAAGTAATAATTATAAATTGTCTTTATTAAGTTGGCACTTCAAAGTTTATTTGTAAACTATTTGCTGAAAAACAATACTTGATTTGCAAGGCTGCCATCTTGTGGCACAATCCAATTTGGAGTATGATTAATTATTAACTAGGTCTTCTATAACAATTATAATTACCCCACAGGCAAATGGATACTAGAGAAAACTTCTTCACTCAATTGTAGTTTAAAGAGAAAGTAAAAAATTGTTGGTTCATGGAGACCTGATTGAAAATGAAACTAAAATTGTAATAATGGTATCAATTCATGATACAATAACAACAACCAACAAGAGCACTAAGGTTTCTGACATTCTATATCTTGACATGGTATATGGATCTGAGTGTTTCAGGCGGAGTTTAAGTCCTCTGATTTCTTCTGTTCCTGGAGGAATATTTGATTGATAACTCTGAGAGAGAGCATGCCTTTATGATTTTATATTTTAGGCAATTTACTTTCCCTATTAAAGTCACTGAGCATATGATATGGTGATTATATGCATATATAGGTATATATAAGATTCATTAAAAATCTATAGTCTATAGTCATCTCAATGAATGATTCTATTTTTCCAGTCTACAATCTGATTCACTTGATCTGTAATCCCCTGTTGTAACTCTACTAGAACTATGAGGGAAGTGCTAGGCACAAGATGTGGACATTTTCCTAATCAGAGCAGAGAAATGAGTATTTAAAGAAGTCTGTTTCAATGCTCTAGATTCTATAATGAAAATGCCAACAAAACTAAAAGTATACTGTTAAACATATTTATAGACCAAATACCCCCTAATATTATACAAATACTAAATCTTAACCAAAACTGGTTTATGTTCCATTACTAAAATTTATTTTTCCTACTTCATGAATTATTTCAAAAGCAATTTTTATGAGCATGTGATTGTAAAGTGCTGGTATTTTTAATCCTCTGTAAATCCTCTGTTGGAAATTTTACTGTACTGAGTAAAAGAAGTTGAGTTGTCTTTCAAATTGGACATTAATTTAACTAAAGTAAATTAAATTCCATACTGTAGGATGTCAACCTGGTTTTATAATTTGTTGCTCAAAGGCTAAAAATCACTCATCTCATAAAATATTAAATTGTAGGGTAACAGGATAATTATCTAATATCAGTTAACATATCAAGTTGCATACATTTAGAAAAATAACTGATATATATATATATGGCATACTGTAATGCTGATTTAACAAAATATGTTTTATTTCCATTAAACATATTTATATACACATGTACATAAACAGCCTGCATAATCTTCACTATATTCTATCATGAATATCCACTTAATAAAATACTGTAATATCATTTCCATAATTCCCATTAATTTTCTAATTATAGAAATATTTTGTCTTGTCTTGACTAATTGTAAGATTGTACTAGAGAATGTTTTCATGGATTTTTAAAATTATTTTATTAGTGCATTATAGTTACACATAATAGTGAGGTTCACTATGACATATTCATAAATGCATATAACAGTTTGCTTTTCCCTCCTCTCCTCTCTCCAGCTTTTACATTTCAAAAGACAAGGGGTGATATTCCAGGCAGAAATTTCTGGTGATTCCCTATATATAGGGCAGGAGTCATAAAACTAATCCTTTGATTCTCTCTAGTGATCTCATGTGCCTACAGTAAAAACAAATCTTTTGGTATTTAGAACCATATCCTGGTCTTTTGATCTAACCCTGCTCAACCAAATAGATCACCAACTGAATAGAATGTGAAACAGTCTATAATGTGCTCGTGTTGACTAATGCATAAAGGCAAGAAGATAAATGGAGAGATTCTGTTCCACTTTGCTGAGTTAACTAAGAATACTAGGATGATGGCTAATATTCAGAAACTCTAATCAATATAGCTGTTAGATCCAGAGAAGCCTTAAAATTTTAGGCTCATTAGCAATAAAGAGTGAAAACTCTTGTTAATTAGTCTGAGCACAGCATATTGTCCCCTTAAGCATAAAGAAAACAACAGAATTCAGCAATGTTGCATAACTTTGGGGACAGAAAGTAGTGACAGGAAGACATCAAGTTCTAGGCCATAATGGTGAAGGTTGTGTGGTGATGTTAATGTGTAGGAAGACAGACTCAGTGGAGGGAACCCAACTAGAAAATGGTAACTAGATAGGAAAGGTAGTCAGCTAAAACAAGTAAGAATCAACATTAAAGATGCATGGGATGTCTTCAAAGCCTGAGCACAGATTCTTAGACAATTTTGCTGATAAAAATTGATCTTTAATTCTCCTCTTCCTGAATGTAGACTGGTCTTAGTTACAAGCTTCTAACTAATAAAATGTGGCTACATTGATGCTTCGTGACTTCTGAAGTTATGTTTGAAAAGAGTAGTTTCCCGTTGGTGTTCTCTGTCAGGATGTTCACTCTGGAAATCCATGCCACATAACAAGGCACCGTGTAGGTGTTTCAGTGACATCTTTTGCCAAAATCCCAGCACTCAGTGAGAATTACCTGACAGTCATGCAGGAACTGAATTCTCACAGATAACTTCAGTCCCTTTCACTGTCAAACTGCATGAAAGACTAGAAGCAAGAGCTTCCTAGCTGAGTATAGTCAACACTTCAAACCTTAAAGAGAAAATGACTGGTGTTGTTTTACTTTATCGGGGGAGTTTTTAAAAATTTTTTATAGTTGTAGATGGACATTATGCCTTTATTTTACTTATTTATTTTTATGTAGTGCTAAAAATCAAACCCAGTGCCTCACACATGCTAGGCAAATGCTCTGCCACTGAGCTACGCCCCATTCCCTGGAAGAGTTTTTATGTAGTAATAGACAACTGAAACAACGTGACATTTGTAAGGGGAGTGATCCAAAGCATTTGTGAGGACATTTCTGCTGAGGTTAGCATGCTACCTTCATATTTTCCAGGGTTTAAGGCAGTTCTCAAGTCTCCATTAGAGGCACTGAAATGCAATTCAGACATAAGACAACATGTGATTTCTAATAATTATGATATGCTTTGTGCAATGTCTCTTAACTATGAAGTAAAGTGATTGTTATATATTCTAAGAAAAGTGGAGCTAAAGAGTGAGAATTCTACTCATGTCCAACATTGTCCAGGAGAAACTGTGATTTCATCAACTTCCATGAATATTCTAGATACTTTGTCAGGAATAGTCTTATAGTAGAGATAGGGGATATCCATGTACAATTGTCTGATAGAGCCAAACATTTAATGATTTATGCCTATTTAATTTTATACTTATATTGTTTCAGAAAAGATATGAAGAAGCTCAAAAAGGATACATGCACTTGGAAAAAACAGCATAAATATAAATATGACTCTAATCATTATAACATTTAAAAGAAAATATGAAATATAGACAATTACATTATTTTCAGGGTCAGAAATTAAAACAATTGCACAGAAGTATGCTTATTCCTAGAATAAAAACTTAAATGAAATTATTCTTTTTTCTGGACAGTCTCATAAAGAAAATGTAATTATATGTTGTACATAAGCATCATCTTTTCAATTACTACACAGGTACATTCTTGAATATTTTTTCTTGTCAGTCATTTTAATTTTAAAAAGTAATATATTTTGCCTAAAAAACCCAAAATAGTAGGAAGGCATGTAAACTAAAAAATGAGAAAATATCCCTTATTTTTGCTCCAACCCCCACCACCCAATTTCAAATATTGCTTTCACCAAATGAGAAATTTGGACTTTATTTAATTTCACAGATTTGTTTTTTCCTGCAACAGTGCACCAAAATTTAACAAGATATTTAATTGTATTTCAATATGGCTGGTAGTAAAAGCATTTCTGCATATAGGGGTAATAGGGGATAGAATCAGTATGTGATTTAGTCCCTAGATCTTCTGTTGTGACAACTTAAAAGTCATTTTAAAATATCTAGAAAAATACATTGCTTTTGTCAGCTTTTTGTTGCTATGATAAAAAGACCTGATGAGAACAACTTAGAGGAGAAAAAGTTTATTTTGGCTCAAGATTTCAGAGGTTCAGTCTGTGGTTGACTGACTCCATTCCTCTGGGACCAAGATGAGGTAGAACATCACAATGGAAGGGAATGGCAGAGGAAAGCTGCTCACTTCATGACAGCCAGAAAACAGAGAGATCCACTCACCAGGGACAAAATATAAACCCCAGTGACCTACTACCTTCAGTCATACCTTACCTGCCTATAGTTACCATCTAATTAATCCACATCAGTGGATCCACTGATAAGGTTACAGCTCTCATAATTTTAAGCATTTCACCTCTAAATATTCTTGCATTGTTCACAGAAGAGCTTTGGGGAGACATTTCATATTTAAATCATACCATATATACAGAACATTTCATTCCAACAACACTTCTGATATATTACTTTTTATTGTTACACTTGGAAAAAATATTAAATGTTTGAAAATGTAAGATTATTTCATCTGGTAATTGTCTAGAATCTTGGTATTAATTGTTGACATTAGTTCAGGATAATAGGTTATCAGTAGCAATTTAAGGATATGGGTTTAGCATCTTTATGTGAAACTGTAATATAGATTCATCTATAATAGAAGGAGAAGGATATCCTCTCTGAGGAGAGTTGACAGGGGTCAGGACATACCCACTTGAAGTTTCTGCCTCTCTTCAATAACCTGTTTGAATGGACTGCACATCATAGAGGATCAGGTAACCAGTGTATTAAGGTTCAGCTTCGAGGCTGTAGTCAGTTGGTAATTAGCATTATCTTCATTTGATTTTGCTCAGTAAGTAGGCTCAGACATTACTTTCCTATCGAGAAAGAAGAACCAGACACTTAGATAAGAATACCCAAGCCTATTATCAGTCTTGTTTTCAGTATGAAATATTTCTATGATATTTTATTAATAAAAAATTTCTTGCAGGCTTTGAAGGAATGTGTTGATCATCTAGTACCTAATTACACTTGGCCAAGTGAATAGAATCAAATGATAAAAATATGCTGAATTGTGAGTGATTCCATCTTTGCATACAATGAATATTAACTATGTTGTTGGTGTTCTTGATGTGCTAGGCATTGCCTTTGATGCTGGAGTTAGATGGTTAGCAAGATGACACACAAGGATCTTATATTTTTCTAAATTTCATATTATATTTGAAAACACAAACAATGTATTAAAAATTGTAATAATCCTGGATGCCAACAAGCATTACAATGCTTTAAAAGTGGATTTTGTGTATGATAAAAAATGTTTTGTAGTATAATTTAAGGTCTGGTATTATGATGCCTCCTGGATCACTTTTCTCACTAAGAATTACTTTGACTATTCTCTTATTTTCCCAGATGAATTTCATGAGCGGTTTTTCCATTTCTATGAAGAATGTAATTAGAATTTTAATAGGAATTGCATTAATTCTGCTTTGTGTTTTTGGTAGTATGGCCATTTGGACAATATTAATTCTGCCTATCCAAGAACATGGGAGATCTTTCCATCTTCTAAGGTCTTCTTCAACTTCTTTCTTGAGTGTTCTGTAGTTTTCATTGTAGAGGCCTTTCACCTCTTTTGTTAGATTTATCCCAAATATTTTATTTTTTTGAGGCTACTGTGAATGGGATAGTTTTCCTGATTTCTATTTCATCTGATTTCTCATTGGTATATGACAATTTATTTGTGGATATTAATTTTATATCCTGCCATTTTGCTGAATTCATTAATGAATTCCAGAAGCTTTCTGTTGGAGTTTTTGGTTGTTTAAATATAGAATCATGTCATCAGTAAATAGGGATAGCTTGAGCTCTTCTTATTCTATTTGTATCCCTTTAATTTCTTTCTTTTTTCTATTTTCTCTGGCCGGGGTTTTAGGGTCTATGTTGAATAGAAGTAGTGAAAGAAGGTATCCCTGTCTTGTTCTTGTTTTTCGAGAGAATTCTTTCAATTTTTCTCCATTTAGAAGAGTTATAGTAACAAGAATGTCATGGTATTGGGACAAAAAGAGACACAAACACCAATGAAACAGAATAGAAGACACAGAGACAATCCCACATAAATACAGTTATCTATACTAGACAAAAGCACCCTAAACATACATTGGGGAAAAGATAACTTCTTCAACAAATGGTCTTTGGAAAGCTGGAAATCCATATGTAATAGAATGAAATTGAACCTCTATGCTTCACCCTGCACAAAATTCAACTCAAAGTGAATCAAGGACCTGGGCATTAGACCAGAGACCCTGCAACTACTAGAGAAAAATGTAGGCCCAACTCTCCACCATGTCAGATTCAGAAATGACTTCCTCAATAATACTCCTAAAGTGCAAGAAGTAAAATCAAGAATCAATAAATGGGATGGTATCAAACTAAAAATCATCTTCACACCAAAGGAAACAATCAAGAACGTGAAGAGACAGACTAAAGAATGGGAGAAAGTCTTTACCACCAACACCTCAGATAGAGCATTAATTTCCAGGATATACAAAGAACTCAAAATACTTAATAACAACAACAACAACAAAAACCACAAATAACCCAATCAATAAATGGGTTAAGGAACTGAAAGACACTTCACAAAAGAAGAAATATGAATATTCAAAAAATACATGAAAAAATGTTCAACATCTCCAGCAGTTAGAGAAATGAAAATCAAAAGTACACTATGATTCCATCTCACTCCAGTCAAAACAGCAAATAACAAGAATACAAGCAATAATAAATATTGGTGAGTATGTGGAGAAAAGGTTCACTCATACATTGCTGGTGGGACTGCAAATTGATGCAACCACTATGGAAAGCAGCATGGAGATTCCTCAGAAAACTTGGAATGGAACCACCATTTGACTCAGTCATCCCACTCCTAGGTTTATATCCAAAGGACTTAAAATCAGCATACTACAGTGACATAGCCACTTCAATGTTTATAGCAGCTCAATTCACAATAGCCAAGCTATGGACCCAACCTAGGTGCCACATCAGATGAATGCATAAAAAAAGGTGGTATATATACACAATGGAATATTACTCAGCTATAAAGAAGAATGAAATTATAGCATTTGCAGGTAAATTGATAGACTGGAGAATATTAGGCTAAGTGAAATAAGCCATTCTCCCAAAACCAGAGGCAGAATGTTTTCACTGATATGTGGATGCTAGCCCACAACAAAGGAGGGGAAGATGAGAAATTCATTGGATTAGACAAAAGGGAATGAAGAGAAGAGAGGTAGGATGAGATTATGAAAGACAGTAGAATTAATCAGACTTATCTTTCCTATCCTTATATATGAATACACAACCAGTGTAACTCCACATCATGTACAACCACAATAATGGGATCCTAATTGGAATAAGTTATACTGATTCTATATATGTATAATATGACCAAATATATTGTCCTGTCATTGTATGTAGAAAGAACAATAAAAACAAGTTTTGACTAAAAACTTTAAAGACAAATAGGAACATAATATAAACACTGTACTCTAGATTGGGTAAAGTCATTTCTCATGGGAATACAGAGTAACTTTTCCAAAGTTGATATACTAGTATACTGGGATTGAACAGAAAAGTAAGTGCATAGATGGTGGGAATCAGGTTTCGCATTGATGGAGTAGAGGTTGAGACAAGCAAGGTAGGTAGGAAAAATAAAACATTGATTCTGGATCAGAATTGGGGACATCAGTATAAACTCTTTTAGTTTAATTTAATGCAGATTAATAAGAACATAAATAATTTTAGATAGCTATATATACATGGTTCAGAACACATTTTTATTTTCCTTATCTTTGCCCATACAGAGGGCTTATAAGAAAATATATCTCTGTAGCAACAAGCACAAGCACACTCTGTGATCAGATCTTAATTTTTAATACCATTTTCCAATTAAAGTAACCAGTGTTTCATGGAGAAGAAGTCTGGGTAGAGACTACGGAAAATGAGCCTGAAGCATCTTATAGTACTAGAGATATAATTCAGTGTTCAAAATACAAAAGGTTAAAGGTGCATCAAAGGTATACAGGAGTCAATCTGAAATAGTTCCCAGTGGCCAGAATAAATTGAACATAAAAAATTATACAGTAATGGATTATAATACAAAACAGTAAATAGACTTCCATGTGTCTACACAATAAATAAGTAAATAAGTAAAACTCTGGTATAAAAGTACAAATTTAGATAGATTCCTAGTCCTCATGGAATTGGACTTAAGACCCCACCCCTTGAGTATGGACTGTACTTAACAACTTTCTTCCAAAGAAAATCATGATGGGAGAAGGGATAGTGGAGTATTTGTACAGTGGAAAATCCTTATAAACGCTACCTCCATTTTAATGGCCAAGGTTAACATCATCAATGATGTTATCATGTTGATATCATATACCTTGGATATGATGTGATGAGAATAGCACCTCACTTCTGATGTCTTCCTCCTGAAAACCCATAACCCCAATCTAAGCATAAGAAAAACTTAGGACAAACCTAAATTGAGGAATGTTCTACAAAATATTTCACCAGTAATTTTTTAAATTTATAAGGTCACCAAAAATAATGAAAATCTCAGAAAATATCATAGACCAGAGGAGGATAAAGAAACATGATGACTACACATAATACATACTGATTGTAACCATGGAATAGAAAAGAACATTGATAAAAAACAGTGAAATACAAATACAATGTGGAGTTCAGTTCAGAGTAAAGTAATGTCAGTTTTTCTATTGTGAGACATGCATCATAGTAATGCAAGATGTCAACAATAGTGGAAATGATGTGGAGTATATAGGAGCTCTGTCTACATTCTATATTTAAAACTAGTCTGAAATTATTTTTTAAATGGATTTTTGTGATAAAAGAGCAATTGAAGGGCAAAGTGAGTTGGTTAGTTTAGATTGGAGTTAGTTAGGGAAGGTTCTTCTGAAGAAGTGATATTTGAATCAAGACAGAGCCAGGCATGCAAAGATCAGGAGGAAGAACATTCCTGGCAGCGACAATAGCAGGTGCAAAAGCTGGAGGCAGGCATAAGCCTGGGATGTTTAAGGAATAGTAAAAAGCCCCATGTGGCTCATAACATATGAATAGAGAAACTGGGAAAAGATGAGAGCAAAAAAGAAACCTAGGGAGTACATATAATACATAGGGCTTTGTCATCTACATACCCTTTTTCATACTAGACTAGAAACCACCTCAGTATAGTACATGTGACATCCTTTTCTCTCCAAAGTTCCCACACTCTGGCATACTGTTTAATACAGTATTTAGTTTTTGAATGACTAAATTCAAAACAGAGAGAACAAATGTAAATTCAACACTTAAAATCAGCATACTATAGTGATGCAGCCACATCAATGTTCATAGCAGCTCAATTCACCATAGCTAAGCTATGGAACCAACCTAGGTGCCCTTCAACAGATGAATGAATAAGAAAATGTGGTGTATATACACCATGAAATATTACACATCCATAACAAACTTTATGACTTCTGCCAGTAAATGGATACTCATCATGCTAAGTGAAGTAAGCCAGTCCCCCAAAACCGAAGGTTGAATCTTCTCTCTGATATGTGGATTCTAATTCACAACAAGGGGGTGGGGGAGAATGGTAGTTCAGTGGATTAGAAAAAGGGAAATGAAGGCAAGGGAGGTGGTAGGAATAGGGAAGACAGCAGAATGAATTGGACATAACTTTCCTATGTTCATTTATGAGTACGCAACCAGTGAAAATTCACATGATGTACAACCTCAAGAATGAAATCCTAATTAGAATAAATCATACTCCATGTATGTATCATATGTCAAAATATACTCTACTGTCATGTATATCTAAAAAGAACAAATAAAAAATTTTTAAAAAGAGTATGGTAGTAAATGTTTAAGAATTGAGTCTCAAGAGGAAACTAAAGTTCAACTTTATAATATGGGCTAATTTTCAAGATGTGAATAACCCCACCATGACCACTTCCAAGCTACCAATGTGATATCACTGAATAAGGCATTGGGAAAAGATGTGCACAATAAGCACTCAAAAGTTAACACAGCTCCTGCACATCACTGTGTAGAGGTCACTTAGCATCTCTCTGAGTAAAACTCCATGAAGTTTTCATGAGGCAATAATTCTCTCTCATTGCTCAGTCACAAACACTTATTTCCAAACTTTTTCATGAGAACCTATGAAAGACATTGTTAGATGTTTTACATTACAAGTCAAATAAAATTATCCAGGAAACAAAAGCTCAGTCAATATATACTTTCTCTTGTTCTTGCTGAACTGATGTTAGCAACCCTAACTCACTAATTCCTGGTCAAAGTTCTCACAAATCATCCCACTTGAGTCATTCACTAAGGTTTTCTATGTATTGACAAATTGTGAACCTTTACTCAAGCAAATTAAAATCTTCCCATTTTTGAAGATCACAATCTCCTCTACTTCTCTCAAATAACACCACTTTCATATCAATGATTGCTCAGTGAGTATTAGCAGTAATTTCGTAACTTAAGGCAATGAAGCCCCTTTTAGTCTAAGTAGCTGGTTTGAATCTCCATCTTGAGGTCCTGGAGCATGGTCAGCATGTGAATACTGGAGAAGTCTTTCTGAAATTGTATACTCCTTTCCAGGATGCAGCAGAGAATGAGGGAGAACAACATAATAAAACAGCTGCTCCAAGCCTGCTGAGTCAAGAAAATGCAAGGAGTGGGGACTGAAAGAATGGCATGGAGATGTATGAAAAGACAACTCTAAGAAGTTGCTCTAGCATGCAAGAAGCCATAGCTTTGATGAGTCCCTTGGAAAACTTTCATTTGATGCAAGTTTTTGTTTTGTTTTTGGTTTTTGCAGTCATCATTCAGTGTCCCAAAATATGAAGCAGATTTTATAGGTATATACAATGAAAATTACTGTAGACCACATTTCAATGGCATACAAAGCTCAAACATAAGGACCAGCATTTATTAATAATGTGGTCTCCAAAAGAGATGAAAGAACAGCTCACATTATATCTTTAGAGTACATCATCTATAAAAGCTCATTTAAAACTACAAGAAGGGTTATGATCCCACATAAAATGCTGGAGACATTCTACTCTCTTTCCTAATCCCATCCTCCTCCCCTATAACCTACCTATGTCTATATATAAATACAGCATAGTGAATCTCCACATCATGTACAAGCACAAGACTGGGATCTTAATTAGAATAAGAGATACTCCATGTTTTTATAAATATATCAAAATGCACTCTACTGTCATGTATATCTAAAAAAGAACAAATGATAAGAAAAAATGCTGAAAAGAGTTCTCAGAGAGTTAAACCATTAGGCTGAACCTTATAAAATCATAATTTTGTGGGTTAAAAGTGCAAATATCAATAGTTCCATAAGCAGCCTGTTGTGGCCAAAAGTCATTGTTAGTAACAAAGCAAAGACCCATTTTGTGCCCAGGTCTTTTAAAATCAGATCCTATTCTTTTTCCACTTCACTACATTGCATTTTAAAATTTAAATCTCTTAATTCTTAAACTTCTAGAAATGGGGTTTCTTTTAATACATGACTTGAAACAATAAATGATACAAAAATCATTAGAAAGCCAATTGCATTGCTTATTTAATATTATGTTGACTAGGGTTCTTAGCCCTATTGCTTATCAGCATTGCCTGGAGAGATTAATAAGATATACATTCCTAGACTATATGCCCAGAGATTCTAATTTGTGAGGTTTGTAACAAGGTTCAAATTCCATATTTTTAATAACCATCTAACCTTACGTTGATTTACCTGGTTCTTCAGAAACATTGAGGAATCACTGAAACAGAAAAAGAGATTGTTGTGATGAAATGGATTTTTCCCTTTGTCTCAGAGTTGCTCGGCACCACATAGATACACTCTGAGTCCAAGTATTGCGTTTGGGCAATACAAATAGGCGACTCATAACGATTAAGCATGGGCAGGCTGAAATGCAGTGTACATCTATAGACAACTGGCTAGGACTGAATCTTCAGTTCAGCCTGTACTGAGAATACCTGCCAGGGGGTTGAGGAAATTATTGTTGATTCTTCCATCTTTTGCACACTCTCCCTCTCCCTCATCTCCTCTATTCTCCTTGACATTCTCTGAAGCCAGCTGCTGCCATTAAATAAGTGTGACCAATCAGGCTTCTGGCAGAAAAAAGTATTCCAGAAATACAACCATTTTTCACCCAAAGTTAAAAAATAATCATTATTTTGATATTACATGATAAGCCTTATTAACTAAAGCAGATTAATATTTCAGGAGATAGCATACACAAGTTAAATAGCATATAAAGCATAAATAAAATAATTACCTTTTCTTACTTCAGATTTATATTCTATTTCACTCTTCCATTAGTAAATTGGCCTTTTATTTGTTTGTATAACTTACTGAATTTAGGTTATATACTATTCCAAAATAAGTATAATTATATCTTCTTTATGTCAGTAATGTGTCAAGGTCATAGGAATCTTGGGTATTCTCTACTTATTTCTCCTCTGTCCCCATCTTCCAAAATGAAGAGAGAGAGAGGAGAGGAAAGGAGAAAAGAGAAGAGGGAGAGAGAGAGAGAAAGAGAAAGAGAGAGAAAGCAAAGGAGCAGGAGGTATGGTGAGAGAAAGTTCAATTTGTTTTACTTTGAAGTTTACATCCCGTCACTGAAGGGGACTAGGGAGTAGGGATAAGCATTTCTTCAGCTTTAACTCACAGATCATCAGATACAATCTGCATGCTCTAAATACCTAGAAGAGTTTCAAAAACAATCACTAATATGTTTATTTAAGAACATTTCCTGAGCAATCAAATAAAAGGTACTACGCTAAGCTAGGTGGCTAGATTCCTTCAAAAAGCCAGACTTTAGTCATGACATTTTGTGTTTCTATTCTGGTAGAAAAGACAGACATTAAACATTTTGTTGAAAAAATAATGAGTTTTATGAAATACAGAATAACACTTAAAAAAAGAGTACAATAGGGAGATATAACTTAATATTGGGTTCAAAGAAGATCATGATGAAGTGCTTAGTGTACTGGAGCCAGAAGAAACAAAGGGAAAGGATAGCAAGATATTGGAAGGTCAAGCAGCATTCAAAGCCTTGATGAACTACTGAAAGTTTGAATATATACTTTTATGTCAGCTAGCTGAGTTAATGCACTGTAACCAGAAAACGAATCCAAAGCATATTCCTACCAAAACAAATCTCAAACTTTAGTTCTCTTCCTGAAAAAGATGAGGGTTGTTTGAACTTTAACACTTTATGTGTTAAAGAGATGTCTGACTGTTGGCATTAATTTCAACTAATATTTTTTTCTTTTTAAAAAAAGAAAACTTTTTTCTTTTTTTACAAAAAGAAAAGGGTTTTACAGAATGCAAAACAGCTTTTATAAATTCATAACTTGATGAAGTAATTGTGAAAAAAGTCTAAACTGAATGCACTCAGATTTCCTTTAAGGATAATCTAATTTCCAAAAAGTTAAGGAATAATACTTGACAAAATCTTCTGAATTCATTATTCCCAAAATATCTTTTAAAAATGAGAACAACTTGAATTTGCTCATCCTTAAAGAGGAGCCTGTTGCTTCCACTCATTTTGGCAATAGTAATTTAGCTTGGTTCTTGTTATTCACTCTGATTCACTCTGTGGGTTATGTACTCTCCTGGGTGTTCAATAAATGGTTGCTGTCAGACTGACTGACAGATGTGTTTGATCTCCTAAGCACCATGGAAGTGAGCACAAACAGATACACAGATGCTAGGAAAAAGAAGTGCATAGATTTAGGAAGTAAGCAGGGCAGGGGAGGGGAGTAGTGCTCATCAAAGCGCTTGGACATTGAATCCAATGAACCATTTGAAATTCATACTTGTCAATTATTTGGAAACATAGGCAGGGACTTAATGAATCTGAGGTACACCAAAGTAAATGCTACAGATTGGTGTTATTATTAAACAAGGTACAGTTATAACTTGGGCTTTTATTTTCCTCCCAAATATTTTTGTAAACTTCAAAGTTATGCAGAATTTACCACTAGTGAAGTCTACAACCTACAATATACCAAATATTTATAATCACTTCCCAAGGGCCAGATTCTGTGCTCTGGATGGACATGACAGATAAGACAAATTCTCCCTGGAGGAGCTCGCAAAGCAGTGTTACTCTCACCACGGGGTACCAAAGCTGCATTAATAATGAGTTGTATTTTCTAGCTTCTCATGTTTTCACATTTTGAATCTTGGAGCCTTGCTGACCCAGGAGAGAAAGACCCACTCAGAGGTAGCTAGTTCCTAGAGATAGCAAACCATTACCCCAGGAGCATAACTTTCATTTGCAGACCCATCAATCCATTATCAGGCTGTTATAATCCAGGTCACTGTTCACCTCCTCTAAACAATTCAGGCTCAGGTGAGACAACTAGGGACATTTGTTCCTCATAGCATCCTGAAATTATTCAAACTAACCAATCCTATATCTGCTTACATGCCTTCACTCATTCCTTCTTGCAGAAACCACAATGAAAGCTCCAGTGCACATTCCTTTCCCTGTCCCTTCCTAACTAACCCTAGTGCATCTCCATGTAGTCCTTCATAGTGTGATGTGCCTCCCGTTTCTAGGGATCTGTGAATATGACAAAATTATTCCTTTAAAACAGTCATTTCCTTGTCTGATAAAAAACAATCCTGAGTACCTTTAGGATATATGACATCAAAGCAATCTGCTTTCAACAAAGGACTTTGAGATCATCTGCATTTTGTTGGAGCCACAGGCATGCTGATGACCAAGGCGGTAAATATCTACAATACATAATTAAATGACTTAGGAATTCTTCATAGAAAAAGGGGAAAAAGCCATAAAATAAATGCAAAAGAATCCCATGTATGTTTAATGTATGAAAGATAATAACTCTAAAGCATTTATTAAAGGTAAATAGAAAACCCAACATCCAGAACAATGTCAAAAACTGAGAGTATCTGTTTATACAAATCACATATTATTTATTGTTTTTCTTTAGTTTACTCTTTTTTGCAATCATGAGGCTAGGTTTTACAGAGGGTGGATGGAAACATCTGTGGTTAGAAATATTGATGATGGTAGTTGAACGTATTTGTACTTTGAAAGATTATATTGAATCCCAGGATTTAATCATTTTTACATAGTTGTAAAAAATAATTGAATATGTTAAGCTTTATAGGATTGTATGTTTTGGGAAGCAAAAATCAATATCAAAATTGGGCTCAAAACTTTAAAATGTATTTTCCTGTACTTTATAAGCAGAATTATGAATTTGAAAATGGTGATTAAATTAAATACAGCTGATTTGGGAACAGAAAGAATGAGAGTAAAAGAAGGTACAAAGGTGAAGGATCAGATAATGTAAAGGTATGGGAAAGATGAATGGAGAAGAAAAAAGATTGAGAAGGAGGAAGGAGGGATAGGAAAGGGGAGGAAATGCAGTGTAAATTTAGCAAAATTACATTATGTGCATGTATAAATACACCACAGCGTATTCCATCTTTATGTATATCTGTAAAACACCAATAAAAATAAGTAAATAAACAAATGAAAGGAAGACCAGTACAGTAGAGGAAAAACAGGAGAATTGAAAACAGGAAGGAAGGAGAGTAGGCACTGGGGATTAAAATGGAATAAATCAAATTCCATGCATGTATGATTTTGTCAAAATGAATCCAACTATTAAGTATAATTATAATGCACTAATAAAAGAAAAAAGTTAAAGGATGAGTTTTAGTTTCAGAACAGGAAGAATGATATAATTCTTTCCTTTCTCAGCATGAAAATATGCCAACATTTCCATGGCCAATTTGCATGAAGACCATTCAGAATGTAATTACATGCTTAGCAGTACCCATGATGTAGGCCTACTTACACCTGGTACTACTGGATAACTGGTAGCACTTGGCTTCCCTGTCTTCCTATCTTGTACATACTTCATGGAAGTTATTAAACAGATGAGGCCGATGCCCTATGTTTTCTTTTTATTGTTTTTCCCACACTGATTAGGCCTCTATGTGTGTGCATGTGTGAATTCTCAATGTGTTCAATATTTTAAAATACATGTGTCCTGTGTGTGTACATGTGTGTGTGACATAATTTCAGCTATTATTCCATTGATCAAAACAATAGAGAAAGCAAAAACTGAGAAAATTGCATCATAAAATTTCTCAGTAAAATGTGTTTACCCTTCACTTGGAGGTTCATTCACACTATTATGTTTTTCCTGGGAAAGCATCCCTTGAAATGCTGCAGCTGTAGAGCCTAATGAAAATCTTGAGCATCTATACTGTGACAGACATTCATTGCCGAGACCCTGCTGCTGGCCCACTGGTGGGCGTGGAGAATGTCTACCACTGTCTTCAAGAACATTCTTCAAACATTCCAGAATTATAATGACTGGTCCCATGGAAAGACACATTTATCAAGGCATTTCAGCAGATTGTTGATTTTTTTCTGCAGTTGACATACAATAGAATGGAATGGCTTTTATTCCAAAGTCAGAGGTCATATTTGTCTAAGAAGGAAATATACATAACAAAAATCTGTTGCTAATACAGAGCTAAGAAATCTGACTGGTCTATTGTAGCAGCAACCCATCAAGTGTGAAAACTAAAGAAAAAAATAAACTCCCACAGGACTGAAATGAGCAATGAAGCCTACCCATACATTAGATCCTTGGTGATGAAAATGGCAAGGAGCTTTACATATATTGAATGGTTAAATTGCTCCAGGCTCTATACCAGAGATTTTACCTATATAATCATAACTGAATCACCACAATAACTCTATAGGTAATGATAATAACAAGAATAATATTCTTAATAACAAGCATTTATTGATTACTTGCTATTTGTCAGGCAGTTAAGAATTTACATATATCGATTCAGTGTTAAACCAGCTCAACTAAGCAGAGTGATAGACAATATGGATCCCATTTTAGAGTTGAAGAGACTGGGGCACAGAAAACACGTAACATTCCCAAGAGCTAGAAATTCAAAGAGACCCAGTACCTGCCATGTGAAATATAGTTGGTAAGTTCAGTAATGAGAAGAGAAGATTCACTATAGAATCATGCTGATAGCAACTTCCAAATATGTAAGTATTTGTCATCCCATGAAGGAATTTCATTGGACCTCTATGACTCCATGACTTCTTGCCAAAAAAAAAGTGAGTGGAGGACAGAGGATTATGTTCTGAGTTTTTTATAACACAAACCCTCTGGGTGTGGTGGTGCCCACTCAGGAGGCTGGGGCAGGGGAATTGCAAATTAGTGGATAGCCTGGGTATAGCAAGACTCTGTGTCAAAAATAAAAATAAATAAATAAATGAAAAGGGCTAGGGATGTAGTTCAGTGGAACATCTCAGGGTTCAGTCACCAGTAGCACAGATGTGCCTGCACACTCCCCCTCACCCTCCCCCACACACACATGCACACAAAAAACCCCAGAAACCTGCCGCCTCAGGGAATTGGGAACTCTCTAGCAATCTCTCCATCACAGGGTAATTCAAATAAAAGTGCGTGACTATCAGGGAATCTTAGGAATATAAACGATCTGGGCTTGAAACCCAGCTTTGCCACTTACTGTGTGATCTTGAAGAAGGTACTTAAGCACTCTGACCATTTCCTCATAAGTCCCAATGGAAGAAATCATAGTACCTCGTTCACAGATAATAACATTTGCCACATGCTAAGCTCAATACAATGCATCACTTGGCAAATGTGCCAAGGACATTTTGAAAATAGGTTTATATTTAGCACATTTCAAAAGTGTGGAGTTGTATGCCCTGACTGGCTACATACAAAAAATATATACCTGATGGGTTTTTTCCCCTTTTATCTTTTTTGCTTTTAGGTGGATCTCATTATTGACAGTTCTGTGAGAATTTTATATCTAAGGATAGTACAAAGAGACCAGTGGAGAATATATTTAGGAAATTCTGGCTCATGAGTTCTGCTTCTGCGAGTGAATTCTAAAAATTTACTGAATCTTTTGGTGGTTGGAGTGGGTATGAGGGGCTTTCTAAATATTGAGGAAATGTTGCCTAACCTTTTACTCCACTCTGCAGTTTTCCTACTGTGGTGATTCATTTGCAGAGGATCCTTTTCGTGGATTTGTTCTTTTCTTACAGTTGTCTGTTGTGACATATTTTCCCTAAAATACAGCTGCCAGTTTGATCTACATGCTGTGTCAGCTGGAGGGGTATGAAATGTCTCTCTCACAATTCAGCTGGTCCAATAGAGTGGCTGTGATTTTCTTTCCCCAGCTGTTGTGTAAATTGGCTGTTCCTTGAGTGTATTAGAACTAGTTTACGTTTCATAGCATTTAATAGCTTTAGAATCACCAGAAATAGCAGTCAAAAGAAACATGAAAATGATAGCGCTCATTTTTTACCGTAGATAAAAGACAAAAACTTTCTTCCATGCATTTCAACTCCCACCCCCCACCACATGTAAAGACTAATAATGCAAAATGACTATAATTTTGAATTTGCAATCAAGTATTTTGGAAGGTCCTGGAAATCTTCCTTCTTTAATTCCTTCCTGCTTTAAACTTTAGTTTACTCATCACTTTTATTTTAATCTTTTCTGTGCATGAAAATAATGCTTCACCTCCTCAATTGCACATAGAACAAAAGATGAGATGCATATGACATCTATTTTCTGAGCTAAATATGGTCTATTGCCATGGAAAACAGAATGCAAAAATAAGGACTGAAGACAGATAAAGAAATGAGATACACAGTATGTTCTGCTCCCTCACCAATCCCAAGCCACCTGTGCCACTTGCTTTTGTTTTTAATCCCTTCCAATTAAGCAAGGTTGTTCTGAGCTTCCAAATGAACTTCCTTTAGTGGACCCTATAAATAGATTTTTACCAAAGACAAAATCTTTTATTTTCTAAGGAGGACCAAAAAAGATCCCTAAATATAAATATTATATAGAAAATTCCACATGGGATTAACTTCACACAGAAAACAGACACAACTGAGATACTCATCAGGAGATTTTGTCCTGAGTTGCTGAACCATTTAAAAAGGAAGATGACATATCTGTAGAAAAATAATGGTAATGTTTTCCCCCAACATTTACTAGAAATTGCCCTCTCCTTAATCAAACATAATAGAATTCTGACTCCAGTCTGGCCTTCAGGTTATCAGTGAGAGCATCCTTCTTGTTTCTTTGGTACTGACTATTAAACCTAGTATTACTTTATCACTGAGCTACATCTCCATGCCTCTCTATTTTTCATTTTGAGACAGGGTCTCACTAAATTATCCAGGTTGCTTCAGCTCCCTGTGTTGCTGGGATTACAGGTGTGCACCACCACACCCAGTTTTTTTGTTGTTGTTGTTAATTTACATTATCTGATTTGACTCTATTTTGTCTCCTAATATCCCAGGGAATCTAGCTTCCTGGATTCTCCTCCCAGTTCTCTATCATGAATGACAGAAAATGCTTACATTAATATAAATACTAGTTCTACTTGCTCATAATTAAGCATAATGCATATTTTATTCTGCCCTAGAAGGAAGAAATCTGTCTGATATTTAATGAATTTACTTAAGAAGACTCATGGGAAAGTCAGATTATTTCAACTTGATACTGGGGCACACTACATAGCCTTTGGAAAGGAATAGAGATTTTTTGAAACTGTGCAAATTACAAAAAGAAAGTTTTAATTACTTGGTGTTGCATTTTCTCTACCAATTAGAACTCAAACTTGGGTCCAGGACGGTGGCTATCAACAAGCTTTGAAGAATTTTCATACTCCCAAGGTACTAATTTTCCTCTTCACCCTTGAATAATTTTTTTTTACTTCATGTTATTAAGGACTTATCTGCCTCTGCCCTGTCTTGGCTTGATATAAAGGAATGCAAAGAGAAGCAATCACCCTTTTGGCATTTACAATGCCAGGTGGACAACACACCTCTAGCAAGGTCATTTTAACTATCTCTTTTATGACAATGTTAGTTTTTCTCTATCTCCCTCTCATTTACTTCTGTTGATTCTACACTTAAAATATCCATTTGAACACAGTCAGTTCAAGCTGGTTCTTCTAATGGTGCCAGGTGGTATGGCTGAGTGCCTGACCTCCCTTTCATTAAAAAAGAAAATGTTTTATTTGTGTTGAAACAGCATGGTTTCTATTCCAGATGCAAAAAAACACTGAACAGACACGGGACACTTGGCCTCTCTATAACCATCTGGTTCATGTGACTTTCAGCTACATCCAAATCTGTCCCCAACTGTAAATTTACCCTATGTAACTTAGCTAAGAGAGCAAGAGTCACAAGGTTAGTCAGGGTTTCCATGAGTTACTGCTGGAATTAGGTTTCACATCTGACAAGATGGATATGTTCAGCCAACTGACATCCCTCTCACAGCAAATGAAAAGTTGTTTAAGTAAGCTTTTTCCCCCCAATTTTTATTGGTATATTATAGTTGTACATAATAGTGGGATTTGTTGTTACATATTAGTACATGAGCACAATATAACAATATAATTTGGCTAATATCACTCCCCAGCACTTCCCCCTGTCTAAATAATCTTAAAGATCAAAAAATATTTTATAAAATCTGTTTTATTCATACTGTGCAATTTTTAGATTGATAGTCTAGGCCTGCACTGTAAACAGAAACAGAAGACAAAACTGGATTTCATTTTCTAGGGCATAGTTGTCGTCTCAGTGAGATCATATGCCCCATGAGAAGACACAATTAGATCTGACTGCCTTCTTAGAAATTTTCCATGTTCTGTCTGTACTATAATAAATTCCCTCCACGTGTTAACAACAGATACACAGAGGAGATAATGACGATCAAGAATCAGAGGTACATGGTTCAGTGGTAGTTGGAGAATCCTGCCTTTTCACTACAATTTTTACAATCTTAGTACTTTCTTTTTCATGTCACCATATTTCCATTCTCTCTCTCTAATGTTTATTCAGATATTTTAAAATGTATATTTTATAGCCTCTACAATAGCATCACTGTTAGTTCTTTGATCATTCATTATTGCCTCAATATTTATGAGATTTTATGCATTGTTTTGCATTTAATCAGTTTTTAAAACTTTAAAGCTCAGGGCTAAATTTTAGATTACAAAGATTGAGACTGATGAATGCCAAAGTATACATATTTGAGGGGATTTTATTTTAATTTCATCTCTTCAACTGGCAATTGAAAACAACAAAGAATCAACAAAACAGACAATTAATTTTAATACTCAGGGTTGACAAATTTTTGGATGAGATCTTTAATATGGTTGTACAATATGGATGTTCTCCTGGTTATGTTTTATATCAGTCTCTGTTAGTATATCTTACAATCTTTACCAGAATTTTTTATTACTGTTGTTAAGCAGTCTTGCTGTTTATATGCTTACCTCCTTTGAGTTAATTCTTAAAACAACAACCAAGCCTTCCTTTTTTGTTCCCTGGTCATCTTAGCAGCTGCTTTTGGTTGTGGGCCATCTCACGCCTAAGGCAACAAGATGATGGCCATGAAGAAGATGAAAAAGTTACTGGAGTCAATCAACTCTAGACTCCAACTCAAAATGAAAAGCAGAAAGTACATGCTGGACCTTGTGAATGCAAGCTGACTCTGAAGATGATCAGACAGGGAAAAGCAAAATTGGTCATCAGTGCTAACAACTGCTCAGTTTTGAAGAAATCCAAAATAGAGTTACTAGGCCATGTTGGTCAAAATTGTTGTTCATCACCACAGTGGCAATAATATTGAAATGGGAACAGTGTGTGGGAAACACTACAGAGTATGTACCCTGGCTAGCATTGATTCAGGTGATTCTGATAACAGAAGTATGCCTGAATGGCCTGCTGAAAAGCAAATCATCAAATCATGCAGAATTTTTCTTTAATACAACTTTCCAAGGATAGTTTTAAAAGAAAAAAAGTAGCCAACATTATTATTTTAAAACATCAGAGCATGCTACACTTTGCAGAAAACCCTCCCAATGGCTTTCTGTTTGATTCAGTAAGGATTTGGGCAGAGTAGAAGAGATTACACATTGAAGCCAGGAGGGGTGGCACAGGTCTGTAATCCCAGCAACTGGGGAGGCTGAGACAGGAGAATCTTGAGTTTGAGGCCAGCAACTTAGTGAGGCCCTGTCTCAAATAAAAAAGGACTGGGGATGTAGTTCTGTGTTAAAGCACCTCTGGGTTCAGTTCCCAGTACCAAAAGTGAAAGATTGAGAGAGAGGGAGGGAGAGAGAGAGGAAGGAGAGGGGAGAGAGACTATTGAGAATATTTAACAGAACAGTCTAATGAAGATACTATACTTAGAGGAGGTTAAGGAAAAGAATAAGAAACAGTAAAAGAAGCAGGAACTACCAATAGCTGGAAGCCTTTCCATGCCTGGGTCTGAATAGGCAAAGAAGGAACAATTTCACCAGGACACTGCAAGAACCACAATCATGTGAGAAGGTTGCTTTCAGACAACTATGGATACACATGACCAGGATGGAGGTTCTTATTTCTCTGCTCTCCTGCCAGTGCACCCTTCCAATTGGCCAGAACTGAAGGAAGTCAACATACATGGAATCCAGGATGGTGCAATCCACAGTTTCTGCCTCCCAAGGTCCACTGAGAGTGGAAAGGAGACAGGTGGAAAGGGTATCTGCAAGGGCAAACTGCATGCCATCTTCACGATGGCACAAGTCACAGTTTCTGTAACAAACAAATCCTTAGACATACATCCTTCATACCTTACTCTCTTTAGTTTTTGCTTTATTTCCCTTCTAGTCCTCCATCAAATCAGCCTTCTTTCAGTTCTCATAGCATACAGCAGGCAAACATCTTCTTTGTGGACTTTACACAGACATTCAACATTTTTTGCCTCAGATATGTAATCCTTGTGACTCACTCACCTACTTTAGGGCTCTGTTCAGATGTCATCTTTTTTCCTTGACCACTTCTTTAAAATTGTTTCACACCTCTTCTTACACGGTTTGTCTTCTTCCCTGCCCAATTGTTCTCTATTTCACTTACCTCCATCTAATATGCATTAAAGATACTATCAGGAAGAAGTAATGCAATTATATATGTAAAGTTCTTCGCAGAGGATATGGTTTACAAAACATTCAGTAATGGCAACTCTCTTCTATATTGTATCTTCAGTTTGACAGTTCATTATTCCTATAGAGTCAAATGATGCTTTCACATATCTCCTCAAACACCCTTACCTGATACAACTCTGAGTCTTTTGAATCTGCATCCTCCAGTATATGCCAAGAGGCCACATGCAGCCCATCTGGGGTATTAGGGAAAACATTACTTCACTAGCTATGCTGCACATTATTAGTAGAGCATAACCATAGCTGGTAAGAAATCTTAGTTACCTGAATTAAACAAAGAAGCAGGTTCTATTGGTCACATATTTAGTGCCTACAATGAAAGACAGAAACATTTTAAATTTAAAGTTTCATGTCATTTAAAGTTTCATGTCAAAAAGAAAGTTTAGTGCACCCAACTGTCAATCAAATCATCAAAATTTGTAGTTTGGATCACAGCAGATGTAATGTTGGAGGTATTCTGTATTTTCCATTTATTGGCTATTTTTCAGATTTAATTTAATTAATTTAATGCAGTTAAATGCCAAGATTAAAAAGTTTTACTGAAAGACTTTTTTAAAGCAAAGGTTTGGGGGAACTCACCAACTCTGAAAGACCTGACTTGTTGAATCCCTCATGGCTCACAAGGCATTATTTTCTTGCTGAAATGACAACTGGGCAAAATAAACTTGAACTTTTCTGTTTAAAAGAATATACAGGAATAGAAGAGAGTAATGCTTAGTTATTCACAGAAGGACAGGTATGCAGATGCAAATTGGACATGTGGATGGAGCAGACATCTGGAGACTCCATTTATTTCCCATTACCAAACTGCCTTGAGCTCAAAGAAATCACATATTCTGAAGAATTTTAGAACTACTTGGTGGAAATTATGTTAGCATTTTAGCAGATATTCAAGGATTTATGAGTATGAATTATGTTGTAAGTGTCTGTAGCTGTCTGAATATAAACCTCAGGATATGTCTAAGTTACCAGACATCTTCCTCATTACATGGTACAATTTAAAGAGGATCTGCCTGAACTAAAAGAAAACTGCACTCACCCAAAAACATCATTAGAATATCAGCAGTGAGTATGTAAATATCAGAATTAACCTAAAATTTCTGATGAATTAACTCTCGAAATATTTCAGCACACTAAACTCACTCTCTGACATGGAAATACTGACAGGGAAGTTGAGTCAAAATTAATAAGAGACTTTAATAAATGGATTCCATTATTCTCAATAATGGTTTGATTGTATTTAAACTAATTTGCTTCAAATTAATAAAAATTATTCAATCTTACAGGTACATGCCTATAATCCCATGACTCAGGTGGCTGAGGCTGGAGGATTGTAAGTTCAAAGTTAGACTCAGTAACTTAGCAAGGCCCTAAGCAATTCAGCAAGATCCTGTCTCAAAATAAAAAAAGGACTGGGGATGTAGATTAAAGGCACAGTGCCCTTGGGTTCAATCCTCAATACCAAAAAATACATATATACTCAGTCTACCTCAAGGCCTATATTATGCATTTCAGTATAACTAATGTTCATTAGAAATTTTGATGCTCACTGTAGAATGTCATATTATTATTGCTCTTGTTGCCACTTTAGTTAATAGCAGTTATTTTCACCTATATTATCTTATTAATCATCACAACAGAATTTAAAAATGTGTAAAATATTTTAGCTTTGAAAATGATGGTGTTGAGTCACAGAGGGTTTAATGGATACTCAAAATGACACAGTTAAGACTAATGTGAACAGTAATTTTGCATTTATGTAGCCATTTGAATGGATGAATAGATGGACCTAAAGGAATGGTATTTTTGGTCAAGTTATAGACTAAATAACAGACATCCAAAGATGTCTATGTCCTAATCCCAGGAAACTTGTGTAAATGTTGCTTTACATGGCAAAAAGGACTTTGCAGATGTCCCTAATTAAGTTAATGATCTTGAGATATAGACATCATATTGGATTCTCTGAGTGGGTCCAATATAATCAAAAGGGTCACTGTAAGTAAGGGAGGGAGGAAGAGAGTCAGAATCAGAAAAGATGTGAGGGAAATGGAAGTCAAAATGATTCAAATGCTGGAAGGGGTCCATGAGCTAAGGAACTTAAGCAAACTGTAGAAGCTAGGAATATCAAGGAACTAAATTCTCCCTGCTATGGTTTGGGTACAGTTTACTTGTGACACCACAAAGGTTCATATGATGGGAGGTTTGGTACCCAGAGTGGTAATATTTTGAGGTGCTGTGCCACCTTTAAGAGGTAGGGACTAGTGGGAGGTCTTTAACTCACTGGGGACATGCTCTCAGAAGGTAGTTCCTGTGAGATCTCTTGAATTCTACTGAGAGGGCTGTTATAAAAGGAGTAAGTGACTCTACCCAGCTCTCTGTGTTTCCTGCTACAGATACCCAATCTGTTTCCTCCCTCATGAGCTCCACTATTGCAGTGTACCATAAGGTGATACAGCCAAGGGGCAGCCTTTGCCAAGCTTGAACTATGCTGTTTGGGCTTTGAACCAACAGAAGTGTTAGTTAAATAAACCTCTTTTTTAAATAAAGAGCCTTGTCAGATATTTTATTATGATAACGAAAATCTAACTAATACACTCCTCTAGAGCCACCAGAAAGGACACAGTTCAGCTGGTACTTCATATTTATCCTACTGAAAATCATTTAGAACTTCTGACCTTCAAAATTTTATGATTAGAAATTTGTGTTGTTCAAAAGTTCCAAGCATATGGCAATTTGCTCTGTTAGCAAAATAAAGCTAATGCTGGGCACAGTGGTGTATGCCTGTAATCCTACTTGATATGCTGAGGCAGGAGGATTTCAAGTTCAAGTCCAGCTTTAGCAACTTAGGCCCTAAGAAACTTAGCAAGACCCTAAGTTAAAATAAAAAAATAAACAGGGCTAGAAATGTGACTCAGGCATTCAATCCCTGATACCAAAAAAATTTTAAAAATTAAAATAAAGCTAACATCAGAGGTAAGATGGATCAGATGTATAATGTAATAACCTATTTCAAAAATCTCCCAATCATAACTCTACAGCAAAAATACCTGGTTTATAAAATTTTCATTGACATCACCCATACTGTCTCCTTTCCCATATCCATGATCCATCTTCCTTTTCTATTTCTTCATGTAATAGACCAGGATTATCTTTAAAGCCATTTCAGATTCTGTCACAAGTTATAAATAAATTAGCGAAAGACTCAGTTAATCCTCCCATACATACTATAAATGCTAAACAAAAGGGTCATGTGTGCTGAAATTTAACATGTATAGACTCATTTTAACCTTAGTGTTAGGCTTTCTTCCACTGAACTCTTCCAGTGATACTGTTTGATCACTATTGTTGTTGCTTTTTCCCCTAATTCACATTTTATTATCTACCTATGGGCCTTTATACATGAGAGTCTCACCACTGGCAATGTTTTTCACATCCTCTCTGTTTACATCTATTCTACTAAGTTTTCAAGAAGATTTTGGTGAATTTGAATTCCACCTTGTCCATTGTATCTTTCCTGAATACCAGGGTAGTTGGTTGTGAACTCCTGTTTTCCCCAAATATGATATAATGACTATATACCAGGTGATATGCTGTTCAAGGCCAGCCTCAAGCACTTAGTAAAATCCGGTCTGAAAATAAAAAATGAAAAGGGCTGTGGATATAGCTCAGTGGTAGAGTATGTCTGGGTTAAATCCTCAATACAGAAAAAAAAAAAACAAATCTGCTCTTCCATAAATAATTTCTTATTTTCATTTTTCTGTGTCTTCTTGCCATTAAGTCTACAGAGGCATTTCTGTTTGTTTGTTTTTGTTATGTTTTGAGACAGGGTCTCGCTAAGTTGCTTAGGGCCTCACTAAGTTGCTGAGGTTGGCGTTGAACTCATGAACCTCCTGCTTCAGCCTCTCAAACTACTGGGATTATAGGTGTGTACCACCACACTCATCTCTACAGTGGATTTTGAAGAAGATGGAGGTAATTGTTCATATCATACCACAGTACAAGTATTTTCTATTTATCAACTGTGACCCTCTAAGCCTCACATTTCTAAATGGTCAAAATGAGGACCCATATACAGACCTCTGAGAGGGTTTTAAAAGGGTACTAGATATCGTTTATGTGGAATTATTTGTGATAGGCCCTGCATAAATTAGTCACTCCATGTATATTAGATTTTTACTAAAATGTATTAAAGACTTGCATGTAAGATCTAAAACCATGAAACTGGCAGAAGAAAATATAAGGGAAATGCTTTAGAATATTGGAATGGATAAGGATTTTCTTCAGACAAGACCCCAAAAGCACAGGAAGGAAGCAAACACAAAAACAGACTAATGGGATGACATCAAACTAAAAATCTTTTGCACAGCATGTGAAACAATGAAAAAACCTACAAAATGGGAGATAATAAGTGCCTACTATACATCTGATAAGGGTATAATATCCAGACTATATAAGGAACCAAAAAAACTCAAGAAAAAAAAAGAAAAACACCTGATATCAAAAAACAGAAAATAGACTAGAAAATAGACTAGACACTTATCAAAAGAAGACAGAAATGACCGACAGAGATATAAGAAAATGCTCAACATCACTAATCATCAGGGAAATGCAAGCCCAAACCATAATGAGATATCACCTTACTTCAGTAAGGATAGTTATTATAAAAAGACTAAAGAAAAACAAGAGCTGGTGAGGATGTGGAGACAACCCTTGAACACCATTGGCAAGAATGTAAATTATAACTGTAATTATGGAAAACCAGATGGAAATTCCTCAAAATATTAAAAATAGAATCACCACATGATCCAACAATCCCACTCTGGGTACATATCCAAAGGAAATGAAGTCAGTGTGTCAAAGAGGCATCTGCACTCCCATGTTTATTGCAGCACAATTTACAATATCTAAGAAATAGAAAGAACCTAAATATCCATCAACTGATGAATGGATAAAGATGGGTTACATTGTGATACACAATGGAATATTATTAATCCATAGAAAACAATGAAATTCTGTTATTTGTGACATGTTTAGAACTGGATGTCATTAGGTTAAATGAAAAAAAAATTCAGGCACACAAAGACAAATACCGCATGGTCTCATTCATATGTGGAGTCTAAAAATGTTGATTTCATGTATGTTGAGAGTAGAAAGGTGGTTGCCAGAATGTGGGAAAAGTCAGAGTGAAAGAGAAAAGGGGAGAGGTTGATCTGTGAGTATTAAGTCACAGTTAGGCATGAGTAAGAAGTTGTGTTGTGTCACAGTAGGTTTACTATAGATAATGATAATGTACTGCACATTTCAAAAAAGTAGAAGAAAGAATTTTGAATGTTTCCATCATGAAAATGATGAATGTTTGAGGAAATAGATATGCTTACCCTGATTTAAATATTACAAAAGATATATATGTTTGAAACCATCACGTGGTACCCCATAAATATGTACAATGTTCATGTTTTTATGTATCAGTTAAAAGTAAATTTTATGGCACATGCCTATAATCCCAGAAACTCAGAAAGCTGAAGCAGGAAGATAGCAAGTTCAAGGGCAACCTGGACAATATAGTGAGACCCTGTCTCAAACATTTTAAAAGGGCTGGGGATGTAGCTCAGTGGTAAAGCACCCCTGGGTTCAATTCTCTACCAAAAAGAAAGTCAATTTTAAAAATGTTTCTGTCAAAAAAAAGTAAATCTCCAGGTCTGCAGAAGGATACATACCTACCTAGTGAAAAAAATTGAAGGCTAAACTTGAATTGACCTTGGGAGGAATTTGAATCATGCTGCACCTTGTTGTTACTTTTCCTAATATAGCAGCTCAATAGTTTCTGCTCTGGTTTCAAATAAGAAGGCATCCAGAGGACACCCCATTTGATTATCCAATTTCTAGTTTTGCAAATGTCAAAGCATATTAAAAAACAAACTTTCTGACTTTGAGATAAGTTTTACTTACCAGTCAAATGATCTCTAAAACTGCTGTATTCTATTCCCATACTTTCTTTTAATTCCCTTTTTCTTGACTCCTTGAAGGCATCTGATTGTAGCCAATCAAATTTCAAATAATAGCCAGTCCATTGAGATAGATAGCTCTGTTGTGTCTCCAGGGTCTACCTACACCATTCATGAAATAAAACTGCTGCTTTGGGAACAAGTAAAATGTTTTGAAATAATTCATTCAACTCTTTTTTTCCCCTTAGAAATTTAAATTTGCCTCTAAGGCAAAGATGGTGCTTATCAATTTGTTTTACCATGAAATTTACATAGCATGTTAAGCTTGCTAGGAATAGCATTTCTGGTACTGAATTATTACTGAAAGTTTTTTGCATTTTTTTAAACATCAGAATATTTTTATTAGATTGACTACAAATGGGTAAGAAACATTGACTTGTTCTGCAGTATGCTTAACCTGGGCATCTCATTTTTAATAACCATTCTTTTTATAGAGATTACAGATTGTGTTCTCTGGGCTCATCATCTATACACATTTTTGTTTATATAATTATAGGTATTGACTTTATTTTTTCTCCTGAAATGCTTAAAAAAAGGGCAAATACGGCATTTTCTTAGGTCAGTATGTATCTCCTTTGCCCTATTAGTATCATTTCTTCAGCATTGCTGAGGACTCCACTGATTCTTGAAAGGGATATTGAAAAGGAGTAATTGGTGACATAATTAAACCATTAAATTCCAGCACAAGTATGAGTACTAGAAAGCAAAACTTTAATAACAAGCTTTCAGAAGGATTCAAAGAAATGCTCTCAAGCAAACTGCAAATTTCAACACAAATAGTGTACACAAATGATACTCATCACTGCCAAAAGAATGATTAGACCACATAGCTTTATTTCAATGAATTTAAATTTAAACACAAAATGATAATAATTGTATTAATGATAATAAAATTAAAAATCAAGCTGATGTCGATTTACTAACATATCATGTTTTTCTGATACTTCTGGAAATTTCTGTTTAGTGTTTGGGATGGATGCTAATTCTGCTTTGTGGGCAGTTTAGGGGAAAAATGTCAAATTAATAAAATATTCCAACCCCCTCCTACCAAATTCAGGCATTGTCATCCATCTTCAATTAACCAAAATAGCCACATAATTGATTGTTTCACTTCTTTCATGTACAAATGTAGAATGAAATATATCTGTTTATATATTTCAAATAGTCTGCCTGCCATATCGCACACCCACACACACAGATTTCAATGTAGATTCCTACTGGCTGGATAGAGGAGGTTCATTGCTATAATTCAGAATTGTAGAAAACATTAATCAATATTTTAACAACATTTAAAGTCCATTTTCTTGCTTTTGTTTAACTCTTGGCTTCAAATATATTTTGTCTGACAGCTTGTACCAACATACCCTACAACATATTGAGCTTTGAATTGTAAAACAAAAATACTCAATTCTATTAGTTTTTGTTGATAGTCAATGATGTTACATAGTAAATGCTGTTATTCTTCTCAGGTGGAAATATCCTCCATGTTAGGAACTGTAAACATTCTTATATCATCACTGCTCAGAGTTAGAACATGAGCACCCGGATGAAAAAATGTGATTGATTTTAGCCAAGACTAAATAAGAGAACCCACCATTGCATGGGCTTTCTGAGGTTAGCTGGAAAGACTGGACACTGTCTGAGATTTATGAAAACAATATCAGTAGTTTGTATATCAGTTAGCACTTATTGAATATTTACCAAGTGCTGTTTTAAGCATTGTTTTAGGTTATTCTTCCCTGGAAACAGACTTTGCAACAAATGGCATGTAGTGGTCTTTTCAGAGATTCTCTTTTTACCAACTATGAGTGAGTGAGGAAAGCAGAACTGGGCAGGAAAACTAGTTGATCTTAGCAACTACAACAGAGCCACCTTCAACCAACACCATGGGGGCTTTGAAGTTTGATGTCTCTTTAGAGTTGTCTTGAATTGAGGCAAGTGGACCAGAGAGAATCAAACAATTTTTGGTCTCATGCTGCCCCATGATAGAGCATAAACTAGTTCAATTACTTTCACTGAAGGGCAGTCCCATGGGGGAACTCAATCATGAGCCATCAGCATCCAACTCCCAGAAGCTGTGGAAAATGAGTGCTATAGTTCTGAACTGGATATCTGTATGGGGCCACAGAATCTCCCTCCAATATGTCTTATATGTAATAATTCATTTAATACTCACAGGCATCCTAGGAAGCAGACACTACCACCATCTCCATTACCACCATAGATAAACAAACTGATACTCAATGGTGACTTAAGGAGTCAGGATTTGAGCTCATATTAAGTCTTTAGTCTCCACCTTCCTAAGGAAAGTGTGGCATTGAACAACCCTCAATTAATGCTTAATGGCCTTACTTAGGAATACAAATGGGAAAGTCAGAGATTGATGCTGCAAGTTACCTGCCAACTAAAACTGCAGTTTGAATTAAAGCTTAGTAGCAAGTATAAAAAGATTCACCATAATAATACTTTCTACTTTGGTAAAAATTTAATTTTTTTCAAATGTACATTTTTCTAAAAAGTCACAAAAAGAGAGGGGTTAAAATGTGAGCTCTATATGATATTACAGGATAAAATTAATTTCCGTGTAACATAAAGTATTATAGGTGGATAGAAAAAAAATGAAAATTTCTCCAATATATTTTGATTTGATTTACTATCAAAGGTAATATGATTTAATATCAAAATTGATAATAGCAGTAAAAAGTATAGCTCAATCTCATTGGTGAATATAGATGAGGAATTAAAAATAAAATCTTAGAAAATAAAGTCAGAAGAATAGCACATTATGCCAGGTAGGGTTTATTCTGGGAATGGGAAAATGGACCAACTATCACAAAAGAAAACAACATAATTCATTCTATCAAAATAAGGTAAGAAAGCTTTGTGATCATATCAATAAATGTTGAAAATCATTTGACAGAACAAGATTTATCAATAAAATTATCTTGCAAAACAAGAATAAAAGAAAATTCTCAAGGTAGATTTCTTACTCAAAACCAACAATGAATATATTCTAAATGATAGTCACAGAAACAATTGCCTTTATCAATCAGGAAATGAGACAAGAACATCTGTCTTTTGGGACACTATTCTTGCAACAGCTATATATCAGTTTCCTAAGGCTACTCTAGAAGTATCCAACAAATTTGGCTTAAAACATTCAAAATATATTCTCTCACAGTTCTGGAGAATATGAATCTGAAATCACCACGTAGGCAAAGCTATGCTACCTCATAAGTTTATAAGGAAAGATCCTTCCCTTCCTCTTTATTTTGGTGGTTGCTGGAAATCCTTGGTGTTTCTTAGCTTATAGGTGAATCAATCCAACTTCTACCTCCATCCTCACATGACTTCTTTCCTGTCTAAATTTTCCTCTTGCTATAAGGATATTATGCATTGGATTAGGCTCTACTTTAATCCAGTATGACCTCACCTTAATTTCATACTTTTTTACTTCTGCAAAGATCATACTTGAAGATAACATAAAAGTCACAATTTCCATGGTTTATGACTTCAACATTTTTTTAGTGGACAAAATTCAACCCATAACACAATATATTAAACTTAAGATAAACATTAACTTTGGCCCAGCAAACCCACTCCTTGATGTATATTTTTAAGAGATAGATTGTTGATTCATGGATAGATAGATAGATGTTGTGTATGTATCTGAGTTCTATATTAATATATATTATTTATTTTAATGTTGAAAACTGTGTTGTGTTTCTCACTTCTACCATAATATATAACATATATAGTT
Source organism: Glaucomys volans (assembly GCA_020662805.1). Lineage (NCBI taxonomy): Eukaryota > Metazoa > Chordata > Mammalia > Rodentia > Sciuridae > Glaucomys > Glaucomys volans. The sequence goes on from JAJEJO010002648.1 coordinate 243,783, forward strand.
TATTTAATGTTCAAAAAAGTGAATGATATGAACTGAGGAATTGTGGTATACCCATACTAGACACTAGATGCAGGAATTAAAATATTGAAATATTTTAAAATAATGAATTGAGTTGGAAATGCAAGTGAGAAATGCAAGATACTGAGAACTTTGTGGAGAATTATTCCAACTTTTTAAAACAATGAAATACAATTCCTATAGCACTATATTTAATTTATGCTGAGATTAGCATGGAGAAAAAGTATTCAAAGTTGTTATTAATATGGATTACTTTCTTGGCAGAATACAATGGCAGTAATAAAGACGAGAGAGGAAAAGATGAAACCAGCAAAAAAAAAAAAAAGAAGCCTATATTAAAAATTCTACCAAGAAAATATCATTCACTGGCAGTTATCAAGAATACAAATAATAATTGTTGGTATGGTTGTGGGGGAAAAGGTACACTCATACATTGCTGGTGGGACTGAAAATTAGTGTAACCACTTTGGAAACACTATGAGATTCCTCAAAAAACTAGGGATAGAAACATTTGACCCAGTTATCCCACTCCTCAGTATATATCCAAAGGACTTAAAATCAGCATACTGTGGTGAAACAGTCATATCAATGTTTATAGCAGCTCAACTCACAATACCTAAGCTATGGAACCAACCTGGCTATCTGTAAACAGATAAATAGATAAAGAAATGTGGTAAATGTACACAATGGAATATTCCTCGGCCATAAAGAAGAATAAAATTATGGCATTTGCCAATAAATGATGGAAGTAGAGACTATTGTGCTAAGTGAAGTAAGCCAGTCCCCCAAAACCAAAGATTAAATATTTTTTCTGATATGTGGAGGCTAATCCAAAATAAAGGGGCAATAAAAAATTCATCAAGATAGGGTATTTTGAGGGAATTTCATGAAAATAGGGGAAATATCTGTAGAATAGTTGAAGGTATTAAGGGGGAGGAGGGAGGGACAGGAAAAGGAAAGAACAGTGGAATGAATCTGACCAACTTATGTATGTACATATATCAACATACCACCATGAATCTCACCATCATGTACATCCACAAGGAACTAATTTAAAAAGCTGTAAATAAATAGCAGAAAGATCAGGAGAGTAGACGAAAGGGAACAGGAGGAGGGAGAAGGGGAGGGAAAGGGGAAATACTGGGGAAAAAAGAAAATCCGATTCACATTCTTGGTATACATTTATGTGTGCGTGTGTGTGTGTGGGTGAGTGAATGTACAAGCATGCCCACAAACATGCATCCATATGTGTGTTTGTACAAATAAAATCACCCTCCAGTGATAAATAAGATTAAAAGAACTGTTGTATGCATTTTTACATAAAGATTCCTAAAATGAAGGAAAAAAGGATTCATAAAATGAATACTTAGATGACTGTTAGAGGGGGACAAGGTATTTATGCTCCCTTATTGTACTTCTATCAAAATGTACAATACAAGTGGGTAAAAAAAAACTGGGCTGGGGATGTATCTCAGTGGTAAAGCACTTGCCTAGATGCACTCATTATTATTTTGACAGCACTAGTACTGTCAAAATAATAATAATAACATGTGACACAACTAAATAAATGAATAACAGATATTTAATGGCAAAACTTTAGAAACATGACTTTCCTTGAAAATATTACATGTAGTTACACTTTTTACATGCGTTATGTGTGCAAAATAATGTTCAATTGAAATTATTTTAATGGCTATGATGGAATTTTGTAGAGGACTATTGCATGGTGTTCTGCAGAAATCACTGTGTCTTCTCGGTACTCTACCCCACATCCCTTAATTAGTATTAATACCTCAATTCTACAATAGATCAATCACTCCATGTCAAATTATGAAGTGTGATGTGAAAATGGTCACATTTATTTTGGGGATGAGAGGAATTAAGATTAATAATATTACTTAGTTGTAGTGTTATTGCTTTTGTTTTTAAGGCAGGGTTTCACTATATTGCCCAGGTTTGTCTCAAGCACCTGGGCTCAAACAATGTTCCTGCCTCAGTCCCCTGGGCAGCTAGAATTACAGGCACATGCCACCATGCCTGGCGGTTGCAATGTTTCATCAGATGAGAGTAGGTAAGAAAAGCGATAGTATGACCTAGAAAAAAAGGTTCTCAGACTGAATAGTGAAAACCCAATAAGTATTCTTAGAATACATGCTCTGGTGAGTTGACCTAACTTCCTTAAGACTTTGGGTTGGATGCGTAGGAAATTAGAAATTTAAGCTGGTCATAGTGGTATGTGCCTATAGTCCCAGCACTCAAGAAGTTGAGGCAGAAGAATCACTTGAACCCACGAGCTTGAGATAAGCCTGGGTAACATAGGAGGACCTCTTCTAAAAAAAAATGCAGAAATTTAAAATGCTCTGTACTTTTTTCTCATACTGCACCAGAATTTACCTGGGAAGAATAGTACCAAAGCATTAAGGCTAAAAGTGTATTGCAACATTGAAAGCATCTTCTTGAGAATTAAAACCCAATTGCAGAATCTATCAAATATAATAAAAACATATTTTCGCCAAAGTCATAACACTAGTGAGTATCCATGATGGCCCCTTTGGTAAACCTCTTAAAGGCAAAATTACAACAAATCTAATTTTGTAAATCTTAATTGGCTTGATTCGTAATTGTAGAACTGGGCAATAGTGTAGATCAAATGAGATTCCGAATGGTGTGCCCTGCCACATGAAGACCTAACCCTGGAACCAGAGCATAGGAATCAATGTGCAAAAACCAGAAGGGAGGTATAGTCACAGCCTTATTGGCTTCAGCTTGCATCTGTCTTATTTGAACATTTTTTTTTACAGTCAGCCACTTGTGATTGGCTGAGACTCAGCTACTTGTTATAAGAGAAGGTTACGGTCTATTTACACATCAAGCTAGGTTTCATGTCTCTAGGTATGAGAAATCTTTAGGCCAATATGTACAGAAGCAGTTTGGGGCCAAACTCATTAAGTCCTATGGCTCCAACAATGATGATATCCTTCCTTGAAGTGTTTCTCCTCCAGAAAAGTAACTGCTTATGTCCGCAAGTAACCATAATTCACACTAGATCAATACACCTATAGTAGAAGAGCACATGATAAATTAGGAAAGCAAGAAAGGAAGTTTAATTATGTCCAAACCGGGTAGCAAAAGAATTAATACACATAAGTAATTCCAGTAAATATTCTCCTACTACTTCACATAATATTAACTATTACATAATATGTTCTTGTTTCTATTGCATTTAGCAGTTGCAGCTTTTAAAAGTTGCAAACAAAGAGAGTAGATGATTGATAGGCAATGTTCTTGAGTGCTCACTTTGTACAGAAGGCTGCTTTGGGAAGTATGCTTTGCAAAGCTGAAAAGCAGGTGTACATTCTTTTGTACTAAAAATAGTGTAGGCAGTTATATCAAGTGGTCAGCATCATGCTAAAAGCAGCTGGCTTCTCAAGTGAAAAAGAGGCTATATGAGATTTAGAAGTATAAGAACTGAGGGTTTTTTATTGTTCATTCTATTTAATTATACAAAGGACTGAGTTTTAGTCCTGATTTTTTTCTCCATTTCAGCCTCATGTGCTTTAACACATTATTTCCTTTCTTTGAATTCCAGTACAAATTTAAAATTCTTTGAAACAGGAATAAAAGCTAGATGAAAATAATTCTTTATGGGTCAAAAGTATAACTTTTACATATAAAAGTTTTTATCTGAACATAAGATATCATTATTCTGAATATTAGTATGTGCAATAGAAGGTTGATAAAGGAGCTAAACATATGTTTGCTTGAAATTAGCACTGCTGGAGATAAATGGGAATGTCAGGTAATGTGTTTATTGATCATTCCTATAGTTAGTAGATCTGGAAGTGAACCAGAACTCTCAGTAATGTCATAAACTCTGAAGGAACTTTATATAACCAGTATCAATTCTGGTGTCGAACATGAAAAAGAAGGGAGGAATCTCTAAATTCATTTGAATTCTCATGGTAAAAAATAATAAGTAACTAATTTGGTGACTTGGGTAAGTACTTTGTGAATGTTATATACTGTGGTTGAGAATAATGAATGTTGGAATCTTAGAAGACAGTGGAAACTGAATTAGGAGACAAGTAACCATGCATAATTTAAAAATGATATGCCATAATTTATTAAAACTGCATTGCAGGGACTTGGTTTTAGCTTAGATATATGAAAAGGTGGAAGCCATCATTTCCATCCTTATAGGATGAAAAACCTGGCAATCAGAGTTTTGACAACTTTTCTTCAACACATTAAAAAACAGATTGTAGGACAAATGATCATCTCCAAATCTGGAGAGACAGGTTCCTCCAGGAGATAACCTGTGCATTTACTTACCTGGAGCAAGAATCACAGGGAAGATGGCATATAGGCGTGAGTAAGCATTTAACTAGAAATTCTGATGAATGACTAGAGACTGAGTTAGGCTGGTTATGACAGTGAGAAGCTGCTAGGGGTCGCAATCATGAAGACGTACCCACAATTTTATAGATTTTTTTTCCTGCAGGAAAAGTTCTCATAGGATCAAGATTCCTGGGAAAGTTCTCGACCCCACCATGGCCTTAGGTTTGGGGGAGAAAGAGTCACCATTGTTAAATCCACCTAGATCTCTTAGGGAACAAAGGGCTTAATCTCTAGGAGGTTTGACATTGCCAGCTGGCACCAGAGAAATGTAATTCAACCTGGTGAAGGGAAATGTGCACTGCCACAGTCTCTCTGAGTCACTTAAGGAAAAAAAATAAGCAATTAAATATACAAGGAAGATGACCTCCAGAATGACAACTGGGGACACTGGATAACTAGTACAGTCAGGGAATAATTAGAGGTTAGGAGTGAGAAAACAGTAACTCTAGATTAGGGGTAGAAATATTTTTAAAGGCCACATCTCCTGAGGCACAGACCCACAAGGCATTATAAAGACTCAGATTTAATCACAATATGAGAGAAAGCTTCCCTTCCTCTATACCCTACCATTATCATAACAATCAGTCTTGAGAAACAGGAACAGTGGTTTTGACCCAGAAGAGTAGCAAGAGACAGACTTTTATGGAGTAGTATAAAGCAATGCCCCAAAGCCGAGAAGGGAGACCAATAAAAGGTCGCTAGAGGAATTTAAAACTTTTTATACCTGTACCTACAACCAATACCAAACACAACTTAACTGCTAGCTAAATTAAAAGAAGTCCAACAAATCTGGCTTTAAGCAAAAGTAGAAAAAATATACCAAAAGGCAAAAAAAAAATTTGAAGACATGGAACAATCAAAAGATCTAAATTCAGATATGCCATGAAAGTTGGAATGATCAGACTGAATTTAAAATGATTATGATCAACATGGTAAGCCTATAACTGAATAGTTGAGCAAGAAATTGGTCTTCTTCATTTGAGCTACTGAATTTATGGGTATAGGATTATTCATAATAGTCTCTTATTATCCTTAATATTCTAGAATTAGTAGTGATGATCCCTGTTTTATTTCCAATATTGATATTTTATATCTTTGCATTGTTCTTATTGACCTCGATTGCTAGAGTTTTATCAATTTCATTTATCCTTTATCTGGATGTTTTAAGTGTTTTATTTTTCAGTGTGTTTTGTTTTCTGCAATTTGAATATGGTATGACTGTGTATGTGATTTATTCTGCTTAGTATCCTTTGAGCTTTTTTGAGCTATGGTTTGATGTTCGTTACTAATTTCTCTTTGCATTGTAGATTGAGAAATTTATGTCAACCTACCTTCAAGGTCACTATAACCCTCCTCACTATAGTTAGGTCTATTTAAGAGAATTTCTGAAAGGAATTTTTCTTGTATGTGATTGGATATTTATTTATTTATTTTTAGTTTTTTTCTGCTTTCTATAATTTCCCTTTGTTACTTTCTCATGGTTACTATCTCCTTCCTGATACTAGCCATTTGGCTTGGCATGATGCCCAACTCTACATAGTAAAATCTCATGGAGATATGGGTTAGTGATTCCAAAGATGCTGTCCAAGTATACTGGAATTGAACAAACAAGTAAATGGAGGCAGATAACAAAAACCAGGTTTCTCACAGAGTAGGAAATCATAGGTCAGTGAAAAGGGAAGCCAGAATGAGCCATGTTGTTTTGAAGTAGAGCTGGAGACATCAGTATTACCTCAGGTTTAACTTAATCCAGATGCAGATGAATAAAGAAATCATTTCAGATATATATATGTACATATATATATATACACATACAATGCATACCAAATACATATATATGTATATATATATATATATACATGTGTGTATATGTGTGTGTGTGTGTGTGTGTGTCATATAGTCAACAAATAATGGCATCCTAATAGCAACTAATATAACCAGTACCCAGATCTTGGTTACTAATACCATTCTCCAGTTTTGGGTTTGTTTGTTTGTTTGTTAAAGAATGGCTTCTTAAAGAAATTGCTAATTGTAAGGCAGAGGTATAAAATATACCACCCAAGATGAGCTTGGAGCTTATTGTAGTGCCAGAAGGTAAGAAAAGACATATAAATCAAAAGTATTAGATATGCCATTGGGATACAGGAGCTAACTAAAGATTCCCAACAACAAAACTAGAACATCTTGAGCAACAACAGAAATAAAGTGGTAGCCAGGCATGCTAGAGTAAGCCTATATTCCTAGCAATTGGGAGGCAGAGGCAGGAGGATCACAAATTTAAGACCCATCTTTGAAACTTGGTGAAACTCTGTTTTTATTCTGATAAAATAAAAAGGTCTGGGAATGTAGTTCAGTAGTAGAGCACTGCTGGGTTAGATCTCCAGTACCATGAAGAAGAAAGAGAAGGGTGAATAGAGGAGGTGAAAGAGAAAAAGAAAAGTTTTATTCAGCTTTTTCACTGCTGTGACTATATCTGACCAGAACAATTTTAGGGGAGGAAAAGTTTATTTTGGGGCTCAAGGTTTCAGAGGTCTCAGTCCATAGACAGCAGACTCCATTCCTCAGGGGAGGCAGGACATAATGGTGGAAGAGTGTAATGGAAGGAAGCAGCTCACATGATGATCAGGAAGCAGAGTGAGAGAGACTCCACTCTCCAGAAACAAAATATATACCCCATAACCATGTCCCCAATGAACCACTTCTTCTAGCCACACCTGATCTGCCTCCAGTTATCACTTAGTTAATCCCATCAGGGATTAATTCACTGATTATGTTACGGCTATAAACCATTCATTTCTCCTCAAAACCTTCTTGCATTGTCTCACATGTGAGCTTTTGGGAGACACCTCACATCGAAACCATAATAAGAAGAAAAGGAAAAGAAAGAGATATTGAATTATAACCCAAAGTATAAAACATCCATAAATTTGTATTGATATGAATAAATGATGAAATAGATAAATAAATGGTACTTTCCTCCATGTAGAAGATTTATAAATAGTTTATGTAAATACTTTGCCCTCAAAGAAGGTGTACCATAACTCCCTACTGTTTTAAGTTTGGGCTATACATAGTGACTTTCCTTCCAAACAGTATAGTATAAGAAGAAAGAAAAGGACTATCTTCACAGTAAAGAAATCTGACAAAACTACCTACACCCCAGTAATCAAGGTGAACATCGACAGTGATCAATCATGTCAACAGTATGTTCCCTTGGTATGAGGTGATGAAAATGGTACTTTACCTCTGTGGTTTTTCTCCCTCAAACTCAAAACCCCTATCTAACCATGATAAAAACATCAGAAAAATGACATTGAGGGACTCTCTACAAAATATCTAAAAAGCATTTTTCAAAACTGTCAAGGTCATAACAAAACAAAGAAATTCTGATAGAATGTCATAAACCAGAGGAAGCCAAAGATACATGACAAAATATAATGTGGTATCCTAGATAAGATCCTGAAATAGTCAAAGGACATTATAAAACACTAATAAAATACATATAAATGGTAGCATATATTCAGTAGTAATGTTAAATTGATAGTTGTAACAAATAAAAGATTGTTAATCTAGGGGAATCTGGGTGTGGGATATATGAGAACTCTGTATGATCTTTGCAACTTATCCATAAATCTAAGCCTATTCTAAAATAAAAAGTTTACTTAAATAAAAAATTAAATAAGTGTTTTAGACATAAGTAAATACAGAAATAAGAATGGGGAGTACAGGATAAGGACTGGTTTGGAATTTGAGTATGGGTTTTACTTATAAAGTGAAATTTAAGCAAACACTTGAAGGAGATGAAAGAGTAAGCCTTACATATTTCTAAGGAAGAGTGCCACAGGCATAAATTGATAGAAGAATCAACGCAAAAGTCTAAGGCTGGAGTGTACCTGGCATATTTAAAGAACAGCAATAAAGTTGAATGTAAGTGTAGCCTAGGGACCAAGGAAAGGAGCTCAGTAGGAGAGTCAAGAAGCTAGAAAGGAAATTTGTTGTCATCTTAGTCTGTTTTTCATTACTATAATGAAATACCTCAGGCAGGCTACTTTATAAAGAAGAGAGGTTTATTTTGGCTGATGGTTCTGGAAGTGCAAGTTCTAGGGCCTGATCTGGTGATGACCTTCTTGATGCCAGAGCTCCAAAGCAGCATAAAGCATCATATGGAAAAACATGAGGAATGTGTGCCTCTATGTCTTTTCTGGTTTTTCTCTTATAAAACTACCATGTTTGAATCCTGGGGTCTCCAATAAAATGACCTCATCTAATCTTGCTTACTTTCCAAAGATCCCACTTCTAAAAACTATAATAGGATCAGGTTTCTACTATTTTAGTAGCTTTAGGCAGTGGGTGGGGAAAATTAAATATCTACACATAAAGACATGGGGGACACTCAAACTCTATCCAAACCATTGCAGTCATGGAGGCACAAATGATATGGTAGCACTATATGATGTTGGTTTTTACTTTTGTGTGATACTGAGACATTGTTGGGTTATGAAAGACATATCAAGAAACTTAAGTTTTAATAGTATTCCTGTGATTCTCAAACAGAAAAAGAAAATCATTAGTGGAAAAACTGGTGAAATCTGAATAGGCATTAATACAGTTTGTTAATAGAAATTTATCAACATTAACTTCTTAGTGTTGACAAACGTAATATGGATAAAATTTTACTTATAATATTTGGGAAAACTGAAGAAATGGTATGTGGGAACAGTCTTACTATTTTTGTAATATTTCTGTAAATGTAAAATTATTCCAAAATAGAAAGGTTTCTTAACACAAATTGCATATGGAGAAAGGAGAGAATGACTGTTCCAACCATAGACTTGGAACCATGACACTCTAGTCCTTAACACACTAAAAACAAAGGTTTCATCTCTCACTGAAGTATGACCAGAGTCTCATTCTTACAATTGCTTTGTGGTCAGCAGTAGACAGGATCTCTCCTGATAACTTAGATCAAGAGAGGAGATTTCTAGCACTCAGCAGAAAGGAGGATGGAATTGTGTCTGTCATAAATCAAAAAAATTCAAAAGACTATTTGAAAGGGAATTGATAACATATATGTGCGAAATTCCTGGCACATGTCTAGGAAGACTTTAGGATCTGTGAGGGGGAAATGCTTGCCCAGGAGAGGGAAACTAAGTTAGTTGATACTTCATTGCATTTTTCTGTTGAATGCATATTCTCTCTAAACAAGGAAAGGCAGATTTCTTATCATTTGACTTTCCAGCCCCTTAACTTGTGGCTTTGGAACCCTAACTACATCTTAATTTGGATAAGTTGCCTTATATACAATACTGGGATAATACTATACTATGCAGTCAAAAGGCAAGAATTTAACATAAATCTCCATTGACAGTTCACCCAGAACTTGATCCCCTCTATGTCTCAGAAGAATGATTAAATTGTCACTTGGTTGAGGTGTCAAGCTTTTCTGCATTCATTCTGGTCACTTTTTCCCCTTTAGGAAGGGCAATTTCCTCTCTTGGGATCAATTCTTTCTTTGCTACATTGGTCAAATTTCTTATTACCATTTAACAATAACCAAATAATGCCATTTGCATCAATACATAATTGATATCTATCTGTGAGTATGGGAAGAGAGATATTCTAATCAGGGAAAATCAGATTGCTCCTGTTTTGCTTCAATGCCAACCTCATTCCTGGCAGTGAAAAACCTTTTTTGAGAAGATAACTCATCCCACTGAACTCAGTCTCATGTAGAGAATCATGCATAAGAGGGGAGCTAACTGGTCACTGTTGGCTTTTTTTTTTCTTTTCTACATAGTATATCCCTATTCACATTATCTGGGGGAAAAATAAATTATTCTAACTTATAAGTGATGGCCTATAAAGACTGCATGCATTACTTTCACATATTTTTATGAAAAAGGATATTTATCTTAGAAATGTATTCATTTATCACCCATGAACCTCAAAGGCCCTGAAAGATCTGAATGGTCTTCGTATTACTGTCAGTGTTTTTTTTTAAACCTCTATTAATAATTCAGAGTAGCTAAGGGGTATTTCAGAGACACAGCAGTGTATTTCAATAGATTCCAATAGATACTTCCAAATACCTTATATGGTTGTTTAATATTTATGATGCTTCTACAGTGTGTTCTCACCTTTATAAGATGTAATGACCCTGGATCTCTTCCATGCAACATCACTTACTTCATAATAAATAAATGGATGTGAAGCTGGACTAAGTAGCTTACATTTTAGATCATCCAATTCATCTTTTATAAGATTAATTTTTAAAGCAATTTGTAGAATAGAGAAATCTAGCATCAATAAAAATAGACCTTTGTATTTTTTAATTATAAATAATGTTTTCATAAATTAATTTGTATGAGACTTGTAAGAATTGAGACACAGTTAAAATAGGTATACTATCTTCATTTTCTTGATAAATCAATTAAGAGAAATGTCATAACTTCCCAAAAGCACAAGCATAAAAAGGAAGATAGGAATAACAAAAAAATTGACATTTGATCCAATGATCAATATCAGGCTACAGCACTTGGAAAAAAGTTACCCATCACAGCTTTAAAATGATGTTTCCTCTTTTCCTAAGGGACACTTGAACAGCATGTAAGATAATTTTGGAATAATGTATCTTCCTATCTCTGTATTAGAAATTATTTTCAAGTACACTTACTTGTTTTCACAGTTTAAAAGAAGTATAGACAGGCACAGTAGTGTGGTTCATACATGAAATTGCAGCTACTAGGGAGGCTGAGGCAAGAGGATGACTTAAGCCCAGGAGCTCCAGGCCAGCATGGGTAATACAGTAATATTTTTTCAGAAGAAAGAAAGAAAGAGTTGGGGGAGGGAGAGAGGGAGGGAAAGAGAAAGAAACACTAACACAGAACTCACTTTGCAAGTTGATAACAACTTAAAGGATGGACAGCTCTCTCCCCACATTAATGTGTTCAGAAGTTATATCCATCCAGATAAGTATGTTTTAAATGCCCACAGGGGTCTAGTAGATGACCTAACATTAATATACTTGGAAATTTTGGTATACTTTGTGTATTAAGCTAAAGAGTACATTACTCTTATAAATAATCTAGAGGTGAAAATGGGAGATAAGAACAGGAAGGAGACTCTCAAAGTGGTCCTGTTTTCCAGATAGGGTAAAGACATGTATAACCGATAAAGGAGGATAAAAAGAGGAAGATCAGGAGGAGTACGATACAGAGTCTTAAGTTACATTCCTTTAACTATCTTACCAATCAACTTTTATCTTTCACTATTTAATACAGCTGTCTCTTCAAACTTGAGTAGAAAATAAGTTTCTTATACTTCAGGACAAATGCCTCCTATGTTTAGATTAGCCCAAATAGCTCAAAATTTAGTTGTTGAGACCTAACATGCAACAAGTGATAGTCATTCTAATAACTGAACATAAAAAGTCTTATCATGATCGCTAAATACACCTTTGAAATAATATGACAGATCCTTATTGCTCATCTATTATTTACAAAGAACAATCCTTTGCACAATAAAAATTATCATTGCTGATTTTCAATAATGTTAATTAACAACAGAAAAAGTATAAATTCCTAATTATTATAACAAAGTTTATAATTAACTATCCAGAATGAAATTAAGATTTATCATCTGACATTTGAATCTGCTAAACCTTATATTTGCTGTGATATTTGATATGGCTTTAATTTGTAGTTACAAGGCAGATAAAATTCTTACTTTTAATCAACTAATAAACAATTGTAGGCTATAGTGACAAAAGGACAATAATCCAAGTAGTTGTGGTGATCATTGCAAATTTCATAGCCTTACGTGTGAACCAGTGGGAGTGTAATTTAATCAGCAGTATCTGAAATTCCATTAAAGACAATAGTGCTAAAAATCTGTGAATTTTCATGATCAACTCCCAGTGCACTTTTAAAAAAAATTTAGGAACAAATGCCTGTTCAAAAAAGGCATATATCCTTTCCCAAAGTTGAATTAAGGGACATAATATTTCTTAGTAACTGTTGCACTAAAGATAGATTTTAAAGACATCAATAATATTGATTGTCCTTATAGAAAACCAGTCTGTCTCTACCCATCCCAGAGAACATTACTCAGATGACTCTTCTCTATCTACAGTTCAGAAAAATTCTGTCAAATTTTGTAATGATTTACATTAAGCAATCTTAATCTAGATATGATATTTATCCAGTCAGTATTTTTACTTTTTTCAATACTACCTTAAACAATATCATCTTATGTTTGCCATCTTAATATCAGGTATAACTTTTTCACTGCTCTGGGGATTTGATAATATTTTCCAATCGCACTCATTCCTTGGCATTCCCTTGAAAACAAACGTTCTCTTCCATGTACTGCTCACTTTTTATTTTCCTCTTCACAGAAAATATTTTTGGAAAAATTCTGGATGTTCTTCCTAGTATTCCTCAGTGATTTGATCATCATAGGGAGATTATTTCCTTATTGCTAAATCCAGCATTTGAATCTCTCTTTTTTTATGTATTTCTCAGCAGCAGTCAGCATCATTAACTACTCTCTTCTTGAAACACTTCCTTGCCTAGTTCCTTGCATTACATTGTACTTCTTCCTGCTGCCAGTGCTATTCCCACTCACTCTATTTATGCTATCTTCTTCTCTGTGTGGTCTCGAACACTAAATCAGTGGCCTTCTGTTTTTCTGTATCTAATTAGTCGCATCTTATATCTTTGAATATCGTTTATGTACTTTTTACTCCTAAAATTTTGTGCTTGTTCCTCAGACCCATTTCTGTAACTACCAATTTGATATCTCACCTCTGACAGGCACTTTACAGGTCATTTCATAAAAGAACTCTTGACTTTGCCCTCTACTATCCCTGTTTCTCCCTGAGACACTTCAATTTTACTAAATAAATTTTTGATACAGAAAAAGGAAATATTACTGTACCAAAGTCCTTGAGTAAACAGAAAGAGATGAGACTGAAAGTTCACAACTGGGAAGGTTCATCTTTACCAAGAGAGCAGTTAGTCTTCAGTGACTGAAAAGAAAACAGACTGTGTGAACACACATGCAAGTACTGGTAATGGCAGTTTGTGAAAATTATCTTCTTCCACATTCACTAAAATGAGAAGCCAGGTCTTTTACTGAGAGCATGTGTGGAGAAGAGTTGAATATGGTACCAAACTCGCATCAAGCTCCTGTCCAAACTAGGACACTGTGTGGTGTTGAGGCATCCTTTCTGGAAACAAAGCATTAATATAGCACTGTTACTTGTCACAAGCAATCTTTTTTATAAATTTTACTGAGGAGCTAAAACACAATACTCCTAAAACCAAAACCTCTTGGAAGCGTGTCCATCAATATAACAAAAGATTTGTTGCAATGACATACAATGAGGTTCAAATACATTCATTGAGAGATGAATATTAGGAATCTAGCTCAATAGTTGAGTTGGAGACCTCACTTAAGACACAGAGGACAGCTGGGTATGGTGGGACACACCTGTAATCCCAGTGGCTCTGGAGGCTGAGGCATGAGGATTGAAGGTTCAAAGCCCGTCTCACCAACTTAGCAAGGCCCTAAGCAACTCAGTGAGACCCTGTCTCAAAATAAAAATAAAAAAATTAAAAATTGGCTAGGGATGTGGCTCCGTGGCTAAATGCCAGTAGGTTCAATCCCCAGTACCAAAAATAAAAATGAGAAGACAAAGGAAATTTGTAGGAAAGCACACTGGCAAATAGCAAGGAATGCAATATTGTTGAGTGACATGAGGAATAGATTCTCAGGGAGTAGAATATTAAGATAGGTGATATTTTCATTGATCAAATAAAAGGCTGTACTAGCTAGAAAATAAAATAATCAATTGTCAAGCAACAGAGGTATACACTTGATTTGACTTCAAATAGAAGTCCAATATATTATTCTTAGTTTAGGAACTAAGACTACTGATTGCTTATAAGGTTAGCTCAGCATTGTCACAGACTCAACAATCAGATAAAACAATTCTCAAAGGTCTGTGGAAATTTTTCTCAATATGGGCAGTGTCACTTTTGATAGCTAACTATGGATACTACAAGAAAATTTCCTGTAAGAGGGCAGATAATCTAACTGCAGAAGCACTGTAGCTTAGTGGTTAAAATGCATGTTTTCTAGAGCTAGACCATGTGGATTAAAATTATGTTCCAATACTTGCTAGCTATGTAAGCTTGGGCAAGTTTAAATTTCCTGTGCCTCAGTTCCTCATCTGTGAAAATGACAATAACAGTATAACTAAAAAGATTGTTTTGATGATTCTATGAGTGAGTATAGGTCTTATCTCAACAGAAAATCCCTATAATATAATCACCTGAAATATGCTTATTATACTGTTTAAAAAAATATATGTATATGTTGTTCCTTTAATCAATCTTACCTAATTTTGAATCTGAAGTAACCTAAAATATGTTTAAATACCTCCTTCCTTATATGATCCTCTATCACTTTTCAGGGGTACATTTTTATTGAATTTACACAACTATACCATGAACTATAATTATTCCTTATACTTTTAAAAAAGACTATCCCCTTTCTGTTCACTGTTGCTTCCTTCTGGATCCCATATTCAATGCCTCATGTGGGATATTTGGTCAAGGACTATGTAATGAATAACTTGGAAAACTTCCCATTTTAAAAAACAATACTTACAAGCTTTTCATGTATTCTGATCTCTAAGCTAAACACTTCCAAAAATTTCATTTACTCTTCTTATGTCATCATTTCAACCACTCACTCAGTTGCCTTTGAACATATTCCAGTCTTTCTCCTAAAATGTGGTACCCATAACTGAACCCAGCATGCCACATATGGCCTGATAAACACTAAGTATTCTAGAATTATCAATTCCCTTAATGTGGACATTATTCTTCCACAAATGTGACAAAGAATAAAATATATTCCAAAGAATAGCTGATGTGTTAGTATTCCATCATTAATGCATTCTCCCAACAGATGAGTTCATATGGAAAAGTATTCATTGACACTCAAAATGTGCCATTAAACTTCTTTTTTCTTTTAACGAGAACCCAAACTGACTGATTTCTAAATATCTACCTGCTTTTAATTCACCTTGATAAGGTCACCTAAGGAGTGATACGATTGTGATTAATTATGAAGGTGTCTAAATCTATGAGCTGTACCTTTCTTGGGGTTATTTTTTATGTCACTAAACACTCATATAACAATAGGTTATAGAATATTCATTGAAGCAATTGAGTAGCTCATGAGTAGCACTGGCTAAGATATAATAGGACCAATTTTTGTATCAATGTTTATTTCTTATGAAACAATCTAACTGTATTTACTTTTGATAAATAGTGTTTGGTTTTTTTTTCTTCTTAACATCCTAACATATTTTAAAAGTCAATGAATATGGAAATCCTACCCCTTAGATTTCTTTTATAAAATGTGAGAACCTGGATCAGCAACAATGAGATCAAATATGTCCTTGAGAGTACTAAGTGCAGGCTTAAATAATGCTCTCACAATATAGATAATTTTCTATTAGTATAATTTTGTCACTATTGGAAGGTTTCCATTGTTTGGTTAAATGATAGGAAATATTTATATATGACATATATGTGTATTTAGATATATACATTCACATATATATAATCATTTTTTATCCATAAAGAACAAATGCAAACTTTCTTTGGGACTGTCATCTATAGTAACAAACCAATTACAATAGAAATCAAATTACTTTTCAAACAGGTTTATGAGGTTATAACTGGAATGAAGCCTTGGGGTTAAATTTCCTCTGAACTGAGAAGCATGGAATGACAATACATTCATAAATATCAAACCCATGTTTTAAAAACGTCAGCATTATAGAAAAAAATATAAAAGAAAATTAAAGCACCAATGCCTTTAGCATCCATTTAGGACACTATTCACAGAAAAGTGTGATTTTATAATGATTTAGATCATTGTTACATATGATACCCTAAAATAAAATGACAGCATTTTCCTTCATATCACTGATTAAGAGATTTGGGCTGCATTTTAGTAACCTTACTTCAAATGGTAGAAAAAATAAGGTAGGCTGATTCTGGTAATGTGGCATAATAAATGGCATTGGTGCCCCTCTAACTCCAAGAACATGAAAATCCTCAACAAGTGTTAATGTGCAGATTATCTTAAGGAAAAGATATTAAGGAAAAGATAACTCCATTTTCCAGAAGTAGAAAGGCAAGTCAAAATCTTATTAACTACTGTTTAACCCCATGTTGCTTTAAGATGATATCTAATCCTAAAAATAGGCCCTGGAAGTGCAAGGCTCTGTGGTAACAGCCCCAAAATGAGAGAGGGTGTGGTCTCATGCCTGATACCAATTTCAATTCCTTTAGGCATATACCCAGAATTGGGATTTCTGGATGTGATAACTCCATTTTTGGTTCTTTGAAGAATGTCCACATTTTTTTTCCAAAATGTCTGTACTAATTCACATTCTCACTAACTGTACCAGTTTCCTTTTCTCCACATTCATGCCAACACTTGGTACTCTTTCATCCATTGTTTTTTCCCAGTACTGGGAATGGAATCCAAGGGCATTTACCTCTGAGCCATACCCGAAGTCCTTTTTATTTTTTATTTTGAGACAGGGTCTTGCTAAGTGTCCCAGGCTGACCTCAAACTTCAATCTTCCAGAATTGATGTGATTACAGGCATTCACAAATGTGCCTAGCTTCATTTCTGTGATGATAGTCATTTTAATACATGTGAAGTAGTATCTTATGGTGGTTTTAATTTGCATTTCCCATACAGTTAGAGATGTTGAGCATATTTTCATACACCTGTTAACAATTTGTATGTCTTCTTTAAAGAAATGTCTGTTTAGGTTTTTGCCCAGTTTTAAATCAGGTTGTTTTCTTGCTATTGAGTTTAATTCTTTTATAGTTTGGATTTTAGCCTCTTATCAGTTACATGGTTTGAAAATATTTTCTCCTAATACATAGGCTATCTATTCACTCTATTTGCTTTATAGAATCTTTTTAGTTTGAGGAAATCCTGGAATTTTTTTTTTTTTTTTTTTTTTTTTTTTTTTTTTTTTTTTTTTTTTTTGCTTTTCTTGCCTGCAATTGTGAGGTCCTATCCAAGAAATCATTGCCCAGACCAATGTCATGGAGTTTTTGCCCTGTTGTGTTTAGTAGCTTTACATTTTCAGCATATATATTTAAGTTTTTAATGAATTTTGATTTTTTACTTGATTTTTGTATACAGTATGGGATAAGAGTCAAAATTGATTCTTCTGTAAGCAAATCTTCAGTTTTCCCAACATTTAATAAGAGATTGTCCTTTCCCTATTGTGTGTTTTTGACACCTTTGTCAAAAACAAATTGACTGTAAATGTGAGTTTAGTTTTGTCTTTCTGTCCCATTCCATCAGTTGATGTGTATGTTTTAATGCCAGTACCATGCCATTTGTATTATATAACATTTTAATATATTTCAAAATCAGAGATTGTGATTTCTCTAGCTTTGTTTTTTGTTGTTGTGTTGTTTTGTTTTGTTTTTTGGTCAAGATTCTTTGCTGTTTGGGATCTTTTGTAGCTCCATATATATTGTAGGATTTTTTTTTCTTCTATACCTGTGAAAAATACCATTAGAATGTTCATATAGATTACATTGAATCTGTAGATCACTTTGGGTTAGTATAGGCTTATTAACAATATTAATTCTCCCAAGCCATGAAGGCAAGCTAATTTTTCATTTATTTGTGTTGTGTACAATCTTTTTTTCCCCCAGTGTTTTACAGACCTCCTTTGGCTTGATTTACTCCTAAGTATTTTTATGCTATTACACATAGTTTTCTTAGTGTTTCTTTCTCTCCCCCACCCCATCTCTCCCTCTCTCTCTCTCCTGGAACTGGGGACTGAACCCAGGGGGGCACTTTACAACTGAACTATATCCCCAGTATTTTTTATATTTTATTTCAAGACAGGGTCTCACGAGGTGCCCAGGCTGGCCTTAAACCCACAGTTCTCCTGTCTCAGTCTCCAGAGTAGCTGGGATTATAGGCATGTGCCACCTTACCCAGCTTTTAATTTTACCATTGAGCCCTAGAATATGTTTCACTAACCTACTTGAAATCTTCTAAAGTCTCAAAAAATGTATAATATTCTCTTAATTATAATAATCAAAATTATGACAAATGATATCATAAAACAAACAAAACGAAGTATGAAATGACAAATTTTAGCATGAATCTAGATTAGGGGTTTGCAATTTTTTCTGTGAAGGGTAAGAGGGTAAATAAATTAGGCCTTGTGGTACAGACAGTTTCCATTGCAACTAACTACTTGAATATGTCACTGTAGCACAAAAGCAGCCATAAACAATACATTAATGAATAGCTGTGTTTCAATAAAACTTTATTTTCAACAAACAGGTGGTAGGCTGGATTTGATCTGCAGCTAGAGGCCTAATCTAGATGCAAATGATCATAAATAAAATATTAACAAACTATACAAATTATTTTGGTGTCCTAACCAGATCCCTTTTACCAGTCAGAACACACATCCACCAATTGCCATAATTCTTCTCTGGTGAACTGACTTCATCCACATGCCCTGCATATGTTTCTGGCTTATAGGGAACAACAATAATTAACTGATAGGGATTTGAAAAGCTTACCTCTTTGTCTCAAGGTAGAAAATCTCTGGAGTAATACTCCATAACCAGACTTTACATGGGACTTTACATCCTTACTTGGCTCTGCCCTCTTCCCCACTCTGCTTTCTTTATAAGTTTTTCCTGTAGGCCACTTTTTCAAAAATTCATTTGCAACCAAAATTTTGTCTTTTAGTTTCTTAAACTAGACATGAGCTGAGTCAAGCAATTTGAAAAACAAAGTTAAATTGAGTTTGTTCAAGGATATAACTCCTCCCAGTGAAAAAATTAAAAGATATCATTTGAATTTCAATAAAACTTAAATGCATTGAATTGAAAAAGATCTTCTAGCAAATTTGGTATATAAAGGAATTTTTAAATAGCAAAGATCAAACTCAATGATGAAATAAAGAAAACATCCCTTTTAAGATAAAAAGACAAGACCATATACTGTCACCACATCAATTTAGTATTCTACCACTTAGGAGGAAAAGCAAATTAAAAATAGAAAGACTGCAAAGAAATACACAAAATGGCTGTCATTCACTGGAGATTGTCTACAGAGAAGCCTAAACATAAACATAGTTAAATTAAATAATTAATGTGAGATTTTTGTAGGTTTGGTGGATAAAAACTAATATACAAAAATCAGCTGCAATCCAATCTACACAAAGATTGATCATATTTTTAAATAAAACTACAATAGCAAAAAAATGTAGCTAACAATACATTTAACAAAAGTTATGTATGGTTCTCTTAGAGGTAATTAGAAAGCTTATTTTTAAAGAAAATCTAGATGAGTAGACTGAGTATATCAACTATCCCCACAGTATTTTATATTTTTAATTTAATTTCAATTAAAATTTCATCTGGTATGAATGAATGGTGCAATATTTATTCATATTATCAATGTTGTTTCACCATTCCCAGATAAAATGCAAGAATGTGTTTAAGAGTATGGATTTAGCAATCATCCAGTACCACCATTTACTGTAAGATTTCAATAAAGTTATCTAACCTCTCTGTACTTCAATTTCTTCATTTATAAAATAAATACATTTATCTCATAGCATTATTGGGAATATGGAGATAGCACATGAAAATTACCTATAAGAGTGCTGTCCTACCTCAGATAGAGCATTAATCTTCAGGATATATAAAGAACTCAAAAAACACTAAAAAGGCAAATAACCCAATCAATAAATGGGCTAAGGAACTGAACAGATACTTCACAGAAAAAAAGAAATATGATTGATCAACATATATATGAATAAAATGTTCAACATCTCTAGCAATTAGAGAAATGCAAATCAAAACTATACTGAAATTCCATCTCATTCTAGTCAGAATGGCTATTATCAAGAATACAAGCAACAATAAAGGTTGGTAAGGATGTAGGGGAAAAGATATACTCATACATTGTTGGTGGAACTGCATATTGGTGCAACCACTATGGAAATCAATATGGAGATTCCTCAGAAAACTTGGAATGGAACCACCATTTGACCCAGTCATCCCACTCCTAGGTTTATACCAAAAGGACTTAAAATCAGCACACTATAGTGACACAGCCACTTCAATGTTTATAGTAGCTCAATTCACAATAAACTATGGAACCAGCCTAGGTGCCCTTCAACAGATGAATGGATAAAGAAAATGTGGTATATATACATAATGGAATATTACTCAACCATAAAGAAGAATGAAGTTATGGCACTTGTAGGTAAATGGATGGAACTAGAGATTATCATGCTAAGTGAAAGAAGCCAACCCCAAAGAACCAAAGACCAAATGTTTTCTCTGATATGCAGATGGTAATTCACAATAGGCAGGGGGAGAATAGAAGTACTTTGGATTAGACAGAGGGGAGTGAAGGAAGAGGAGGGGGTATGGGGGTAGGAAGAACAATAGAATGAATCAGACATTATTACCCTATGTGTGTATATGATTACACAACCTGTGTAACTCTACATCATGAACAGCCAGAAGAATGAGAAGTTATACTCCACTTATATATGATGTGTCAAAATGTTTCTATTGTCATATATAACTAATTGGAACAAATATAAAAATTTAAAAAGATTGCTGTCCTACATTCTTCTGTTTGCTCCCCAGATCTGCTCTGAATTCTTTCCTACCCTTCTTTGTTTCCCAGAAAGCTATTCGTTAAGGACTGAGTTCATAGCCTTCCCAGTCCTCAGGCTTTGAGTTGGTTTCAGTAAATGAGAGGTATTAGCAAAAGTTTGGAGAAGAGAAGAAGCAGAACAAGAGAATACTGATTTCCCTGGCTCTCCTTCCTCAATACCTACCCCCATCCCTCAAGGATCCTTTAGATTTCTTGCCTCCATTTATGGGAATACACAGCTCTGCTCCAAGAAAGTGTATCCAGATCTTTCAGGCCTTGAGGGGTAATAGCTCCCTACTGTTTCTAGCCCAGAGCAATTGCACTATCAGATGCTTTTTGCCTAAAGTATGTTCATACTTTGCAATCATCACCTTTCCATAGCATTAGAAAATGTATAAAATGATTAGACAATATTGTCTTTTAAATACCATTGACAATATTTAAAAGGCACCCATGAAGATATCTAATAAAAGAATGTCAGACCAAATGTAGAAGTTAATAAAAGTTCATTTATGTAGACACAAGAAGAGCTAATAGTTTTAGGTAGATATATTAAGTATAGATACATTAAGTGCATATATGGAAAGACCATGTGTTTTAAATATGTCCAACTTTCCTTAATTAATCCAAGTTCAATGCATTTCTACAAAAATTATTTTGTAGGAATTGAGAAATTCATCCAAAAACGCATATGGAAATTTAAAGTTGCCATAATAGCAAAATAATTTTGAAAAAAAATCAAGGAGTACTCTGTACTAGATGTTAAGATATATAACTACATAGTATTTTTTAAATATACACATAAATATCACACCTATTTATGGGGTACCATGTTATGATTTGATACAGCTATATATTGTGTGATGCTCAAGTTAGGATAATCATATCCCCTCAAACATTTTGCATTCCTTTGTGGCAAAAGTGCATGTAATAATTTTTTTAAATGTGAGGTTGACAGTAATTTGGGGTCAATCAATATAGCAATGGCAAGAAATAGATTCTATAAATATATAATCATGCATTGCCACATATGCATACACACTAATATTTTATTAGAAGAGAGAGGAAAGAATGTGCCATTCAGTTTTAGGAAGGACATTAATGCATCCAGCCACTCATATGGAAGACATTTTTTTCACTATGTGTACTACACTTATCAAATATGAATTGAGACCTGGTATGAAAAACAAAATAGTAGAAGAAAATATAGAAAATATATTAATGATATTGGAATAGTAAAAGATAAAAAAAATAAATTGAGAATAAAGAATTACAGATTTGTCTTCAGCAAAATTATAATCTTACTACAAAAGATGCTATAAAGTTAAAATACAAGCCTTGGAAAAAATGTTTGGAGTGATAGTAGTTCTATGAATTTAGTTAGTATTAATATACAGAATGAAGACATACATATGTATACATATATACAATATATTTATGTACATGTATGCATACATATGTATACATATATACATATCTGTATATATGTATACATATATGTACACATATATTTAGTTAGTATTAATATATGTACACATATATTTATATGTACACATATATTTAGTTAGTATTAATATACAGAATGAAGACATACATATGTATACATATATACAATATATTTATGTACATATATGCATACATATGTATACATATATGTACATAAATATATTGTTTGCTCTCCTTATTCATGCATTCTGCATCCTTAGATTCAAGAGATTGAAAATATCAGAAAAAAATGCATCTGTACCTAATAGGTACAGATTTTTTCTTGTCCTATTCTCTAAACAACACAGTAAAACAACTATTTCTATAACACTGCCCTTGTTTTAGGTATTATAAGCAATCTAAAGAAAATTTAAAGTATACAGAAAGATGTCCATAGGTTATAAGCAAATACCACACCATTTTGTATTAGGGACTTGAGCATCTGAAGATTTTGGTATCTATGCAGGTTCTTGTAACCAATCCCTCATGGATACAAAGAATCAGTTGTATATAGCATACTAAAAAAATAAAAGATTTGGTATCATTATATACCCATTTGCTCCAAATCTACTTAGTATCTGATATTACCAAGTGTTGCCAGGAAAACATCATCAAAGAAATTTCCAAACACTACTGGTGGGAATGTAAAATAGTTGTTTCATAAAATTTATGGTTCAAATGTGGGGAAGATCTCCTCCTCTCTGCTGAGTCATAAAGTAAAGACTGAGTTCTTATGGGCAATAAATAAAAGTTTCATAATTCCAAGATATAGAGATAAATCAGAAATGTTTATATATAAATTTTCTGTAAGTTGTTGCTCAAGATAATAGGCCTCATCTGTTTCAGCATTTCAACCTTCTTTTGATAAGGTTTCTTCCCTTTGTTGTTTTTAGATGTGTAAATGTGAGTAGTAGAGTTAAAGTTTCACTTTTAAAACTACTTCACCTGACTCATATTTTTACTGAGGCAAAAGCATAAAGTCCCATTAAATGTTGTGGACACACAATTTAAAATAGTAATATACAAGTCAAATGAGAATGTAATTAGGTCCTAAAACAAGATAATTCCTTAAACCTGCTTTCTATCCACAAAATTATTCTGCCTCTCAACATTGATATGATGGTAGTAATTTTATAAGCCTGATTGAAAAACCAGTCTGAATTTTAAAGAAATTTCCATTACTTTTATTTTAGCTCCAGAGTATAGTACATAAATTGAAAATATTCACTTGTCAAATATACCATTTCCCATTTTCAGTTCTTCTCTACATCCTGAAAGTCATTCTCCGTGTGTGATATCATGGCAGGCCTGATAGTGTGCAGCCTCTGTCATCCACAGAAATAAAAAATTTCAAACTTGACAAAGCAACTCACTGGCACAGAAGGCATTTCCCAAAACTCTTAAAATTCCCCCTTAAATAGCATCGTTTAAATACTCTTTTAAATAAATGTCAATATGTAGCACTCTAGGATAATATTTCACCTACTTTTATTCCCCTAGACTCAGTAACAAATTACTGAAAAGCAATAAAATCAATGAAATCTACTGTATTCCACTTACCCAGCTTGAACAAATTCTCAAGTCAGTAAGAGGTTTTCAGATGTATTTTCAGATGTCAAGTGGTTTGGCAAAGCTTTTAAAAAGTTCAAACAAAACAGGGGAAGACAGTAAAAATGTAAAATCACTCTTAAGTCTTCACAGTAACAACTTATAGCATTTCAGTCAAAATATTTAATATAGCCAACAGTGAACATGCAATGAACATCATTAAAATCACCTATGCATCATTAAGTACACTGCTAATGAGTGATTTTAAGGCGGATATTCAGAATTAGAATTGCTGGATCAATATATACACATTTAAAATTTGGGGGAATTTTACCAACATCCCCTAAAGGTGCTGTACCAACATAAAACAACAGTGTATGAGAGACAGCACGTCCTCACCTCTTTGGCCATGATGCCAGTCTTTAAAAATTCATCATTGTTTAACAAGCAAACAAGAAAATGCATTCCTGGTCTTACCTGTGACCTTGAACATCTTTCTAGAGGAGCATTGGTCCTTTGAAATCTCTTGTTGATCATATTTTTAAATATATTTATCATTTGTCCCTATGGAATTGAATTGAATTGAATTATTTTCAGTGAAATTGAATACATTTCTCAATATGTTGCAACTATCTTTATTAAACATATTGCAAATATTTTCCACTTTACAAGTAATTTTTAACTTGCTGTTTGCTTATATTATCATATTTTAGATATTAACAACTTAGCAGTGATAAGGTTTTCTCCCATTCCATAAGTTGTCCTTCATTTTGCTGTTTCCTTTGCATCAAACTTTTTAGCTTGATGTAATCCCATTTATTTATCTCTGCTAATGCTTTTGAGGTCCTTTCCACAAAAATCATTGCCAAGACCAATATCCAGGATCTCATTCCCTATGTTTGCTTGAAGGAGTTCTATAGTTTCAGGTTGCACATTTAAGTCTTTAAGACTGGTTGTGTGTATATTCAAGTTTTCTATCATTTTGACCTACGTTTGAATAATTTGTTATCTCAGAAAAAAAAATCTTTTTTCTCAATTTTCACATCTTGGTATAATAGAAGGAGCTATTTTAAAAAAAATTATAGTATCTCCCTTGTATTTCACCATGTGTCATTGTCATTTCCTGGGTGTTCTCTCTCTCTCTCTCTCTCTCTCTCTCTCTCTCTCTCTCTCATCTTCATCTCCACTCTCAAAATAATCATAAATTAACTATTCTAATAATCTTTCCAAAACTTCTCAAGGAAGAAAACCTTGGTTTCCTTAACAAATTTTGTTTTAATAATGGGCTTATTTATCTTCCCACTATTTGTTTTTCCTTTTCTTTCTGCTCCATATGTTTTTATATATTTGGAATATATTTTAATATGGCTTGTATACCTTTA
Organism: Glaucomys volans; assembly: GCA_020662805.1. NCBI lineage: Eukaryota > Metazoa > Chordata > Mammalia > Rodentia > Sciuridae > Glaucomys > Glaucomys volans. The sequence continues at coordinate 269,375 of JAJEJO010002648.1, forward strand.
AAAATATATGTATTTGAGACTGTTTTTCCCTGAATTCCTCTTTGATTTACTTCAAAGTTTTGATGTGAATTATTCTACTTTTCCTCATTTTCACATGGTTTATTGCTTCTATTACAATTAATTTTAACTACCTGATCATTTCCATTATTATTTCCATTATTATTATTATTATTATTATTATTATTATTATTAAACTTTATAAAGGATAGTTTAGAGACATCCTATTTTCTATTTTTATTGTATGATATTTAGTGAATGTAACTTACAGAGTTATTACTTTTTGCCTTTCTTCCTTTTTTCTAATATATTCTTAGATTGTTTTGAGTTATTCACATGTAGTTGATATTTCCAAGCATGTTTGAAAACATTTTATTCCCAGTATTCATCCTTCCTACTCGTACTATTCAAATCTCCCATATCATTAGTTATTTTGGTCTATTTTCTCTATCTTTTTAAAATGAACATTGATATCCTACATTTTGCCTTAAGTATTTTAAAGACAGATTATTGGGGATGTACTTAATGCATTCATCATGAATTCTATCTTGCCTAAGATCAATATTACACTTGTTCATTTTCCTTTTGTAAGAAATTATATTGTGATTCTTTTATAATTACCAAATTTAATTTATTCTGTTTTAAGATCTTTGTGTTGAAATCCTTATATTCTATTTTCTTCTTTGAGTATGCATTTATAAAATTCATTGTAATTTTTTTTGAGGCGGGTACCAGGGATTGAACCCAGGGTGCTTAACCTCTGAGCCACATTCCTAGCCCTTTTTATTTTTTATTTTGAGACAGGGTCTTGCTAAGTTGCTGTTATGATTTAGATATTAGGTATCCTCAAAAGCTCATGTGTGAGACAATGAAAGAAAGTTTAGAGGTGAAATGATTGGGTTATGAGAGCCTTATGCCAATCAGTGAATTAATCCCAATAGGGATTATCTGAGTGATAACTGAAGGCAGGTAGTGTGTAGCTGGAGAAGGTGGGTCATTGGGGGCAGGCCTTTGGGGTATATATTTTGTATCTGACAAGTGGGGCCTCTCTACTTTCTGATCATCACATGAGCTGCTTCTCTCCACCACAGTCTTCTGCCATAATGTTCTGCCTCACCTCGAGCCCCCAGGAATGGATCCAGCTGTCTATAATCTGAGACCTCTGAAACTGTGAGCCCCCAAATAAACTTCCTCATCTAAAATGTTCTGGTCAGATCTTGTAGTCACAGCTGAGAAAAAACTAAGTAAAACAGTTGCTTAGGGCCTCACTATGTTGCTGAGGCTGGCTTTGAACTTGTGATCCTCCTGCCTCAGCCTTCTGAACCTCTGGGATTATACTACCACTCCCCGCTCACTGTAATTTTTAAATTAACATTTTTTCTTTAAATTATGAAAATTTTAGATTTATAGGGAATCATATACTAGATTACTATTGCCTACCAATTCAAGAGATATTAACATGCTTAAAATTTTCTGTATCATTACTTTGAACTAATATTCAAACGTCCATTGTATTTCCAATATCAAGATAAAATTAATAGCTTTTCCTTCTGAAAACAACAGTGGTCATGGTATATTCTCAGTTTCTCTAATTTCCTCACAAGCAATTCTCATTATTTTTCACAAAGGATTTTTTCCTGATTGTCATTTTTAAACATTATGTATCAGCAATTTTATAACTACTGATATACATCACACCATTGTTTCATTTCCTATATTTTTGTTCTTTTGGTGATTTTTGTTTAGTTTTGAGTTAGTTCTTACAGATAAGCTATATAAGACAGTAAAATTTTTAAATATTTATCAGATAAAAATATATATAGAAAA
>JAJEJO010002649.1:0-91828 GCA_020662805.1 Glaucomys volans
GTGTGTGTGTGTGTGTGTGTGTGTGTGTGTGTGTGTGTGTTTTGAAAAATGTGGTCATTCACCCATCCATTGCTTGGTTTTAAAACAAATTTTTGCGTCAGCTGTCCATACTCTGCCCCCTTTTTGTTTTTCAGTGGGGATTCTTCTGCTCCCTTGCCTAATGGTATAAATCCATAACATTCCCCCTTCCCCTGTGGAAATGGAAGGTTATAGAGATGTGCAGGTGCCTTCCAAGAGTCTAAGCAGATAAGAAAGAAAGGAAAAGGAGGAAGGGCTGGATGGGAGGACTGAAGATTGCTACAACTGAAATTGATGAGAGGGCTAGATGCTAAAGTTTTGGCTCCTGGCATGGTTTGGGAAGATATGACTAAGTGCCCTAGCATAGGTAACTAGAGGAGACAAACACCCGTGCATGTGCTTGAAACTGGTTTAGTTTGAGGCAAGCCTTCCAAGACATGTTCTCAGGCTATCTTACCCCTACTGGGAGAGCCAACATAGGCAGTAAGAGGAATGGAGACGTAGCTCCCACTGGCCAGCAGCTGACATTCCCAAGCGGACAGCTGACATATCCTTCAGTTGGGCATCTTGGGTCCATATAGCCTGTCTAGGAGGGCAGGGAGTTCAGGAGCTTATCCTACATGACCCAACCACTTATGACCAAAAGGAAAACCAAAGGGAACTAAAGAGGGTGCTTTGGCCCTTTCTCCAGTAGATCTCTTGAAAGGGAGTCAAGCCCTAAATGATGGCACAGGGGGAGTCAAAAGGGAGGAGCTGCTGCAGATGTCATAGGCTGTGCTTTTGTTTCCTTTCCCTCTGCTCCCCCCTCAGCCTTCTCCACCCTCTTAAGATGCAGACAGAGCCTCCCTGCCTTTGGTGTGAGTCAGCCTTTGCTGCCTGCCTCTGTCTCTCTCACACTGTGGATGAAGCAGTTCTGCCACCTTCTTCAACAGCAACCTGGAGGCAGAGGGAGGAGAGAGATGGGGGAGGAAAGGGAAAGGTGACTGTTGAAGTGATGGCTTTGGTGTGTGCTCATGAGGACTGTCCGTGGCTGGAGATGGTATCTTAGGAAAGAGTACTTCTGGGGTCAGAGGGAACAGAAAGGCATGTCTGAAGGATTGGGAGGTGGGAAATGTTTCCTACTTAAATCAAGGTTTTCACATCTCTCAAATTTGATATTTTCCTTCTTCGGGAGAAGCAGCTGCTCAGGGTGGCAGGAGAGACAGCTCTTCCTTGTTGGGTGCTGTTGGACGTGAGAAGCCCATCTGTGGTTCATGTGACACACACAGGCATGCACACACCCTGACACATGTACACATAGCAACCCCCAGCCTGCTTGCCCAAAAAAGCTGGAGTATATTTAGATCCCTCTGCTCCTTTGATTAAGAAACTCTTGTAGTGGGAGATAATAAGAGCCTTGCTCTAAGAAGGTGTAGCACCTGAGCATCTTCTCCAGCTGTGTGCCCCTCTGATCCAGATCCTTCCTTTCTATTAAAGAGCTAATTGGTATGGAAATGGCACAGGTGTAAACACAAGGGGTTTTGTGTTTCATGATTTCAGACCCTGTCATCACCTGGGTAAAATAAATACACTAGATCTGTGTCACACACTCCTGCCTCCGGTTCCAACCTGGCCTGGCTTTCTCCCATTTTTTGCTAAAATTAAACTTGCTTTAAATTGTAAGTTGGCAAGTTGTACATGCCCTGCACCCCAAACTAACTATGCCGCCCTGGAAGGTCAATTATGGGTCATTTTCTATGATAGCATTGATGCAGATGGATCCCAGAAATTTGCACAGAGCCTGCCCACATTACCTAGAACCACATCTCCAAGTTTGTCTTTGCCACACCCATTCTCTCTTCCTAGTTCAGATTATCTTTGGGCAAGTATCCTAGGAGTCCAGCTAGGGCTGGACCCCGTTCATTCTCCAAAAGAGTAGAGGAAGTGTGCTTATTCCTTGACCTGATAAATGAATTCCTTGGGGGAAAAAAACACTGATCTTATTATTGGATTTACATTGAAATTTGCAGATTGGTAGAAAACAGTACACTTGTAGGATTTTGTGCTCAACAACATTTATCAGTTCCTTATAGCAGCACTATGAAGTTAATGTTGGAACAACAGGTACCCTATGGATTCTCTGCCCTCATAAAGAACCTGAGGTCAAGGACTTATTATTTGGTTTCTGTTGCTATAACATGCACCTAAAATATTCAGCTCGTGGAGGGGTTAGGTTTATTTTTAAGGTTCTCAGTTTTGGAGTTTCCAGTCCATGATCCATTGGCCCTGTTGCTTTTGGGCCTGTGGCAAGGCAGCACATCATGGTGGGAGTATGTGGTGGAGCAAAGTTGCTCACCTCACGGATGGGAAGTGACAGAAGAGGAGGGGTTCCACTATCTGTTTCAAGGGCACACCCTCAGTGATCTGAATTCTCCTACTGCCCCACCTCTTAAAGTTTCCGTCATCTCCCAGTAGTGTCAAGGTGTGGACCGAGCTCATAACACATGGGCCTTTGGGTGAGAGGACAATCCAGACCCAAGCTCTTGCAAGGACGATAGCTACCCATCCTAGGGTCCCAAAGCCAAGGACAGCTGCACCTCTGGGCCAGAAGTTGGGTCCTGGGACTGTTTCATTGTCTGATGTGGTAAGACTGGACTATGGTCTGTTCTTGGCTTGTGAACAGTAGAACTCAGACATGGTGTGAGTTCTGTCCAGGTCACCAGACAGATGTGAGAGACCCCAGTGAGATCGGCCGCTTAGGTGTCACTTGCTGTTACTAATTTCCAAGGAGAGTCTTGTCGGAAGCTCCCAGTGGTGGTCTCCTTTGTGGACTTTGGTTTGAGGTCTCCCCAGGCCAAACTGTCTTTGTACCATGATTCCCTCCATAACCTCCTCTACCCTTTGCAAATGGCCCACAACCCCTTCTTTATTCTTCAACGCAGCGAGCAGTTACTGAGTGCCTGCTCTGCATCAGGCCCTGTGCCGCATGGTGAAGGACATCAGGATGACCAGAACAGAACAGGTCATGCTTTGGAGGCTTACAATCTCGTAGGCAGAGCTGAATGTGAAAAACAAATACAGTTGTTTTATGTGTCGTAACAGTGAGATCTGAGAAGACGATGATGTCCTTGGCACTGAGTCCTAAATGGTATAATTCATCTCAGATGCCGTGCTAGGGTCGGCTTCCTGAAAGAAGCAACCCACACTCCATAAAACAGCTTAGGCTTGTATATTGTTCAGGGCTGCCATGATTCGTGATCCAGGTTATTCACTGTACCAGGGTGCCTGACTGATGAGGGAGAAATAGAGACTGAAATCCAGCTCTCCCATTATGGGCCAAAAATAAGGCCCATCTGCCCAGAGGAAGAGACATGATTTTCTAATTCAGACAAAATCATCATTTGGACTGGCTTTAGCTCTGCAACCACTTTATAGTTACAAAGCTTTTTCACATGAGTATTTCATTTGATGTTCTTAGCAGCCACAAGCAATAGGCAAATGATGGGCACACCCAGATTTAAGGAGGTGGAGAGACTTGCTCAGGGTCACAGAGCAGGTAAAGCAGCAGAGCCAGCACCCTGGTTTCCTTTTCCTCCCTGTGTCTTGCTGACCTCGGATTTCAGAGGGCCATCTTCTCCAGTTGGAGCCATCCCCTCCCCAGCAGGACCAGCTGTGATGTCTTTCCGTAGTGGAGGGCAGAACCCGGCCGATGAAGGCAGCAGAGTGTTCCAACGCTGCCGGCCCCCTTGCCCCGCTGCACATCTCACGGCAGCTAATGAATTGCTAATACAATTTTCTAGATAATTTTATTTCCATAGCCCCACATTTTAATGTGTTTCCAAAAGCTAGCATTTATTTGCTTAATCTCCCAGTGTAATAGAATCTGCCCTGACTCATCATACATGCGAACAGTCAGCTAGGCAGAAACGACAGCAAATTGTTTAATAACTCAAATCTAGTCGCTAGATTTTTAACTTGCATGCACCACCAGCTTTTCTTGTGTCTCATTCACTTCTCCCCCGCCCCCACCTTTTCTACTTTTCTTTTTTTCTTTCTTAAAAAATACTTTTCCCTCAGCACAACTGCTGAGATCCAAGCAGCAGAATAGGGAAAGTAGATACAAGCCTTGGAGCCCCCTTTCTTCCTCTGTGAACCTTGGCTAGGGGATACATATCCAAGGAGAGCCCTTGTGCTCTGCAGGATGTCCCAGGAAGGGTAGAGAGACCACTGGAGGGATAGCAGAGCATTTCCTTTCCAGAGGTGATCAGTTAACTTTAAACCTGTCCACAAGGTGCAGAGCAAACTATCTGGGCCTTCCTGACACAAGCGCAGGTCCAGGTCCCATTGTACCACCTCCCTGGGATTTCATTTCTTCATCCCTGACCTCAAAGGCCCTGTCCTCGTCTGGGCCCCAGCCTCCTCAGGTGGTAGCACACAAGCCACCAGCTTTCTCCCTGCTTCTAGCCACTTGCCACTGCTGTTGTCCCTGCGATGCTGGCAGAAGCACTAACCTATGATACAAGCTGTACTGTGCTGGCATCCCCGTTGGTTGTTTTAAGCTGCTGTAACAAATTGCCAAAGACTGGGTGAAGTATAAAAATAGAAATTAATTTCTCATAGTCCTAGAAGTTGGGCAGTCTGAGATCAGAATGCCAGCATGGCCAGGTTCCAGAGAGGGTCGTCTTCCTGGTTGCAGACTGCTGACTTCTCACTGTGACCTCACGCAGTGGAAGGGGCTGGCAGACTCTCTGGGGTTCTTTTTATAAGGGCATTCGTCCCATTCACGAGGGCTTCACACTCATGGTCTAAAGGTCCCCCCACCTAATTACATCACCATGAGGGTTAGGATTTTAACATACGCATTGGGGGACACAAACATGTAGAACCCCAGTCCTTCCGTGGCTAAATGCCTGCAAAATGACATCTCGACTCTTCCACCTAGTATCTGTGGTCCACTGTGATCTGACTCCATTTTTCCTGGCTCGTGTCCATCCCCAGGCCTGTCCTCTCTGCCACCTGCTCTGAAATTTGCTTGTGGTGTTTCCTTAGCCTGACACAGGTGTCCCACTTCCTAGCCCTTGGCTTCTTGGTTTTCTCCATTTCTCAAAGCTTGACTCAAAATCTTCTTTGAAGCTCTCTTGGAGTCACCAGTCTTATTTCATTCTGGATGGCTGTTGACCCACAAGGGTCCCCCCTCGCCTGGGGCCCTGTTCTCTGCTCAATGTCCTCCTTGCCCTGGGTACCTAGCATTGTGCCTATCGTTGGTCATGGGTTAGTGAAGAAGCTAAATGGACGTGGAATGGTTTTGGGCCATCAAAAGAGCTAAGGACGACAGAGTGGCACAGCTTCAAGGGGCCATGGGAATAGCAAGGGCAGCCTACACAGGATTCTCAGACTGCCCTGCTGGGTGGTACCAGCCCTCAGCGTGCCTCTACCTCTGGCTTTAGGCTCAGGGAGTCCTACTGGGGGTGACACTCATGCTCCCTCTGATTTCATGCTGGGGACTGCAGAGGAGGCCTAGAGAGACCTTGGCCCCTTAAAGGGTGTGGCTTGCTCAGGAGGCCTGCTTCCTCTTGCTGGTTTAAGGCAGCTGTTTGAGTACCCAGCCTAATCAGGGCTTTCTGTGTAGTGAAGGTTAAGGGAGTAGAGGGTGCTGGCGCTGGGAAGCAGATGGAAGCAGCACAGGCTGTTGTGTCACAGAAGTTGCTGCAGGTGTCCTCAAACCCTGTGTGTATTGACCAGGCCAGATGGGACACGAAGGGATTCATGTCAGTCCTGGGTACTGCTTCTGTCTTTCCAAATCACTTCTTCCTGAATGTCCCTCTCCATCAAATGGAGCTGAGCACCCCAATCCATACCTCCTGGGGATCCTGCTAGCTCCTGGTGCCATTAGGGGTAGAAGGTTTCAGAAACCTGTGCCTTGTGACCAGCTTCCCATCCACTCTTTCTGGCCCGGTTTCTCCAGCCATTGCTGGAGTGCCCCTGGATGTATTGGTGCTCCCTCCTTCCTGTCATTACTGTGTCTCTTCAGGGGAAGCCCACTCAGGCAGGTGACCATCCCAGAGGTAAAACTGGCCCAGGCCTGAGGTTCCTAAAATCAAACAGACCAAGGTGTTTCTAGATCTCAGCTGTACTTCTTTCTCTCTGTGTGACCTTAGGAAAGTTACTTAATCCCTCTGTTTTCCCATTTGTAAAAATGGGGATAAGAGAGTCTGCCTTGTAGAGATGGAGATTTTTAATGAGATGACAACACACCTGGCACAATGCCTATACCAGTCCCCCTTCCTTTCTGTTTTTCAGGGCCCAGGAGCAAAATCAAGTGCTCACTTGATTGGGCCTTCCTGTTAGGCCTTCCTGACCACGGGTGGGGTGGAGTGTGGCTGCAGGTGCCCAGTCTTCACTGTCTACAGACAGAGGACCCACCAAGTGTTTGAGGGGGAGAGGAGTTGAGGTGTGAGAGCCCGGCCCTGCTTCCTTCTAGTCCATCCCAAACCCAGCACCAAGAATGGGCCTGAGTTGTCTCCATTGCTGGACCCAGAAGGCAGAAAGAGTCTTCGTACTATCCCTTCTTTTCACCCCTCCTTACCTCCAGAAGCTCTCTGACTCCACAGCTTCTATCAGCTGAAGCTCAGACTGGGTTGACAGACACCAGTTCCAACCGCCTCTCCTCCTTGTGTCCCTTACACAAGGGATGGTGGGGATGGGCAGAGGCCATGTCCCCCAGATGCCAGGAGAGAGGGATGAGCAGGTGGGCTTACAGGGAACTGACGTACTTGGGGAAATGGAATCCAAAATGGTGGGCAGTGAGCTACCAGGTAGGACTCAGACACAAGGTCAGACACTTCCTCATGTGGTTCTATAGCTGGTAAGGCCATGGTTCCAGAGTAGCATCAGGAAGGGGTTGATAAACAGAAAATGATGGCCTGCCTCTGGGGTAGCATGGGGTACCAGTGCTGCTGGGTCAGCATAGGGAATGACAGGACAGAAATGTTGAAGATCTTGTGTCACCAGCTAGCTTAAAATCCTTTGACAATAAACCTAAAGTCCTTGAAACCTAAAGCTCTTGGTGTTCAAGAGTCCTCATGACCCTGCCTTTTTCTTTAGCCTGCTTCTGACACTGCCTGCCTTCCTGCTGTACTTCTGTCTGATCCTCCAGTCCTCAACTTGCCAGGATTCTTTCCAGACCTGAGTGTTCATAGAGATTATTCCACCACTGAGGAATGTCCTCCCCGTTCACCCAGTGTGCTGGGTGGCAGCAGTGATTGGAGCAGGGTTTTTTAATGCTCTTTCATCATTAAATGCCAGTGCCACACAGAAAGGACACAGTATCACAATAATATTTGATGAAGGAATAGATTCTTAAGATGCATGCTGTAGTGAATGGAGGTGTGGTCACAAGAACCAGGTCTGTATCTCATCTCAGCAGAGGATTTGGGTCCCAGCTGCTGGGTATGAATCCCAGAGGTACTACTGCTTATGAGCTCGCTGGAATTTTGGACAAGTTATTCAGTCTCTCTGTGCCTCAGTTTCCTCAGCCAAAGGATGAGGATAATAGAGATGGTCTTTTGGAGTTGTGGTTTTGAATTATTTACATTGGAACAAGAGCTGGCCTATGTGAACCTCACTATTATAGGTCCCCATAGAGCCCACTCTCACTCACTGCTGCTGTCACAAGGTCCCTCTGATACGTGTCCTGCCTTCTTCTGCATAGAGCCCAACACACTTGGAGATTTATACTTGCTGTTGCCATGTATGTGACTAATGACTTTTCTTCCACTAATCTTTAGGTGCCATCAGAGAAGGACACCTGTCGGTTTTGTTAACTGGATCATACATAGAGTGCTCGGTCAAATTGCATGACCTGGGCTGTGACTGGATTGGCCCTTGAGCATGGGGGGCTGGGTGCTGGTCCTGATGCTGGCTCCTACTGTAGCCTGGATGGGTAAAGAATTGGCCTCATGTTTCCAACCTCCTGAGACTCTCCCCTCTGCTGTCTCCTGCAGGCACGGACATGGCCGTCTTCTGTCTGTTGTGTGGGAAACGCTTCCAGGCACAGAGCGCACTCCAGCAGCACATGGAGGTCCATGCGGGTGTGCGCAGCTACATCTGCAGTGAGTGCAACCGCACCTTCCCCAGCCACACCGCCCTCAAACGCCACCTGCGCTCACACACAGGTAGGCCACTCCAGGTGGTGGGTAGGGGAGGTCTCTGGAAGTGTGTATCTAGATTTACCTCCAAAGACCTAAAGTAGAGGTGCCAGACTGAGTCACCTCCAGCCTTTCTCTGTTCAAGGATTGGACATATGGGGGCTTCGTGTAGTACAGGTGATGCTGACAGATTTCCTCATCCCATACTTTGGACCATTGAGTCTTGGTCTTTCCGTGCTCAACACAGAGGATGTTCATTTAAAATGCAACTTCTTGAGTCCATATCAGAAACTTTGCTTCAGCAGGTTCAGGGTAGGTTCTACAACTGCATTATTAATAAGTATTCCCAAGGCATTTTGAGGCAGGTGGACTTTTATGAGAAAAGCAGACCTGCTGGGTCTCTTAACTCTGTCTGCCGTGTCCCCCATAGTCTTGCTGCTCCCCTTCCCCTGCACACACTTGCGAAGTCAACCTCAGTATTGAAGGTATGTTAAAGAAATGGTCCTGTTTGCTCCATGATAAAGGAGGTCTCTACAGTGGCATGGTATGTTGTTTAGAGAAGACAATGAGGATATTTAAACCATAAGCCATGAAATATCCCTTCTCAACCAGTTCCACATGATGGGGTAAGGGAGAGGCTTGAGTCAAGGAGACTGGGAAGGGTGCCCAGGGACTAGCTGATTGCTGCTGCCACTTTCTAGGTTTTGGAGATGGAACACTTGGTGACCAAGGGTCCAGGGGCATCTTCTTCCTTGCAGCAGCCTTGGTCTTACCCTAGCAGGGGAATAAATGACAAATTCCTTCTCTTCCCTAAGACAAAGTGAAGTATTTGCTGATGGTACCTGGGTAAAAGAGTGCCCATTTCTGAATCTGCATGTGTCTCTGCCTGTGTTTTCTGCCTTGCTTTGAGGGGTAGGACCAGGTCTCTCTGGGTACAGAGTGCATAATCATTCCTATTGGAGAGGGTCTAAAAACTCTGTGTGCTTCACAGAGGGCTGGTAGGACCCTCTGTCTTCTCATTCTTGAGTCTTATCACAGCTCAGGGATTGAGTATGAGGCCAGGCCTTACACAGGTGACAGAGTCTGCTGATTAAGGAAGGGGCTTTGTTATTGTGGACTGAGCTAGCCTGTGCTACCAGCAGTAGACATCCTGACTAAGGAGCCTGCAAGGGCTCTTACTTCCTGATTCCATCCTATTCAGAAGAGCATATTTCTTTGGCATGACCAGACGGGATGAGCTGAGGGAGGTCCCTGAGGGTAGGATCCATCCAGTGAGAAGGGCCAAGGAGGAAGGGATGTAGACAAGGGCTTTCTCTAGAAGGACTATATAAGAACTTCCCCTGCAGGTGTGTGCACCTTCCTATCAGAGCCTCCCCCAAGGGTTCACCATGTTCCTCCTTCTGAAAGATGGCAAGTCACCTTTCAACCACTTGAGAGCATCTGAGTGGGTCTAGTCACTTGGCTTCATACGTCTTGAATGATTCTAGCCCTACTAAGTTCATCCAGGATACACCCTGCTTTGCCCATACCACTTTCTAAGCACTCAGACATCCAAATGTCAAATCCTGCTTTGTCCTTTATCAATCACTGTTCATATCTGTAGGGAGGGACAGAATGTGTGAGAAGCTCTTGCTTATTCTAGGAAACACAGAACATGTGTGAACACACACATAAATACCCATCGATTTTCACACCAGCCACATGCAGGCTTTGCACCCTCCACACAATGCCTCATTAATATTCCGTTGTTCTTGGCCCATTTGCTGCTGGGGCTGGGTGTTTAGCATTGGCAGCTGTGTTTGGTAGGTTAGTCCAGCCGTGCTCTTGGCATTGATGGATTCCTGATTCATAGGGCTCATCATATAATAAACTCACAGCTGTGCTGAAGGGAGGGGCTCGGGGAGGGGCCTGAGGCACCCAGGGGATGGGCCAGGTGGGAAGAATGACACTGGGTTTGGCCAGAGCCAGGGAAACACCAGGTAATGACAAATCATGGAAGGAGGGGGGTCACAGGTGCACTGGGCAGGCCAGAGGGGCTCTAATTAGTCTCGTTTGTCCTGCACTTAATGTCAAGCTCATTAACGAGTCTACCGAGTTAATCAACATGCCACAAATTGGATTTTGAGTTCTGCCACCAGTTTTGTGTACACTGTGGCCACACTGGCAGGGTTCACTCTCAGGGTGAGGGTTGCAGGCAGGGGCTCGCTTTGCTGCACAGTCTGGGAAGGGGCATGTGTATTGCTAACTCCTGTTTTTCCTTCTAAGTTCTTTTTATTCCTTTCCCTGGGTGGACCCGAGGGAGTTCCTACTTAAAGTCATTTAACATGTGATCCACTTCATAATTAAATTCATAAAAAATCTGATCAGACAAACCTCTCTGTTGGTTTTTAAACTTTTAGGGGCCCCCTCTGGAGGTGAAAGGCACACACAAACGGCCAACCCCCCTCTCTGCCTCCCCCAGGCATCTTCCCCTACGTTTTAATTACCGGCTCTGGCTGAAGTCTCACATGGCCTTTGCTTTATTTATTTATTTATATCTTAATGAGGATACTGAATCTTTGATTAAAGTCGTAATCGTTGCCGATTCAGTAAGAAGGGGGGAGTTGGATGTCAGACCAGACGGGGCCACGTGCGCAGACACACAGAGTGGCATGTGGGCACACACACAGACTGAACCTCACTGCACTAGACACACAGCTAATTAGTACCAGGGTCTGCATGGGCCTCCACTCCCCATGGGGCTGGGGGCTGGGAAACAGGCAGTCCCTTTAGCCCTGGCAGCAAGAGGACAAGTAGCTACTGGTTTTCCCAGTCAAGAACTCTAGGACTCAGTTTGTCCCCAGATCTGCATGTTAGGGACTCCCTGGCCACACCTTTGAGCCAGGGCAGTGCCCCATAGATCCATGTGAACCGGATCAAGAGATGGCTCTGCTCTCTGAGCTTCCTCGATGGAAGCCACCCCCAGCCCACACCTTATGCCCTCAATGCTTCTTGCAAATCTTCCACCCAGGGTAGAGTCAGCCAGTGAACAGACCCCAGCATCCACTCCCTGCGGAGCTTAAAAACCCTTCAGAGTCATCAGAAGAGATGAGAATTTATGTGGGTACAGGGGCCTGCATTCAGGAGGGGGGGGTTTGGTTAGTGGCCTGCAGAGGGGAGAGAGAGGAAGAGAGTAAAATATCATTTTAAAGAGGAAGTGAAGGCACAGGCATGCGAGTCTATAAGGAGAAGGACAATTTATGCCCAGGCACGAGCGCAGTTTGACATGGGGATAATGAAAAAACGTAGGTCATTGTGGATGACTTAAACCTTCAGCAGCTGAAGAAAATGTATGAAATGCAGAGGACATTACACGGTTGGCAGCCCGGCACATCTGCAGAGGGACAAGTGAAATACAGTGGGCCATTCTTTACCATAAACTGTGGTGGTTGGAGATGCAGCCCAGAGAAATTGTAATTACAGTGACAAGACGAATCAGCGATATTTAAATATTCATGAACAAAGTCTGGGGTGATCAATCTATCTTTATTGTCTGTGCCTTCACTCCTGTAATAAATAAGTAGCTGAAGTCCTCACCTTTCAGCCCCCAGGCCCCTACTCTGGGTACAAAATACAGGGTCCCCACACCCATCCTCTCACCCTCTGGAGATTTAAGTGTGCAATCCCCCCAAAAGGAGGCTGATGGCTTAGATTACAGACTGAGGAAAGGCAATGTTCCCCAAGCTTAGTATACCCAACATTTCCCCAAAATCTGTTGTGGGTCCTACCTGGGCTGTATACTGGGGCTGTAAGGGTGGGTAAGGCTCACTTCTTACCCTCAAGACACTTCCATTCTGGAGGCATGGCAACCATGCCAGTCAACACAATGCTGTGTGTCACTTAGCAATCTGAGAAGTTACGAGTGTCTGGAACCATACCAGAACCTAAATCCTAACTTAGCAACTTAATATGTGACATTAGGAATGATGTTTAAGCATCTCTCAGGATTCATTTTTTTCTATAAAGTGAGAATAGTATCTTTCTTTAAGGTAGTTGCCATGATCACATGATATGATCCATATGAGGTCCTCAACATTAGAGTGAGTACTCAACAAATGTGGCCCACTTTAATGGGAAAGTGCCATAAAAAATTATACTACTGCAATGAAAGAAGAAAATTCAGGATATTTCTTCTGTTTGGAAACAGAGAAGAAAATGTGACTCACCTTGTCTGGGGACTAAAGGGAAGCTTCCAAACATTTGAGCTGGACTTTGAAGGTTGATTAGGAGTTCACCAGTGAGAGAAGAGGAAATCAAGTAGAGGCAATAGCTGCGTTAAACAGTAGAGGAAGGAGAGAACAAAAAGTGGGAACAATGAGAAGTTCCCCAATTGAAGTGATAATTTTGAGGACTTGGTAATCAAACAGTAGCAAAGGAAAGGAAAAAGTAACGTAAGAAGTAACGGGGTAGCTGGGCACAGAGGTGCACTCCTGTAATCCCAGCTGTTCAGGAGGCCGAGGCAGGAGGATTTTAAGTTCAAGTCCAGCCTGGGCAACTTAGCAAAATGCTGTCTTAAAGTAAAATAAAAAGGACTGGGGGTGTAGCTCAGGGACTCAATTCTCAATACCCCCCACAACACACACACACACACAAAGAATAAGTGGGGCTGCAAGGTCTTAAAAAACCCAGTGCTGCTCTATTCTATGGGTGCTGGGGCCTGCTGTTCATTGCTGAACCAAATGAACTCTTTTCCTGGGACTGGCCCTTGCCCTTTGGATGTGCACTGGGCAGAAGTTCTGTGAACCCATGACCTGCGTGCGTTTACATTATGGGGACCAGAGAGGCTGTGGATCCTTAAGTCATCTCGGAGGTGGTGAACATAGGTAGTCCCATTTTCCTGGTGGACTAAATGTGCCCCACTGTCCCCTGAAGAGGGTCAGGGAGAGGCAAGGACCTGATCACACCCCTGTACCCCCAGGCGACCACCCGTATGAGTGTGAGTTCTGTGGCAGCTGCTTCCGGGATGAGAGCACACTCAAGAGCCACAAGCGCATCCACACGGGGGAGAAGCCCTACGAGTGCAATGGCTGTGGCAAGAAGTTCAGCCTCAAACACCAGCTGGAGACGCACTACAGGGTGCACACAGGTACCAAGGGCCAGGGATGGGACCGGCCTGGGCTCTGGGGCCTGGGTGGGGCTGGGGAGCAGAGAAGCCCACATGAGGATGCACCAAGGCTGAACCAGAAAAGAGAGGTTCTATTAAGGGCTAAACATGGAAGGCCAAACGCCACTGTCCCCCTCTCAAGGCCAAGGCAGATATTGCTAATCAATCACAGCACGTTTTTCCAGGAGCCAGGAAGGTCAGCCCTGGGGGCAGCCATATCACTCGTTGTGATATGATGTGCAAGATGATGGCTATTCATGAGTCCTGAATTAGGGTTCAATTGACCAGATTTAGTTGAAAGTGAAGACCAGGGTGATTTCATGTTGCTCGAGGGTTGGAATAAGAATTAGAATGCATCGAATTAGGTTATGATGAGGGAGGGCCAGGAAATTGTGAAGCTAGATCAAGTTCAGTTCTGACATCAGAGGAGCAGATGTGTTTAATAACCCTTCCATGTGTATAATGTTTTACCATTTCAAAGTGCCTTCACATTCCTTTTTTATATAAAGGAGTGATGAGCAACTGCTTTCCCTGGGGTCTGAGGCCAGGCAAGTGGAAGTGGTCTAGACTTCCAGAAGTTTCCAAGTTGGGGGCAATGGAGTCCTGGAGTTGGCCTGTGAAAGCCTATTTCTCCCCATTTTGAAAATTTAGTGACATCGCTTTGTTTGCTTAAAATCGACTGTGATGGACTATGCATAGGCAAATACTACCCATCGGGGCCTTTCAAAGTGCTGGTTGTGAAACACTCTCCACCAGTACATGGCCAGCTGCAGGCAGGGTAGGCAGATATTCAGAAGAACTTCCTCTGAGGATGAGAAGTGGTGGAACTTCTCTGATCATGGGGCACAGGCAACCTGTCCTGAGGAAGGAGGAGAGGACCTACCTCAGCCAGGTTCTGCTGGCTTAAGGGAGAGTACCTTGCCATGGGAGGGGAGAGGTGACAGAGGGAGCAGTAAGCAGAACTGCATGTTGTCAGAGCTGTTTTCTTACCTCCAGCCTGGGGCCACAAGGAGAGGATAGGGTGCTCATTGCTGAAAATTCGAGTGACCCAGAGGATTTCCCAGAGCCCTGGGGTTTCCTTAGACCCTGGTTGGGGATGTGACCTGGCGGACGGATCATTAAATGCATCGGCAGTGACTATTGTAAATAGCTGGTCGATAGTTAGATCACTTTGGCTGTTCATTACTTCATTATTTGCTGGGGCCTCTGCACGGAGGAGTATTGATGGTGAGATGGCTGGCCAGTTAATTACTGTATTGAAACAAGGTTCCCTTACATCCTCTGCTCAGCTCCAGGGGACTCCAGTGGAAGAGAGGTAGGGTAGCAGGCCAGGGTGTGGCTGTGCACTCCAAGGTTCTCTGTCCCCCGCATTTGAACCCCAGTGGGGAAGGTAGGGGCCCAGGAAGACCCTTGAACTTTAACTGGCAAGATATCCCCAGGTGTGGTATGTTTGAAGAACTCTGGGTTCCCCTGATCTCCAAGACCTCTGCTCCCCACCATCTGTAGTCCTGAAAGGACTCCATCTACCCCTCTTCTTCCCCTGGATGAACTGTTCTGAAGAACCATCTGACTTCCAGGGCCTTATCTACCCCCTTTAAAGACATGCATTTCCTTCATTGGAAGGGAAGAGACCCAGCCTTTGGGAGAGTTAAGAACAGTAAAGGCAAAGAGCCAGAGCTATGCTCCATGATTCTATAGTGGCTAGTTATATGTGGCTGTTACAATGAGATAAAACAAAACATAAAGTTCACCAGCCACGTCAGAAGCCATGTGTGATGAGTAGCTACCATTTTGGATGGTGTGTCCATCTTTCAGAAAGTTCTCTTGGAGAGTGCTGGGCCAGAGGGACTGAGATTCTCCCACAAGCCCAGGGTGGCATAAGGCCTTGTCATCCTCTTCCTCTGTCTTCACTCTCTTCTGCCCTGTCTTACTTCCTCCACAGGTGAGAAACCGTTCGAATGCAAGCTCTGCCACCAGCGCTCCCGGGACTACTCGGCCATGATTAAGCACCTGAGAACACACAATGGCGCCTCACCCTACCAGTGTACCATCTGCACAGAGTACTGCCCCAGCCTCTCCTCCATGCAGAAGCACATGAAGGGCCATAAGCCCGAGGAGATCCCACCCGACTGGAGGATAGAGAAGACTTACCTCTACCTGTGCTATGTGTGAAGGGAGGCCCCATGGTGGAACAGGAGTGGGAGCCAGGAAAGACAAGTTAGAGTGAGATGAAGTCGAGGAAGGACTGTGTAAAGAGAAAAAGGAAAAAAAGAAAGAGAATAAGAGCAAAAAAGAAAAAGAGAGAGAGAGAGAGAGAGAGAGAGAGAGAGAGAGAGAGAGAGAAAAGGAAAAGGAAATCTGATAGCTATTTAACCTTGGATTCTCTCTGGGGCTCCAGGTGACCAGGATGCCAATCCACTGTCCCTTCCCTGGAGGCCTCTGCCCTCCTTGGAGGGTGGAGGTTTGCCTGATCTTGGGGGGTGGGGTGGGAGTGGTTTTGCTCACTCACATGGTGGCATATTTTTCTCCTCCCTCTCTCAGACCCTCCTCCTGTGTCCAGAAATGGAGACTGGGAAGAGGGAAAGAGCCACAGTCTCTGTCTGCCCTTTGCCCACTGCCTGCTCAGAAGATAGAGAGAGGGGAGTGGAGAGGGGGCTCCAGATGGTAGAGGTTCCTGGTTGATACTCAAAATGGCAGCTCTGGTTTGCTGGGGGCAGATTGGGAAGGGGAAAGGCTCTTTCTCTTCCTACCACTCAGTTCATCCATTGCTTTCCTCTGCCCTGCCGCATCTGGGTGTTCCCTCATGGTCCCTGAGAGCCTCCTGGCTCTTCCCCTCCCCCAGCCTTGACTGCCATCTTTTGGGTCTCAGGGGGCTCCCAGCCCCTCATGGATCTGGGTGGCATTTCCCTCTTCCTCTGGATCCTCATGGGAAAGCTGTGTCAGACTCCAGAGCCCCTTCCTCCTTTTAGCTTTCTGAGAATATAGAATAAACCGAACACCCTACCCTGGCCAAACCCAGCCATGAGCGTGATTCCTACTGAGCTGCTTTTGCTTCCAAAATGGGAAAAAAAGGAAAAAAAAAAAAAACTAAATATGTTACATCCCACCCACCAAACACACACACATCCCTACAACCCTATTTTAGTCCCTAGGGGATAGAATCCACGAAAGAGCTCATTGTCCAAGGAAAGCAGTGGATGTCCTTCTCCAGATGGGCTCTGCACCTGGAGGAGGGAACAAACACCCTGCCCAGGGTTGGGGAGCTGGCCAGGGGAGGAAGTTGCTGTCATACTGGGGACCCATAAAGCACAGGGCCTGGGGACCCCAGACCCAGTGAGCCCAGTGGGAAAACCTGGGTCCAGAGAGTAGCATGGAATTCCTGGCTCGTGAGCTCCTCAGCCCACGGGGAGGAGGAGGAGCTGAAAGCGCTTTGGCCTTGTGTTCTGTTTTGCTTCTTTTTTGTGTCCCCTGTTAGCACATTGTACTTGAATTACCTCAGTTTTTTGTGACCTCATGAGCTTTTTTAACCCCTGTATCTCTTTTTTGGTTGGGGGTTGGAGGAATGGGGAGGATGTTCTGTTCTGTTTCTTGTGTAAAGTGATAGTTGGCTTTAGACTTCAGCTGGCCAAGGCCCTCCCCATGCCCTTGGGGACCAGCTTCCCAGCCCAAAGGAGCCAGACAGAAGAGTCGAACACTCAGGATCTGAATGGGAGGGCAGGAGGAGAGCAAGGAAGACTGGTGGAGGAGAGGCAGTGGTGTCTCCCTGTCCCATGGGGCGCTCAGGAGTCACTGTCAGCTCTGCCCTCGGCTCATATCTTCTGTGCCCAGCATTGCCTGAAACACTGTGGAGAAAAGTCCCACCGTCCTTACAATTTGCTGGGTCATTTAGGCTCCAAGGCCTATCCTCTTCAGATCCTTGCAACTGTGTGGTCCCAACTCTGTGTGCATTATCATTGCCAAAATTGGTATATTTTTGTGGCTGGTCGGGGTGACCCAGCCTTGGTTTTGTTGCGTTGGGGTGGGGTGTTATTTTCTAAAAGCTACCTCTTATGTTTGTCCAGCCGTTCTTCTGTTTCTCTCATGCCTCCCTTCTGCTGCTCTGCCTCCCCTCTTGCCCCAGCCTCCCCACCCTGAGTTTTGGAAAGCACATTTGCAATATTCGTGTATGCTTTGGGACGGGCCCTCCGTTTCATCTCATGCTTTATGTGATAAGTTTTTTTCGTTTTGTTTTTGTTTTCTTTCCTTTCTCTCTCCGAGAAAGTTGTGGCTGCGTTTTGATCTTAGGTTTGAAAAAAAAAAAGTGATTTAGGGAAGTGAATTTGGGGAGAAGGGTTGTGAGGAATATCGGGAAGTCGGAGGGATGGGTGCTGCTGTGACCACCCCCCTGTCCCTCGGCCCCATCCCTCGTGCCCGCCCCTCCAATCTTGTCCACCAAATCTGAAGGCCTTAAAATTGTGTGTTGGGGAGATGTGGATCGGGGGTACTGTGTCACTAGACTGTGGCTTAGGGATGATAAGGTAGGGAGGATGATATTTTGCAACTATAATGATGACAGTGCTTTGAAAAAGAAAGAAAAGTTAAACTTGAAATAGGTGACTAGAGCAATTGTCATGTTTATAATGTGAAAAGAGCGAAATCTTTGGGGGGTGGGCGGTCTGTAAGAAACAGTTATGCACTATGGCTTCGTCTCCCAGTCTGGGAAGAAGGGGGACTCACTGGCCCTCAGGGGATCTGAAATCCCAGAAAACAGTATTTTTTAACAGCAAGATGTCATTCAACTTTGGAGGGGAAGGGAAAAAAAAATCAAACTATTCCATAGAACTAACTGGCCCCTCACTTCCTCGCCCTTCCCACTCAGCCTGGACCCCCATTCATGAGAGTGGAGAGGGCTGAGCTAACCTTTACAAATTGTAATATTTTTGTAATATTTGTTAGTTCCTTCGTCAGTTCTACAGGACCTTGCCCTTTCCTTTTGTAATGTGAATAGGACAAAAAAAAAGAAAAAGACAAAAAAATATTCACCACCACCACCACCAACAGCAAGATACCCTTCGTACATGTGCTTGCAGGAGTGTGCAGTGTGTGCGGTTGTGTGTTAAATCACTCAGTGTTGTTGATTTGAGTGTTGCAGCATTGGATGGTACAGACTCAGCACCTGCCTGCCCCACCCATCCCTGGGGCTCTGCAGATCCTGGAGGGAGGTGAGGCAATGTTCCTGAGGAGCAGGAAGAGGCACCTCTGTGCTAGCTGTGTGCTCCCCATGCAGCCCCAGACACCCCAGTGCAGTCCCGCGTACCTCTTGCCCAGTTTCCATCCAGAGACTGAACAGTTCTAGGGTTGCCAAGGCCTTCTCAGCCAGGTCCGTGGCCACGGGGCAAGGTGGGAGGCTTCCATCTCATCTGGAGTGCAGGAGTGGGTGACCAGAAGGGTGGAGGCTGCTCCCTCCCAGGTGAACTCTGGGTGTTCCCTCCCCTCTCCTCTCTGCCAACGGGCCACCACTGCCCTTGGCTGAGTCCTGCAGAATCAGACTCTATACTGCCTTATCCAGCACCACGAACTACCCCCACCTGGAAAGTCCAAGTTGGTTAATGGTCCCTTTCCCCACCCAACTCCTACAAGTGTGTGACATGACCCTCACTCATGTGCTCCTTCCCTATTCACTCCTTTGTTCATTCAAAGCATTAAAATCCTATGTGTATATAGGATAGACAAATTTATATATAGAGAGAGATATATATAGCAAGAGAGATATAAAATAGTAACTATCATTGCTGCTTTGGGTTGCTTTGGAGGAGGCACGGATATGACGCAGGCAGATCTGGGGCGCAGGGGGACCCCCAGGAGGCTGGGGGACCTGGTGATTCCGTACAATCCAGGGATGCAACATGGGCTTGTTTAATCTTTGTGCCTGAACAGTTTTTCCGTGTTGAAAAGAAAAAGAGGAAAGAAAAAAAAAAAGAAAAGAAAAAGGAAAAAAAACCCTGCAATTTTTCACAAGTGTGGTACGTTCTGGGTGCTGTGGGCACACTGCTGTGGGAGGAGAGGCCATTGGCTCCTTCCTGGAGGGGGGAGAACAGGGAAGCCTTGGGACTGTCTGTGAGGGGAGCCGGGAGGGGGGACTCGACCACTCCCCTGGCAAGCCGAACTAAGGTGAAGACTGGGGGCACCAGACATGAGACAGAAAAGCGGAAAATGAGACTCTGTTGGTTCATTTTTTTCCTAGGCCTATTTTATCACCTTCCACCACCCCACCATCTTGTCTCCTCCTTCCTGGAGCTTCTGCTGACTTAGCTGGAATGGTGGCACTTACCTGGACATTTCAGTGGGAGGACAAATAGTGGGATTAACCCTGTGCGATGGGCCAGATGGGTAGAGGAAAAAGGCAGTGATGGCCAAGAGAGGCGCAGGACAAAGGGAGGTTGGGTCAGGGAAAAGAGTGAGGAGGATGAGGCGGGTAGGCCCCCGGGGCCTGGTAGCCAGCAGCAGCAGCCTCCCCTGTTCCTGGGTGGCCCACTTTGCAGACAGGGTCCCAAGCCTCCCGGTGTGTATCATAGTATTTGTTCACATAGTGTTATGCATGATCCTCGTAAGGTTAAGAAGCCGTGGTGGTGCACCATGACATCCGCCCCATATATATAAAGATAAATATATATATATGTATGTAAGTTATAGCACTGAGGGCCCCGTGGCCCTGCTGGACCAAGCAAACTAAGCCTTTCGGTTTGGTATTATGTTTGTTTTGTTTTGTTTGTTCTGTGGCTTGTCTTATGTCGTGACAGCACAAGTGCCAGTCCGATTGCTCTGTATTACAGAATAGTGTTTCTGATTCATCAATGTTCTAGTTAATGTCTACCTCAGCACCTCCTCTTAGCCTAATTTTAGGAGGTTGCCCAATTATGTTTCTTCAATTTTACTGGTTACTTTTTTGTACAAATCAATATCTCAATCCCTCTCCTCCTCCCTCTCGCCCTTCTCTCTCCCTCCTCCCGAGCCTTGCCCTCCAGCCCCTCCCTTGTCCTCCTCCCTCGGGTCCCCTCTCCTGGTCACCCCCCTTCCGCTCCTTCCTCTTGCCCCCGCCAAGTCCTGCTTGCCAGTTCTTCCTGTTCTCTGAAGCAGTTCTCAGAGTTGTCCTGGTTGCAGCTTTCCGCATCTGCCTTGTTTCGTGTAGATTGATGCGTTTCTTTGTAATTTCAGTGTTTCTGACAAGATTTAAAAGAAAAAAAGAAAAAAAAAAAAAAAAAGAAAAAATGAATTTACTGCTGCAGGTTTTTTTCTCTCTCCATGTGTCACTAAGTGAAGTTTGTGCCTTCTATAGCAAAGAGAATATTTTTTACATCCTACTAACAGTAGATTTTTTTGTAGTGAACATTTTTTGTATTTTTATTTATAAGTCTCATAAGAAAAATAGCAATGTTCAGTTGTATACCTTGAATCTGCAGTTAGAAGAGAATAAAGTTAATTCAGTTGTCTCTGGCTCAAAGTGTCCTTCTTTCTTTCTTTTTTTAAGTGCTTTGTCTTATCTGCCTTTTCTTGGGTGGGGAGTGCTGAGATGAACTGAAATTTCTGCCTGGGGATCAGGGAAGAGAAAGCTCTGTTACACACATTCAGCCTTATTTATGTGACACTTTTACAGCACATTTACAAGGCACATACCCACTCAATAACATACTTGTCTAATACTTTTTAGGTTGAGAAACAGTGTTAAATACATTAATATTATTTGAACTTGGTACAGTGTACCAAATAGACATTCTTTCATTCATTTATTCATCCGACAAGACTCTCCTGCACCAGTGACTTGTCTGTACTGGAAATACCCCAACGGGAAAACAAACCCCACCCTCTCTTGGAGCCAAAATCTATTTGCATGTGTATGACAACTTGATCAGGATCACACAGCTGGTAAGTGGTGATGAGAACTTAGGTCTGGATCTGATATCAAAACGAGTTCATTTCCCTAGGACTCCAAGGCAGGGATCTCCCTGTCTGGCATTCAAGTCCTTGTCAACTTCTGCCTGGCAAATAAGCAAGCTTCAGAAATGTCTCAACATGAAGTTTCTACCCAATCAAAGGTCCTTGGGTCTGTGGCAGCTAAGACCTGTTGGGAAAAAAGGTTGGAGTAGGTGACCCTGTGCAGGGAGGGTAAAAGGCTCAGAGCCTGGGGGGCAGGGGGTGTGGGGGGGTAGGGGGTTGCAAGCTCAGCATTGCCACCAACAGAATTTTAAGAAAATCCACAAAACCACTAGTCTGCTTCTCTCCTATCTCATCTTCCTATCTCTGGGCAAGACCAGTTCTCTAGCCCTTCTTTCTTCTTACTGGGGATGAAAGCATCACTATGCTTGTCTTTAACTGTAAAACCAATTCCATTCAATCCCAAACATGATAGCCCAGCACCTCTGCCTGAGGCCTATCCAGCTGTCTCTCTCCACCAACATCATCCACTCCCCCTTCACCGAGACCTGGGGGACAGGAACCAAGCCTACTGTGGTTGCTGCAGTGGTCCTTTCATGGGTGAGCCAGTGTGCAGCATCAGGCCTGCACTCTGACATTACTGGGAGTCACTGGGAACTGTCTCCAGGCACTCTCTCTCCCTGCTCTGCAGTCAACAGGGATGGGAAGGCTGGTCTTTCTGTTCTGTTCTCCTGGGGTCTGTATGGCCCTGAGACTTCTGAGCTGACAACCACTGGATCTGCACTAAAGCTGGGATACCCTTCCTTGGGAGGAATATCCAATAGGGTCTCCTCCCTGCCCTCCAAAAACTGGGTCCTGTCTTTACTTCCTCCTCTCCCTACTTTTCTCTCTGTTCTGCTCTTTTTCTTTCCTTGGGTTCTCCTTTCCCTCATCTCTCATCCAAACTTTCTTTTCTCCTTTCCACCCCTCTCCTCTCTTTCCTCATTTCTTCTCTCACACGCGCCCCCCCCCCCCGGGGGGGGCCCATTATTTCTCTGGGGTTCCCTCTTGCCTTGTGTTTCTATTCCACGTTATTTTTCCTCTCCTTATATTTCTCCTCTTGGAAAACAATCCTTGGCCAAAAATGTATTTGTTTTGATTTGGAGCTGCTGCCCCCCTCGCCCCATCCCGACCCGACCTGGCCTCCCGCCCCTCCCCCAGCGCCGCCCCTCCCTCGGGCCTCAGCTTTCTCTTGACAGATGGGAGGGCAGCGAGCACTCCCTCTTTAAAACAACATTTAATCGCCGTTTTCTGTTCTTGGACATCAAAGCTGGGGCTTAGGCGCTGCGCTGGGGTCGCGGCGGCCGGGCTCTGGGGGAGAGGAGGTGAGTGAATAGGGGCCGGCTGAATGGGCTTTGTGTGACCGCCGGGGTCTGCCTGCTTTACATGCTCTTTGACCCAGATATGATCTCATGGAGAGAAAGGGGCCCTGGCCGGGCCCGCCTGAGAACGCTCGCTCCCTCCTTCCCTCCCTCCTCCCCGCCCCACGCGGCCCTCCTCCGCCCGGGCTGCCCCTGCCCCAGCCCCGCAGTTGTGGGCAACCTCCTCCCGGACAGGGCTCCCCAGGGGCACGCGGCTGGGGTCAGAAGAGGGGACCCGCAGCTGGGCTGGAAAGATGCCCCCAGGGTTAAGACTGCTCCCGCAGGAGCACGTGTTCTCCAGGGACGAACTGGGAGCCCCCCGCACAGCGCCCAGTACTCTTGGCCATGGCCGCTTGGCTTGGGTCACATCAGCCTTAGCGGCTCTCCATCCGGTGGCGCTGGAGCTTCCCTCCCTCCAAAGGTGGCAAAGCTCAAGCCCAGAAGCCTGCTGAAGGCCCAACAACTGACTTGGAGGAAGAGGGCGGAGGCAGGCTCCGCCCAAGGCTTTCTCCACCCACTCAACAACCCCAACCCTGCCCACCTGGCTGCCTGCGGAGCCCCTCTGCCCTGACACAGGAAGGGGATGAGGCTGGAAGACACTGATCTCGTGTGCTCTGCCTCCACCCCTTTCCTCCTCAGTCCACAGCTTTGCCTGCAGCCAGAGTGATTTTACAAAAATGCCGAAAGCATCGTGTCACTCCTTTGATCAGAGTCCCTGGTGGCTTCTCATTACTCGTAGGATGCAATTCAAACTCCACAAGGCTTACAAGACCCTCAGCAACAGCCCCTGCTCACCACCCCAACCTCATCTCCAGATCACGCCCAGCCCCTTGGCCACCTCTACCGTTTTGCCCTAGTTGACTAGACTGTGAATGGTTTGTGGAACAAGTGAGCTTGTCCCTGACGGGCTTTTTTGGCAGTATAATTTGCTCTGCTGCGAGCTGCACAGAAATCATTTCTGTCCACCTGAGGCTGTATTAGTTGCTCCTCCTATGTAGATCCTCGATCATACCATTTGTCATAGTGCATTATAATCACCAGTTTTCTTCATTGTCAACATTTCCAGATTTTAAGTTCCTTGAGGTCAGGAATTATGTGTTCTATATCTTCATATTCTCAGAGTCTAACCCTGTCTGCCTATGGCAGGCGCTCAATAAATCTTTGTTAAACAAATGGGTGAAAAAAAAGTGGGAGAAGGAGGGAAGGAGATAGGCAGTTAGCACTCTGGGGCTGAGGATGCAGCTGTCAGGCAGGACCCAGTGAAACCTGGTACACAGAAGTCCATCACATGCCTACCCAGGCACCCCCACATGACATTCAGGAACAGGTGTGCATACAGGTCACAGCAGGGCTTCTGCTTCCCATACCAGTGCCAGTGTTCGTTCATACCGTCACCTGAACTGGGTTTACCATGTGCCAGGGGAAGGGCTGGCACTTCACAGTTGGGGATCTGCCTGGTCTGGGCATGGCGGGGAGGGGGGGCGAGGGGCGTGCATGCAAACACTTGGTCCTCTGCCCACGGGGGAGAGGTCCATCCCCCAGCTCTCGGTGCTTCTGGACCCAGCTCTGCTGCCATCCCCACTTCCAGCCTGTGCCCCTAGTGGGCTGGCGGGCTCCTCTGGGCTGCTTTCTCTGCTCCCCAGGGGGTGCCTCAGTGAAAGTGAACTCGCTCATTTAAACCTGACTCCACAGCCCTGCAACCCCCTGCAGTGCTAATTACCCTGTAGTTCTAAACTGATTGCTGTACACTAAGCTTAAGCCCTCCTTTATTTATTTACCGACTACATTAATAGCAAAGCTGAGCTGCTTTCAGTTGCTCCTAACTGTATGCTTCAGGCTGGCTGCACCCTGTGTCTCCCCAAGGAGGCAGGGTGCAGACATCAACCTGAATCAGAGGTCCCAAACTCACCACCCTGACCGAGTCTCCTGGGCCAGACGACAATGAAAATTGAGAAGATATTTCTTTCGTCCATATCTACTCCCGGACACAGTGGGGCTCCTCTTCCGTTCTGACTGGACAGAGTGGGAGCACCAGTCCCACTCAGCTCATCAACCAGAGGGATCTATTTACAGGGCATTCCGTACACTTCTGTTCAGCCTTTACTCTGCCAATGGGGTGAGGTGCCGTCCACTGGCCTCATTTCACAGAAAGAAAACTAGACGGAGGCTGTGACTCCACACTGGTAGGTGGTGAACAACAGCTCCTCCCCTTTCCTCTCCACCATGTGGTGTCAAGATGACCTCCCCTGGCCCCAGCAGCCCATGTTGAACAATTTCTGTTCAGTTGTGTATTCCCACAGCTTCTACCTCTTGCCATGAGGAAGAAATTCCTTCCCTGTGTGGGATCAAAACCTGCTATCTCTTAGTGTTTTCTACCTCATTCTTGTGCTTGCGCAGAATTTGATGGAAACTTGAGAACTAGAACCTGTCCTTCAGCCTCAGTGGACTTTCCAGGGAAGATAAAGTCAAGTATCCCCACCCTGTTCCCCCCACCAAGCACACACTTGGGGACATGAGGGAAGTGGTGGCTCATTGCAGGCTCATTCTAGGGCACAGATGGTCACAAGCATGCTGCTGTCTCTTCCTGCTTCTCTGAGTGCCCTCAGAGAAGGCTGGGCCCTGGCCTTGGGGCACAGCAGCATTCAACTAGATGGGCACTGTCAGAGTGCAGCATGTAGACTCAGAATCAAGCACCGTCTCCACTTTGGTTTGAAATAGTTTGGTGGCTGCCACACTGGGCACGCTGGTAGAAGAGGGGCAGCTGGGATTTGGCAGAAACAACCTGCAACTGGAGTGGAGAACCTGGGTTTGTACTGCCAGGCACTATGCAGTCTTGACTGCATCTCCAGCCTCTCTAAGGTCTCATTTTCACAACTGTTAAGCAGGAGAGCACTACCTGGCCCATCTACCCTTAGGACAGTTTATGAAGCCAACTGGAGGAAGACACATAAATCAGTTTTCTAGGCACCGCAGTGCTGTAAAAATGCGATATAAATGGGGACATCTCAGGCTGCCCTGAAAAGAGGTGGGTTGGGGGGCGTGCTGGTGAACGAGATGTTCATTCCCAGGGCAGAAGCCCATCTAACGGGACCCAGCGGGGTCCGGAGCCAACACTGGGTCGCAGGCATCGCTGGGACTCTTTCTCCACCTAGTGGTTACTGGATGCAGGTGCGTCTGCTTCTCAGGCGGTCAGGAAAGCCTCTGGGACTATGCCTCTGCCCTGTTGCTTCCCTGTCCCTTCTATATAGGGCCTGGGTAGGGCTGGGTAAAGCAAGAATATGGTCCACATTTATGGCAGAGAAGGAACATTTCGAACTATTTGAGTGGAGTTCAGTGAGGTCTTTCCAGAAGTCTTCCTGAATCAATATTTCTACCCTGATCCTTTTTCTCTCATCTTTCCTCTCACTTACCAATTGGCCATCCAAATCCCACTCCTTCCATCCCTAAAAGGTTTAGTTGTAAGCTATAGTCAGCCATCCCAATCCCAGGGATTTTCAAGGCCTCCTCTCACACTGAGGAAAGACCAACCTTCAATGGGATTCAGATTCCTTGGAAGCTTCTCTGCTGGGAAAGATGTAGGCAGGTCATGGGGGTTGCAGAAGGAACTGAGCATCTTCAGACTGGGTCAATGGCAGCTAAGAAGTGATGTAGAAGGTTGGAGGGCAATGAGGCAAAAATCTTATCTCCTAAGGTCCTGAACCTTCAAAGAGCCTGGAAAACCTCAGAACAGAAGGTCACTGAATTTACCTCTTGCTCTTAAGTAGAACTGCCCTTCAAGGCAGTGAGTGGGGGGGGCTGGGGGCCTGCCCCAAACCCTCCACTACAACTCCTCTGGCTGAATGACTGCTCAGTTCTCTGGGACGGAAGACTCTCCCACCATTTGACACACAGGTCTCCAGAAGGTTTGACTGAAGGTATTCTTAGGATGGGCCATTTTGTCTCTTAGTACCTCCAGCCATCTCAAATGAATGTAATGAATTGGCTTGAGAGATCCCTCCCAGCACAACATTTCTAGGATTCTAGAACTCTGGCCAACTGTGAAGATCTTCAGAGAAAAGCATTCACCTGGTTCCAAATCACCTGTTAGCATTTCTTAAGAGGAGCAGCCTTTCCTTGCGGTTCTCTTCACTGCGCTTAGTGAGATCTTCAGCACAGAGTGAGCTTCCAGTGACACCAGGTGGAGAGAGAGAGGAAACGCATGCATGACAACTGGTCTGATGGGCAATGTGAGGACAAGGAAAGGCTTCCCTGGCAACTCCCACTCCTCAGGAAGGAAGGGAGTCATGAAATAGCAGAGGAGGGTGGGCAGATGGGACATCCCAAGCCCAACGTTTTCTGAGACTTACTCTCAGAAATCTCTTGTCAGAGTTCCAGGTCAGTCTCAGCAACTTAGGGAGGCCCTAAGCAATTTAGCAGCAAAAAATATAAGCGTTATGGCTCAGTGGTTAAGGACCCCTGGGTTAAATCCCCAGTACAAAAAAAAAAAAAAAAAAGAAAGAAAAAGAAACAAAGAAAGAAATCTCTTGCTGATCAGTGTTCTTTCTTAGCTCCCTATCCCAAGCATGGGTACTTGACCTTCCCTTAGTTCCCCACAGCTTCGCTGAGACCAGCCTGGAAAATTTAAAGTCTCAAGGACAAAACAAGAAAGCAACACCAGCAGCAACATGACATTAGATCATCTGGGTGGTAAGTAGTGGCATAGGGCTCCCATATGGTGACTCCCCTCCTGCTTCTCTGCCTGCCCTCAGGGACCAGAATAATCCCCACCACCAACAAACCCAGCAGAGTGAGACCCAGAGTGATGTGGGCTTCCAGATTCTGATGAATTATGTGTCTGTCCCCTGCCAAAAGTCAGTTCCTCCCCTTCAGGTCTGGATTTTATCCTTTCTGTCTTTCTAAGCTCTTGGATCCTGCCCTTATCTCTGTACATCAATTTCTCCCTCTTCTCCTGATTATTCTTGTGAGCACACAAGCATCCCCATCTTAACAAACATTTCCTTGACCCCATGCCCTGTTTTCCTTTGGATAGCAGAATTCTAGAGAGAGCTGTTTGTGGTTACTGTCTTCTTCCATTTGATCTGAGTTTCGTATTTTATTCCATTAAAAATGCCTGTCAAGGTCACAGTGGTTTTGACTTAGGCAATGCATTACTGGCTTCATCTTACTTGCTTTCCCACCACCTTGTACATAGTTGACCCTTCTCTAAATACCCTCCTGTGTTCCCCTGACTTGCAGTCTCAATCTCATTGGCTAGCTCCTTCGCCTTCCTCAGCTGGAACTTTGGATATTAGACAATATCTGAAAGATTCCTTGACTTTCTTACCTTGTCTGTCTGCATCAGAAAGATGTCTCATCTTCTTCTGTAACTTTTAGTGTGTGCCAATGACACCCAAATATATATCTCTTGTTATGAATTGTCTTTTCTTTCTTTCTTTCTTTCTTTTTTTTTTTTTTTTTTTGGTGATTTAATCCAGGGTTGCTTTACCACTGAGTTACATCCCTAGTCCTTTTTTGTTTTTTATTTTGACATACAGTCTCACTAAGTGGCTGAGGCTGGCCTCAAACTCGTGATCCTCCTGTCTCAACTTCCAGAGCTGCTGGAATTGCAGGCATGGGGCACTGTGCCTGGCTTTTGTGTTGAATTTTCAATGGAGTCCCACATTCAGCTGCTTAGTTGACATGAACATTCTAATGTCCAACAGTCATCTCAAACTTTACATGTTGTACACAAGCCTTTGTCCATACATCATCCATGCCTCTCTCTGCCACTGGAAATACAGGATAGTGCTAGCTGCTAAAACAAATAGATCTCAAATTTACACCGAATCTCAACTGTAACAGAAGTTTAACTGTTCAAGGTGAATGCTTGCAGTTGCAGGCGGATATTCTCTACATCTTCAGGATATACCATCTCCAAGAGGACTTATTAGCATCTGTATGCATCCAGAATGGGTGAAGAGAGAGTGTAGAGAACCTACCTGCTTCTTAAAAGCCTTGGTCTAGTGATGAGAGGATCTTTCCTGTTTTTGTTCCATTGAATAGTTCTTAGTTACCTAGCCACAACTAACTGCAAGAAGGGACAGCTTGAAAGATGTATTCCCTCTCTGTTCAGAGGAAGAAGAGATTGGTTTTGGTGAAGAGCTAGCAGCTTCTGCCACAATCTGTCCTTTTGATCACCATATACCTGTTTACTCTCTTCTTTCCACATATAAAGTATATTTTCTCCCGAAGAGGATAACCCCAATTCCATCCACCTACTGCAAATGTTTCAGAGTTCAGAATCTTTAAGTGACATGCTCTTATCTCCTTCAAGTATGGATATGATTCCTCTTAGAAAAGCAACTGGGACTAAAAGCAAATTATCTAAACTGGGCCCCTGTCCACTAATTAGGAATTATGCTAAAATAAGTGACAATAGCCATGTTATGTGATGTCAAAGCAGTTAGTGAAACCACTCTCTGCAGGAATCAGTCTTCTCCCCTCCTTTGCTATAAATAAAAGCAGATTTTATTTCCCTTGCAGGTGGGCAAGGCCAGCTGACTGACTTCTAACAATCAAAGGTGAACAGGAGTCATTGGTGTCCCTGTGGGGCAGAATTTTTAAGTGGCAATAAGTCTGCCATATCAAATTATAATGTGGTGACTTAAACCAAGAGAAATGTGTCCCCTCACAGCTGTGGAGGCCAGAGTCAAGTTGTCAGCAGGGCCATGCTCCCTCTGGGGCTCAAAGGGAAAACCTTCTCTTGCTTCTTTGAGCTCTTGGTAGCTCCTGGCTTTCTTTGGATTGTGGCAGCATGCCTCCAATCTCCGCCTGCCTTTACGTGGTGTTCTTCCCTGTGTGTTCTTTTCTGTCTTTCGTAAGTACACTGTCATTGGATTAGGATCCACCCTAATTTGATATAATTTCATCTCAATTCTTGTCATCATTACATCTACAAAGACCCCATTCCAAATAAGATCACATTCTAAGGTTCTCGGTAGACATAAAAGGTGGTACCAGAATCCCTTTATCACGAAAAAATTCCCTTTCTGCAATGGGAAAAATGGCCCATGGTGATGGTGGCATCCTAGCATACTGAGGTTTGTGAAGACCTCCTGCCTGGTACTGGAGAGCGTTCTTTTGTTAGACCCTGAGTCTCCTGTCAGGAAGAATTCCCTTGTCCATTATTGCTGAAGCCCCTGGCTCCAGCCTCTCGTCTGCCCTGGCCAGACCTGAAGTGATTTCTGGGTTGGGTCTCCACTAGCCCTACACAGCTTCCACACCCAGGCTGCTTCCTGCTTGTGCAAGTTAGGAACTTGAGTGTGGTTTTCAGCTCCAACAGTGGAGGCCTTTGTTAGGCCAGGTTTGTGGTTTGTTTTGTTTTATTTTATTGTAATGCAATTTCTTAAATAAAATAGTCTCTGACTTTGTTTACTTCCAGTCCGTTCCTTATGCCAGTGGCCATTCCTGACGTTCTTTCCTGGACATGGTTGTCAGACCTGTTGCTGTTATTATTAATAATTTTTTTTCCTTACCTCTAAATGTCCTTGTCACCTGCCTGGTGGCTACTTTGGGGTCATCTAAAGAGTCAGTGTAGGTGAGAAAGGCAACACCTTTTTTTTTTTTTTTGGTACTGGGGATTGAACCCAGGGGCACTCCGCCACTGAGCCACATCCCCAGCCATATTTTGTATTTTATTTAAAGACAGGGTCTCATTGAGTTGCTTAGTGCCTCACTCACTTGCTGAGGCTGGCTTTGAACTCGTGATCCTCCTGCCTCAGCGTCCCAAGCCACTGGGATTACAGGCATGTGCCACTGTGCCCGGCTGAGAAAGGCAACATCTTTAGTGTAATGATTGCTCTGAACTATGTCTCTTTGTAAAAAAATTCAATAATGAGCTTTTACTTATTTGGTGCTGGGGGTTGTTAAGCTACATCCACAGCCCATGAGTCTTAATTGCTGGAAGTCTCTTCCAGTCTTATTTTCTGTAATCTAGGTTCTAAGAGCAATTAGTTTTCTTGTGTCTAGGAGAACTCACTCTGGTTTTTCCCTACTCTTGCCCTGACAGCTGTAGGCTTGCTCTGTACTTGGCTTGGTCTGCCTATCAAGTTATTCCAGGGAAGAGTTTTATGGAATGATTTATTCCTGCTTACCACAGCACTCCATCTTTGTAGCCAGCTCTATCTTCTTGCCATCAGCAAAGGCCTTAAATAATCTGGCCATTGTTGATGTCTCTGGTCCACCTCCTTCCACTTTCCTTCCACCCCTGATCCCAGCCTTGCTGCCTGCCCTCTGCTCCCAGGAGGGGACAGGCCTCTGCGTGCTGTGCCCCCTGCCAAGAGCTCCCTGCTCCCCACTTCCCATGGCTGCCCCTTCACCTTGCCTGACGGTGGGGCCTTCCTGACTGTAACATCTTGAGTTTGCTTTTCATAGTATTTGCCACCACCTGACATTGTCTTCCTGTCTTCTTTATGTGTTTACAACCCCGCTGGCTGTTTGCCACCTCATCCTTGGTGTTACAGACCGTTCTTGCAACACGGTCATGGTGACAACAAGCATGGATTCTTACATAACACGCATGGCGAGCCCGATGCTCTTAGGTCTTTACTGAAAACTTTTTAATGAAACATTTCAAAGATACAGAAGAGAGAAAATATGAAGAATGCCTCATAAAGCCCGTACCAGATTCAGCATCACCCAGACTTTGCCTCACTTGCTCCATCTTTTCTTCATTCTTTGTCTGTCATTTATCTTTTCTTTATTTATGTTGAAGTATTTTTTTAAAAGATCTCAGACACCATGTTATTTCTTCTATAAATACTTCAATGTATTCATTTTTAATTGAAATACAATTAAAAACGGGTGGTATTGAACCCAGGAGTGCTTTATTACTGAGCTACACTCCCAGTCCTATTTATTTATTTATTTAAAATTATGAGGCAGGGTGTTGCCAAGTTGCTCAAGCTGGCCTCGAACTTGTATCCTCCTGCCTCAGCCTCCTGAGTAGTTGGATTCATTTTTTTAAATGATTTTTTTATATAACTGCAAATGCCATCTGTACATCTTCAAATATTGGAAATGATTCCTTGGTATCACTCAGCCCCTGTTCAGATTTCCCTGAATATTCTTTAAAAAGAAAAACTTTTTAAAGTTGTTTCTTCTGAAGCAGGAGCCAAGCCAGGCCAACACTCTGCATCAGTTTGTAATTTCTCTTAAGTCTCGCCCCACCCCTACCTGACCCCACCTCAGTGTTGACCTGTGCAGAACTGGTGATCATTATGAACTCATCAGGTGTAAGACGTGGAGGCCTCACGTGGGGCTGGCTGTTGGGGAAGTGACTTGGAGGGATCATGTGAGACACAGTCATTTGGATGACTCTGCTCTAGGTCAGCAGAGTGGGGATGTCTGACCTCTACAGGATACTCAGGAGCTTGGAGATCAACTGAGGCCTTGTCCCCTCTTATGGGGTCCTTGGTGTGACGCCTGAAACCAACTTCACAGATCAGCTAATTGTACCTCTTGCTTTAGATCTTTGTCCAGCCTCTCGCAGCTGGGCAGAACATCTGTACAATCCTGCCACTTGTTCACAGATATCCTCTGTAGCTCATTAGGAGAGGGTCAGTCCCCATGCATCATACTTACCATGGTTCCCAGGCCAGCTGCACACCACAGCTCATGGAGTTTGTTCTGCTGCTTTAAAAATATGCACAGATAGCTAGCTCCCTGCCCAGACCTTCTCGATCAGAATCTGTGGATATGACACCTGAAATCTGTAATTTTTTTTTTACTTTTTTATTTTCTCAAATTTAAACAATTCTTTTTATTTATATGTGACAGTAGAATCCATTTTGACATCATCATAAAAGCATGGAATACCTCTTGTTCTAATTCAGTCCCCATGAACTCTCCTTCAAAAATATATATTTTAAAACCACTTTTTAGGTGGTCCTGATGTAGGTAATTCACAGATCTGTTTCGGAAACCTTGTAGAATACACCAATGGTATGAATTCCTAATATAAAATTTGTAAGTAAATTTCTGCCAACAGAGTTACAATTCCTCTGGGGTTAATCATCTCCCAATGTTTTTGTACACCCTTTTCATTAAAATTTTGAACATGTCTCCCAATATTTATTCATGCATTATGTATGCATCCTACTGCACTATCATATAAGGTATGCAATACACTAAAGTAATTTCAAGATTGAAGAAGTTAGTAAAAATAGAAGTTCTGATACTTGCCTCTTGCACCAAATGATTTCTCTTGGATTCCTATCTAGGGACCACTGCTTTGGGATCTTTTTAGCCAGCTTTCCTTTACACAAGACTTCCCAGGAGTCCAGTTGGAAGAACTTCCAGAGGTCATAAAGACCTCCATTCTCCTATAAACATGCTTCATCATAACTTCAAACCCTGTTTGGAGGGAGGTTTTTCTAGTTCACTTGGTTTGCATCTTTCCTCTACAATGTGCTTCAGGAATCTTCCTAAATTTGTTAACTGAGCAGGCAAACCAGTCACTTCAACAGTCAAAGTCTCCTTGGGCCCAGTCCCTCCCTTCTTCCTCTGGCCTCTTGGATTTCTGGGGACTCAGGACCCAGGAATTTCCTGATGGATGTATTTAAGTCTTCAGAGGGAGAAAAGCAGATCAGATCAAAGACCTGGAGGAAAGCAAAAGGCAAATTCAGGTAAGGAAGCCTGGAACTTGCAAGGACGCAATTTCTGGGGCTCTTCATTTCTTTCTGTGGGTCTGAGTTTCCATCTGATATTCTTTTCCTTTAGCCAGAAGAGTGTCCTTGAGTATTCCTTATATGCAGGTTCACTGGTAACACATCCTCTCAGCTTTCATTTATCTAAAAAAGCCTTTATTTAACTTTCACTTTTGAAGGATATTTTGGCTGGATATGGAATTCTGAGCTGATGTTTTCTTTTTTTTGTTGTTGTTTTGCAGAGAGCTTTAATGGTATCTTCCATTCCTTCCTGGCTTTCACCATTTCTGATGAGAACTCAGTCACTGTACCTGTGTGGAATATGTCATTTCTCTTTGGCTGATCTTGCAGTTTTCAGAAGTTTAATTATGATGTGCCCAGGTGTGAACTTCTTTTGCTTTGGGCTTGAACTTTTTGAGTCTGCAAGTTGTTAGTGTGTTGCACCAAATTTGGGGAAGTTTTGAATTTGGGGAAGTTTTGATCTTTTTGTCATCATATAATATATATTTTTTTCTCTGCCCCAGTCTCTCCTTTCTTTCAGGGAATCTAACTGCAGATGTATCAGACTGCTATATATTTTCTATGGATTACTGAAGCTCTGTTCAGTTTGTTTCAGTATTCTGTCTTTCTTATTCTGATTGGATATTTTCTATGGCTCTGTCCTCAAGTTCATGGGCTCTTACTTTTGCCATCTCCCAACTGCTATTAAAACCATACTGTGTAATGCCAGCAGCTCAGGAGTCTGAGGCAGGGGGATCAAGAGTTCAAAGCCAGCCTCAGCAAAAGCGAGGCTCTAAGCAACTCACTGAGACCTGTCTCTACATAAAATACAAAATAGAGCTTGGGATGTGGCTCAATGGTTGAGTGCCCCTGAGTTCAGTTCCCGGTATACCCGCCCCCCTAAAAAAATGTTTTGTGAATTCTTCATTTAAGACATTGTATTTTTAGTCCAGAATTTCCCGGGTTTTTTTTGTTGTTGTTGTTTTGTTTTGTTTTTTTTAAAAGCCTGTCATTTGACTACTGGGATTCCTTTCTGCTGCTAATCATGATTATATTTTTCTTTAACTCTGAACACATTTGTAATAATCAAATAACCACCTTAAAGTTCTAGTCAGCTAATTTTAACATCTAAATAATCTCAGAGTCTGTTTCTATTGACATCTTTGTTTTTATGGGTAACACTCCTGTTCCTTGACATATCTGGCAATTTTTATTCTAAGCCAGAAATCACAAGTGATACTTTATAAGAAGTCTGGATTATGTTATATTCCTTTAAAAAGGCTTGCATTTTGTTTTGGCAGGCTGTTAATTTATTAAAGGCTTTCCTTTACCCTGTTTTAGGCTTTGTTAGAGTAAGTGTAAAGTAGTTACTTTGCTTTGAGGCCATGATCCTTACTCTGAAAGCGTAACTTTTCTTGGTGTCTCAGCTGCACGCTAAGGTAATACTTGATGTGATAATAAGAACTCTCTCTTTGGCTGGAACTGTGATTCCCAGCCCTGTTCAACTGCTAGTATTTCCTTTCTTCTCCCTCCCCTTCTATAATAGCCAGTCTCTTACAAAGTTTCAACTTGTGCATATGCCTCCCAGTTCCTGATTAACATCCCAAGGGAACCCTCTCTATAGGTTGAATTGTGTCCCACTAAGAAGATACATTGAAGTCTTAAACCCCAACACCTAGAATGTGTAGAATGTGACCTTTTAAAAAAAAAATGGGTCTTTAGAAAGGTGATTAAATTAAAATGAGGTGATTAGGGTGGACCCAATTGAATATAATTGATTTCCTGATACAAAGAGGAAATTTGGATAGAGACACATACACAGGGAGAACACCATGCAAAGCTAGCATGCTGCATCTACAACACAGGAATGCCAAAGATGGCCAGTAAAGCCCCCAAAGATAGGGCAATCATGAACAGAGTCTGCAAACAGTTTAAGTTCAACTTTAAGCATCCAGAACTGTGAGACAATGACTTTCTGTTCTTTCCAGCAGCCCCAGCAAGTGAATGCACCCTCACACATAGACCTTTGGGGGCCCTTTCCTCCCTGGTAAGCTAACCACATAAGTTCCATTCACTTTAGCAGCTCTACACTCTGATCTTGCCTTTCTTAGCTCAGCAGGGCAGCTGGGCTCCTTGCTTGGGTTGTACATTTCTGTGCTGTGGTTGAGAAATTGTCCCCAGAGCTGGTGAACATAAGACATGTTCTCAGCAATTGTGGTCCTGCAAATGCCTTAAAACAGTTGTGTCATACATCTTTTCCAGTTAGTTGTTTGTTGTAAAAGGCAATTCCAGTATATTATACTCTGTCATAGTGAAGTTTCTATCCTAAGTCCTCTATTTGAATTAGCTGATTTAAACCTCTCAGCAACTGTGATTCAACTTTCTATTGCTGTGACAAAATACCTGAGATAATTAACTTATAAGGAAGGAAGATTTATTTTGGCTGACAGTTTTGGAGGTTTTAGTCTATGGCCAGTTGCTCCATTGCTTTTGGACCTGTGGTGAGGCAGCATGTCATGGTGGGGAGTGCATTGGTGGAGTACACCTGCTCCCTCGTGGGAGGAGAGCAAAAAGAGAAAGAGACAAGCAACACAATATTCCAACAGCCTAACTTCCTTCTACTAGGCCCCACCTCCTAAAGGTTCTGCCACCTCCCAGTAGTGCCACAGGCCAGGAACCAAGACTTGAAGGCTTCAACACATGGTCTTTGGGGGACATTCAAGATCTACACCATAGCATTGCAATTCTGAAAGGTTGGTTATTACTTTCACAGATGAAATGAGAGAGGGAGAGGGAGAAGGAGAGGGAGAGGGAGAGAGAGGGAGAGGGGTGGGGACTAAATAACGTGCAAAGGCACGTATCTTGTGAATGGTGAAACCAAATTTCAAATTTGGGCATTGTAGCTCCAGACTCTGTGTTCTTGGACATCAACCTGATATCTTCTATTAATAGATGCTCAATGAAGGTATTTTGAATGAATAGGTAGATAACTGTCTCTTCTACTTTTGCTGCCCATTTACCTTCTGTCCCACCTGCCCAGGAACATCCCAGCCTATGTCAATCCAAAATCTTTTCCTCTGCATCCAGACTGCTGTGTACACTGGAGAAAATGACACTTCTGGCAGAGTGAATGAACTCCTGCCAAGTTACCTGGACCTTCAACAATACTAATGCATTCGTTCCTCAGTATGCATGGGGGATTGGTGTCTGGACATCCCCCTCCCTCTGAGGGTACAAAAACCTACAGATGCTCAAGTCCCTTATATAAAATAGGAATTCGCATATCAACCTACACACATCCTCTCATACACTTTAAATCATCTCTAGGTTACTTAGGATACCTAATACAATGTAAATGCTGTGTAAATACTTACTATTTAGGGAACAATGACATGGAAGAAGTTTGTGCATGTTCAGTACAGACACGTTTTTCACATATTTTTGAAACCTATCGGCATGGAACTTCTGGACACAGAGGACTGACTAATTGCGTCTTTCTCTAGTCTTTGCCTCCCTTTTGCCATAGGGTTCTTGCCTCAAATCTCAAACACCTGAACCTCCCTACTCCTATTTTCAGGAAATTAAAAAAAAAAAAGAAAAAAAAAAAAAGAAAACACCATTTCAACTGTGAACCGTTTCCTACTCATCCCTGTAAATCTGACTTGTTTTGGCACCCGCCCTTGCCTTTTCCTCTACTGTCAAAATATTTAGTGTTTCTCTATCAGAAGCTCATCTGCTTTTAGCTGCTTTCCTGTCTCTCTTCCCTTCAACAGCTGAGCTTTGGAAGTGTCATTCACGTTCCCATCTGAACTTCCTCGACTCCCTCTCACCTCCAGCTCACTCCAGCTCCACAATCTGCCCGTTCCACTCACTATGTCCCTCACTCATTAGTGTTATCTTTCATCTTGATGAATTTTGTCCTCATATTTTCTTTACATGAATTTATTGTTTTTCAACATTTTGATATGAATCTTCATTCACATTAATTTTTTTCTTCTTACTAAGTATTTAAGGTCCTGACTTTTTCTCTTCTTTATTTATGTCTTATAGATTCTTATGTGGAGAAATGTTTTCCTGTATATATATATTCTGTTTGTGGCGGGGGGGGCTTGCTTTCCTTGTGGAATATACAAATATAAATTTAAAAATTTATGAGTGGTAGAGTCTCTTGTTTTCTGGTTTTGCTATTAATACTTATTTTTTTTGCATTTTGGTGACAATACATTTTGAATTATTTCTACTTTTGAGAAACTTTTAGAATGTCTAAGTGACTTTACCTGCAGCCAATTTTTGTGAATATTGCATAAACCTAAAAAGAAGGTATATTTTCTATTTTCAGAATACAGAGGTCAATATGAACATTAGTTAAATTTGTCATTATCAGTTACATTCTTTATGTCTTTTCTATCCTCATTTACTTTGGGAAATATGAGCATCTCCCTGGGGTTGGTCCAGGTTTGTACCTACTCTCAAGGTGGTGTTGGGGCAGGAGAGGTGCTTTATGATTGTTTCACAGCCCAGAGCACCACAAGGAAAGGAGTGGAAAATGATCTGCTTTGTACCTAAATGAGTGTGTGTGTCTGC
This sequence comes from Glaucomys volans, assembly GCA_020662805.1. Taxonomy (NCBI): domain Eukaryota; kingdom Metazoa; phylum Chordata; class Mammalia; order Rodentia; family Sciuridae; genus Glaucomys; species Glaucomys volans. The sequence goes on from JAJEJO010002649.1 coordinate 37,868, forward strand.
TGGTGCTGCTATAACAAAAGGCCACAGCCTGGGTGACTTAAGGTCCTGACTTTAGAAATTTGTTTTCTTATAGTTCAAAGGTTAGAAATCTGAAACCAAGGTGCTAGCAGGGTGGGATGCTCCTGAGGCCTCTCTCCTTGGCTTGCAGATGCCACCTTATGACTGTGTCTTCTCTTATAGCCCTTCTCTCTGTGTTCACATCCCCCATGTCTCTTCCTTTTCTTATAAGGACACCAATCCTATCAGATTAGGATCCCACTCTTATGCCTCATTTCACTTTTATTATCTCTCCAAGGTTCTGTCTCCAGATATTAACATTGGGGGTTTGGGCTTCAACATATAAATTTGGACACATATGGCCACAATTGGGTCCATAATAGTAGGACTTGGACACAAGAGAGAGAAAAAAAGAGACAAATGTCATCCCTCATGCCTGGCACCGAGTGTTTCCCACCAAGGAAGACTCTACATGACTGACCACCCATTTGAATCGGGACTTGAAGAACAAACTCTGTTTGGTTATAGAACACATACTTCCTGCACACGTCCCTCAATATTTGTAGCTCAGCTCAGATCCACCAGTAAGTTCCAGATCTGTCCTGGGATTAGATTAGATGTTTTTTTCAGCCTCAAGCTGAGCATGCTAAAGCAAACTCTCCACTTCCCACCCTCTCATCCTCCCCACCCCTCCACTAAACCTTCCCTTCCTATGTCCCCTCACTGACTAAGTATTGTCAGTTTCTACTCAGTGGTCTGGGACAGAAACCAAAGTGTTGTTTTTCTGGGGTGGAGGGTGGTCCAGAAAACACTAAATACTGAAAAACAACTAAGTCAGCTCCATCTTATAGTCACTCATCTATGGGGGTTCACAGGAGATTTGGGGGTACACATGCTGATTAAGTAGTTCAAAAGTTCACTGTGGAAGAAAGTGCATGCAATAAGAGGAGCAGAAGAGACTGGAAACCCTTCCCTACAAGCCAAAGCCACCAAAAGTCTGTGGTTAGGGAAAGGCAGGAGTGGTGTTGTTGGAGAGGCTGGGGCAGGACAGGTGGTTGTGACAGAGGTGAGTGGCCCCTGGAGGAGGGTTCAGATTCCCCTCAGTGGCTGTTCAGTTCTTCACCCAGGTGCTCAGGGGTGGGGCTGAGGTGGGGGAGAGTAACTGAGCCTACCTCCTCCAGAAGGGCCTAGGGAATCAGATTGCTTGTCCTTCCTGGACAGTCACAGCTTTGCATGGCTCCTTGGGAATTCACAGAGCCTGGTGTCTTTCATACCACACCTGATGTCCTTCAGGCAGATTTTGAACACTTAGCCAATCCACCTGGACTATTTTAAGTTGGGCCAGAATCTCTTGGATACAAATGTAGCACTACTGTTTCAATCAGATCCTGGGCTCTTTCATCCTTGGGGGAGGTTTGTGGGAGGCCAGGGGGCCATGATCATTTCCAATCAGATACTCTTTCCTTCAACCCTGGGACCCATTGTTGATGGTAGTGGTGGTTGGTGGGGGGTGTTGGGAAAGGCAACCAGGTAACTGGTAGGAACTCTGAACCTTCAGAGTGTGAGCTGCCCTATAGGAGGGTTGCGCACACCTGACACATGGCTCACGGTGGGGGCCCTCAGAGCCTGAGTTTTCTAAGGTTTTCTGCTCCCACAAATTCTAAGATCTGTGGTCTTTGATAGTCCTGAGTGGGCTTATCTTTTTCCTATCCCTGCAAAAGAAGCTGCAAGGGCCTGGGGAACTGTAGGGAGCCCCTTCCAAATTTAAGGGGTCTTCTCTGTTCTGCTGGATTGACACTATGGCCCATGGAAACATGGTGGGGAATAGTGTTCAGATTTGCCCCAAGGGGAAGAATAGACAAGGCATGCTAGAACATTGAAACCAAATAATGAGTATCTTTTTATAATGCACATTAAGAAAAGAAAAACAAAAACCTAATCCAATCAATAGAATTTTCCAATTAAACATTTTTTGACATAGAATGTTCTTAAACCTTTGATGCCTGCCATAATTTATCTGTCACTGCACCCTCTGGATAGAACAAATGAACAGGGAGCAAACAGTCACAGCAGAACCCAGGAGCAAATGAGCATGCTGAGTTCCATAGCCTGACCTCACCCATCTGCCTGTGTGTGGCATATGCACCTGACGACTGCCATAGCTTCTTTCCTGCTTGAAAAACTGTTCATAATTTGTCTATTATAATTAAAAGGGATGACTACTCCCTGAAAAAGGACCAAGACTTCCAGGTGCTCTGCCATCTGAAGATGTTTAAGAACCACAGTTAATGACTCAGGGATCAGTTGGCGAAAGTTTCCAGCTGAGGCAAAAGGGTGCAGGTTGGAGAGGTGCTTCTTACTGAATGCAAGGCCAGAGGCTGGGCCAGAGGCAGGACTGTAACAGGCCCCCCGGGTCCAGCTAGTCTTCCTCCTGGCTGCCTTGCTGTTTATCTTGGAAGTCGAAATGCTGCTGCTATTTTGTGTTTGTCCAGTCTCTCTGTGACTGCAGGGAAGACAAAGTAGGAAGAGGAGGCAGAGGCTCTGTTGGTGGGCCCTGGACTTTTCTTTTGGTCCCTACCCTGCAAAGGGAGATTCTGGGAATGCAGTTGGTGCTGGATGCATGTTTTTGGATTGGTCTTTGGTGCAGTAGATGGTGTCGTGTGGCCATAGGGCTCTTCAGTGAAGAGTGCCCAGAATAGGGAAGCTCTTCTCTACTCCCAAGCTCTCTGTTCCCAGCATCCCCCTTCTGCCCACAGCACCCATGCTTAGTGCCAGGCTCTGTGCTAAGTGGTTCCTAAGGCTGTGAGTGCAGACAAATCCCTAATTCAAGTTTACATTCCTAAATATTTGACCCACTTCAGCCAAAACAAGCAAGTCTTGTTAAGTGGTTAGAAGGAGTGGGTCTTTTAGGGAGTGTGAGCCTCAGAGTCCAACTTTGGTCCTGGTGGTTTAGAACATTCCTGCTTTAAAGCAATGGGGCTGAAAGGTCTGTTCCTGGTCAACCCTGGTTCTGGGCCAACCATCATTCATTGGTCAGCTCCTCTATCTGTAATGCTCTCCTGGCAAGAAGTGCCTGGAGCGGGAATGCAGCTGAAGAAGATTCTGGCACATTGGACTGGTCTCCAGTGACGCAGTGTGTGAGAACTTGAAGGGAACAAGGAAGAGATGTGGGTTGCTCCTCCCGGATACTGGAGTCTCACAGCTCTCTGAGCCAAGGAGTTTCCATTGAGCTCGTATAGAAATGTCCCAGAAGATGGAGACTAAGACAGAAGGTGGGGGAAAGTGAAACGAGAAGAAGGAAGGGGAAGGAGTGAGATGTGAACCCTTACAGACTAAAGGAGGGACAGAAATAGATGGTTTGAGACAAGCCTAGAGTCATAAAGAACTGTCCCCAGTGTCAAAGTCTGGGCCCAAGCAGATATGGCAGCAGTTGGGGGAACAGCCAGTGGTTATTTCTGGCATTTGTCCATTCTGAGGGGTCAGTGTCCCTGTTGTTCCAATGGCAACCTCCACACTTTTCACTTCAAACCTGTGGAATCTCTGTGGGTCTCATGAGGTGATGTTTCACTCTTGAGAGCTGCAAAACACACAGAAGGCCATTGCTGAGGTGGAGTTGAGGGATGGTATTACATTAGGTCAGTAAACCCTCCTCCACCATCTGACACACAGCTGAAACAGGATTTACTGACCTCCTAAAATTTCAGAGCACCAGGAAAGTCCACCATGTCACCTCTGCGTCCCATATATCTTCCCCCTAGTTAGATAAGACGGTTGAAGTTGTACATTAGATCCTAACTCCTCTTGCTAAGGCTTTGACTTTTTAAACATACAAAAGTGGAAAGAGTAATCCTTTTAAGTGCTAGTTTTTATTTATTCTCAGTGTGAATTAGCATCAAATCCTGAGAACAGGTATAGGGAAGACAGAATGTGCATGACAACATGCTAACTAGATAAGTAGAGCATATGGTCGGGGGACACTGGGAGGGAAAGGTATGGAGAGACTAGAAGACCTCAGGGAAGTCAAAGGAGGTCACTTTACGGTTTTGCTCTGCTGATTCCAGTCAGACTTTCCATTTCTCTTTACATTTGCCGGAGTTATTTTGAGCCATGGGCCAGGCAGGGAAAGAATGGGCAAATTGTCAGGAACAGGTTGAGGAGAGACAGCCTGCAGGGGGAAAGAGCCCTGAGCAGAATCAGCAGGCCCTGGGCGTGGCTTTGCCAATAGCTGGCTTCACCACCATGCCTCCCTGGGAGTCACTGTCTTCATCTGTAAAGTGGGTGACCCGATATTCTTGGAGTCTGTATAAGAGAGGTAGAGTGTGGACAGGAGTGACATGCATGTTGCATGAGGTGAACATGTCCCAGCCAGTCACCTTCCTCTTTCCTCCATTCCAGAATCAAGTGGGCTGAGAAGAAGGAATGATGGCTATGTGCTCAAATGTAACATTCAGAAAGAAGGAACTCAAGAACCTGCAGGCCTGTTTCCAATGATGGCCTCATTTCTTCTCTGTCCTTGAGGCTTCCTGCCTCACTTGGGGGCCTGCCAAGATGCACAGTGCTACCTCAGGACTTCAGGGGCTAAATGGTGCTGGGAAGGGGCTTTGAGGTCAGCTTCTACATGTTGGCATACAAGAGGTTCTCCACACTGTCCCTGGAAGAGAAACCCATGTGTATGGCCCTGCAGGAGACAGCTGTCAAAACCGAGAAGCTGGAGAAGTCTTGGCAGATAGCTGAACCCAGACAGTGCAGGACCCTTCTTCCTCATGACTGGCTGTGGCTAGGAGAAGGGACAGATGCAGCAGACTAGGAGGGGGCTGGGAGCTCACCGGGGCAGGATTTCCCACCACCACTCCACCACCTCATTTGCTTTCCTCTCCATTTAGCCAGTTTTATTTAGAACCTTCACGGCAAATGCTTTTAGAGTCTTATTATACATGATTGCCAGGTAAATAGGGATGTTTATCTCAAACAGAGAGGTTTATAATATACTCCACTAATGGCCCAGGGTGGGGGAAAAGAATTAGACCAGAGAAATAAAGCTGTGCTTCTCCTAGTTTCCAGGGCTCTGCAGGATTGCATGGAGTGAAGAGGGTAGAGCCCCCCACAATCTCCTATTTTAGGCAATTTGGCACCACACAACTTCTGTGTTCATCCACCCCCTCTACCCTCACCCCTGCTGATGCTGCATTCTTGCTCTCTGAAGGACAGGCTTCAACTCAGGACACATGGATTTTCATCTTGACCTCTGGCTTGCTTACTTTGTGAGCTTTGATGGGTCATTAGATCTCAGAGTCTCAGTTTCCTCACCTCTAAAATGGAAGGAATAATCCTCCTCCCCAGGGTTATTATGAAACCCCAAAGGCATGATATGAATGCACCTGGGAAAAATTATGTGTGCAAGGTTGCATTAAAGACTTTGGTCTGTCTAAGTACATGTGTGAGACAAGCAGTTCTAAGGAGAGGTAGGAAAGCTGTCTCCTTCTTGGTCTGATATGCTCCACTTAACCCATTTTGGGGCAGGGAGAGGACACTTGGGAAAGACTTTTGAAGGAAGTAGTAGCATCTGTGAGATATAAGACATAGGTAAGAGTAAGCCATGTGGGGGAATGGGGGACAAAAATCAGTAAGTGCTGAAACCAGAGGGAAAATAACATTCTGTTCTGGGTGAAGTTCAGACAGCTGGGGACAAAGATGGGGGCAATTATAGTTTGGATGTTGAATGTGCCCCAAAAGCCTATGTGTTAAAGGCTTGGTCCCCAAGCTGGTACTATTGGGTGGTGGGACTATTAGAACTCTAAGATGTGGGACCTGGTCAGATGTCTTCAAGTCAATGGAGGGGACTGTGGGACCCCAGGTCTTTTTTTGCTTCCTGGCTGATGATGTGAGAAGTTTTTCTCCTCCACATGTGCCCCATCATTGCCATCTGACACCACCAACTGAGGTCCAAAGCAGAGACTCACACAATCTTGGATTGGAACCTCCAGAACTGTGAACTAAATAACCATTTCTCTTTATAAGCTAATTACCTCTGGTATTTTGTTATAGTAATATGAATAGGACTAAGACAGAGACAGTGTCCCTAGAAATCACTGCTAAAGCATAGGATATCTGGTGTGCTTGCACAGGTTGAATAGTGTAGATGTGACTATTGGCAGGGGTAGTAAGTGGGAAAGCAAAGGGTTGAGTCATTCAGCAAATATTTACTGAGTGCCTAGGTAAAGGTAGGCACTGTGCTGGGTACTGGACCTTTGTCCAGGGCTGGTCCTCATGCAAAACAGTTGCAACATGGAAGCCCTTGACCGCATTCTGCCCCATGTGCCTACACAGACTCTCCTGATCCATTAGTGCAGACATCAGTGGCTATTGTCACTATTAGTATTAATCTTTTCCCATCACTGCAAGGAAAAATGTTGCCACATCAAGAGCTCCTCTTTGTCTAATCCTTATGTGTACATGTGTGCCTGTACATACAAGGCCTCTATGAACATCCAAGTACACACGTGGGTTTGAGCATGGATATGTGGGGTGATTCAGGTGTGGAGAGGGTAGATCTATCAGTGGTGCCTCCACAGGGGTGATGGGCGAGGGTGAGTCCCAGGGCCCAGGGCTGATCAGGAGTTAGCTGCCAGGAGATGCTTGCAGCAGGTGGAACCAGAAGCTGATTGCTAACACCCCATCCAAAGAAAGTCCCGAATTTGCACTGAAGTGAGTGAGAAGAAATCTGTGAAGGGATGGAAAAGTATAAGGCAAAAAGCAAAGCAGGCAGGCACATGGGGAAGGTTTCCAGGACAGGACTGGAGGCTTAGTGCCCCACCTCAGTGCATGAAGTATGGGTGGGCCAGCAGGGTCATCCAGAATTATAGGATGAGTCCTATGGTAGGTCCTTCTAAGGGCCTGGAGTTAGTTGTGTGGGCATGCACTTGGGAGGCTGTTGGCTCCTTTGAAGTCCAAGTCACCATATATAACTTCTGGGCCCTCTGCAGTAGGCCTTGGGATTGGCCTCAGAGGACAGTGTGATTCTGACTTGTAAACATGAAGAGTTTACAATTTGCTGAAACAAGAAGCAGCATGCTTTAATGAAGCATGCTTTGAGTAGGCACAGATCTACTACCGGGCAGAGTTTGCTAATTCCAACACAAGGTGATGAAAACCAGAAAAGGGAGGGATTGGTTCTTGCCGGGGAGCCAGGGAAGGCTTCCTGGGGGAAGTGGCAGCCAAGATGAAACTTAAAGGGGCGTGAGAGTTGGAAAGGCATTTCAACTGGAGGAAAGGATGCATCTGGACACATGGTCTTAGGAAGGTTCTGGTGCAGGTCCATTTGGCTAGAGAGTGGGGTCTTTGTTCAAGATCAGAGGGAGAAAGTTAGAAAGGCAGCCTGGGGTGCCGAGCTCTAGAACCCCTTCCAAGGATAATCAGAGTTCATGAATAAACATTTCTTACCAGGCACCAAGAATGTGAGATAAAAAGAGGACACAACCCTTACCCTCACTGGACTTGCAGGTAGTAATGGCAGCAGGAAGTGAGGGTGCACAGAAAGAAATGCTGAGCTTGTGGGAGACAAAAGAGGCTTCAGAGAGAGGCTGTATATCTAAATGGAATCCCGAACTCACATGGTTTCCAGGCAGACAGGGAGGTGGAGGTGGAGGTGGGCTGGGGTGTGGACAGCGTTGCCGGTGAAACATGGCCAAGACAGGGGGAGGCATGTTTGGGAAACTGGATCAGGAATTTGTACTGAGTGCTTACTATGTGCTGGACCCAGCTTTGTGTTCTGAGGAAACAGCAGAGAGGTGGGACCAGATCCCACCGTCATTCTGGTTGGGAAGGAAAGGGATGGCAGACAGTAAAAGAATAGACAAAGACAGATGCTTTCCAACTGTGAGAAGCCCTAAGAGGAAAATAAACAGGGTGTGATGTCATGGATAGTAACTGAGGCAGAGGGGCTGGGGGAGGAACAGACAACCTGGGCTTGGACTTGCTCAGCCAGACAGGTCATGAGGGCGGGGAGAGGGTCCAAACCCCAACAGTTACCTTACTCTCCAAAAGTGAATCAGGTAGTGCCTCTGGAAGCAGATAGAAGCTGATCCCATGCCTGCTCCACACCTGTCTGAGGGTCTCCCATGGAATTAGCCACCTTCAAACTTTTCAAGCTCTTCCCTTTACCCTTACAGGCACTCACACCTCCAGGGAAAATAACAGGCAGTGAATGAGATGGGCGATCCACTCTGGGGGGAAAAGACATATGTCTGTTGAATATGAGTCTCTAATGTGGGAGGAGGCCCAAAAACAGCAGGACTGCTCCCAGGCAGGCAGATGTGCTTTGGGTTGAGTTTCCCTGTACTTCCCTCTCTGGGCACAGGAGGGCGGCAGAGCCTGGGACTTGGCAGGCTACAGGGCCAGTGGGGAGGCCTTTTCCCTCCTTCCTCATTTATTGGCTGCCTGCTTATTTGCCTGTGGCCTCCTTTCTTGTTCTCCTGGAACCTCACCTCTGAACTTGGAGTCAGGAAGAAGAGATTGCAGCGGGCATAGAGCACCCTGGCCTTAGTTCAACCATGTATCATATGCTCTGCCTCCACAACAGAAGCTAAGGCCAGGGAAAGCTGACCCGGCCCTGTCAGCTTCAGGGCCCACTAGGAATGTAACCTGAATTACCTAAGTAGCCGGGACAACAGGCTGGAGGAGAAGCACACCAGCTGATATTTGCAGGGGAACTCTTCTGGGCTTGCTGTGCTGTAAAAAAGAGAAACAAAACAAAACAAAACAAAACCTGCCCTAAAGCCCATGCAACCGGGGCAGGAGGGCCAAGTGCAGTGGATGGACATAGTTGCTCATTAGATCCATTCAATAGCTGTTAAGGTGTGAGTTAGGTCTCATGCAAGTGATAGGAATAAAAAGATGGGTCAGATGCAAGTTCTTTCAGAAGGTTCACCACCCTGTAGGTAAATGTCCATTGTTATACAGTGTGGTAAGTTCAATGAGGAAAGATGTTCAGGGAAACCCAGAAGCGATGTGTTAACATAGCCCTGGGTGGGGTAGAGGAAGGTCAGAGAAGACTTCCTGGAACTAAGGCTAAATGTGAAGATTAAGAGGAATGAGCCAAACCAAAGGGGAGAGGTCTTTACAGGAAAGGAACTTGACAGTGTAAGCAAGTGATCAAAGTTAAGAAACAATACAGGAAGGATTAGATGTTCTAGTGGTGTTGAGAAAGTTCCAGTTCCAATGTTGCAACCACCTTAATAGACACGTACTCTGTGTGCTGCCTCTGGCTCCTCTTCAGCTGCTTCTAGAAAGGGCTTCCTCCACACTTCTATTTCCATAGGAGCCTTGAAGAACTGAAGTTTTAGGCTAGGGGTTTCAGGATTTTTGGGAAATCAGATGCTGGAAAGAATTGGAGATTGGGAAATTTGTTTTGGGGTGACCCTTTCCTTCTGGGAACTACTTCCTGTGCCTGAAGAAGTGATTCCTCTGCAAATTGGGGGCCAATGTTGAAATTGACAAAAAGGTCAAAGTGACAAAAGATGCCTGTGTCGCATACTAGAGGAATCCAGAGGTTAAGACTATAAACAAATGGCAAACACAACGTCAAAAGAAAAAAACATAAAACTAAATAAGATTAAGTTACACAAAAATTAGTCTTGATTGGTGAAGAATCAAGAACCTTCCTTCTCCTTCTCCTTCTTCTCCTCTTCCTCCTCCTCTTCCTTCTGGCACACAGCTAAACTATTTCTCAGCTCTCTTACCTCAGGCTATGTGACATATTTCTGACCAAGGAACATGAATGAACCAATGGACTGTTCTACTAAGCTCAGACTCTGCTGATCCATTCCCCCTGAGGGTGCTCTTCCCTCCTCTACTGTCTGGACGCAGAGAATTGAGTGGAGGACTCTGGGGCCCTAACTAATGGCAGAGCCACACAATGGAAGAAATCATACTGCCCAAATGACCACCTGGAGCAACACTCTTCCCCAGTCCTCCATTTCCCTCTGTGTTATGAACAAAAATAAGGCTTTATTTTGTGAAGCCACAGTGATGTAGGGGTTGTTATATCATTTAGCTTACCTCACTGACATGCATGTTGGGATGGGCTCAAACTTATCAAAGAAAGGCAAAATTAAGAAGCATGCAACTTTACTTAGTCTCATTAGACTGAGCAAAAATTAATACAGTAGATCATTCCAAGAATTGGTGGGCTGTGGTGGCGGGGTGGTGGTGGAGGTGGTGATGGTGCTACAGGATCTCCCTGCACTGATGGCAGAGCTGTAGACTGGTGTAGCCTTGACGGGGAAACCTAGTGGTTCTTACTCAAATTAAATATGTGGTTATCCTATGACTCCGCAGTTCTGTTCCTGGGAATATACCACAGAGATATTCTCACACAGGTGTATATAGAGGACACATAGACATCTATGGAATCATTGTGTCAGGGAGTTGGAAGCAATCTGGGTCCTAGCACTGGGAGAGGGGATAAGTAAATAAGGGGCACATGCCATACATACACAGGAATAAGGAGTAATGGACCATGTTCATGCATAACAATGTGAATGGGCCTTGAAAGCATGTGAAAATGACGGAAATAAAATACATGTATACAAAGTAGTCCACATTTTGCACACACACACAAACACATTTTCAAAAAATTATACACCGAACATCTTAGAATGGCTGCCTGTGGGAAAATGAGAGTAGAAATTAGGAGGGAAAACAGAATTGAATAGGTGAATTCACTTCTGCTATGCAGTTTCTTAGTCGATTTCAAAAGCTTTCTGAGAAGACAAGTCGGATCACCACAGGTTTTTACCTCTGAGGCTTGGTTTCCTTCACAGAATCTGATTTTCATGACGTTATTACATCTATCTTCAATTTTAAAAAAGCCCATGTGCAGCCTTTACTGCTCTTTTTCCAGTTTAATAAGCATCTTCTTTTAATCACCTGACCCCATGCTTTTTCAAACAATAAAGGAGGAAGTGCAGGACAAGATCCGATCTTAGTTGGAACATCTTTTACTCAGAACATAAAGCCAATTGCTTTTCTCACAGATGGTAAACAGAGGAAGAAGAGGCTGAAGTACATTATCCTTATATGTGTATAGACATAGTTGTAACAGGGCTGATGACCTAAATAGGTATTATGCCATTACGGTAATTAGCAGGAAGCAAGGGGGAAAAAATTGGCGGAACACAGAAGAGAGCCCTAGATCAGATCCAGTAAGTTTTGTAAGTAAGCATGTGACAGAGAAGCATCACCCTGAGGAGGAAAGAAATCAGAGTGAAGTAACCCAAATGGCACAGAAGTTACTCAAGTTCCCGGATGTTGCTAGTGGGGTGTTGTAGCAACTCCACCCTGATTCTCAGCAGCACTGGGCTTTGACATTGCCTCTGCCAGGCACATATGATTTCCAGCAAGCTGGTTACCTGCCACAGCACGGCTGCTGACTCCTGGCTCTGCCAAAGGCCTGAAACCCAGATTCTGATTCCTTGTCGGGCACAAATTATGCAATAACAGTGGGTTGGAGCTGGATGCCTGTGGATGGATTACGGAAACTGGTCCTGGCTGAGGCTCAGGAATCTGTTTTTCCAAGGCCTTCACTGCTCCCACCCTGGTAATTCTGTTCTCCCATTGCTCTTCTTCCTTTAGCCACTACACGCCTTTCATCCTCCCCACTCCTTGGCATCCTTCTCAATGCTTTTTGAACCCAAGCAATGAATTCAGGAGCCAGTTTAATGTTTTGAGATGTGTGAGTATTGACTACCAGATAAGTAGATAACTAAGTTGTGGGCTGGATCAATATCTTCATGGCTGTGGATGTTTATCCCCAAGCTCTGTGAGCACATGTACTATCAGAAACACAAGGAATTCTTTCACAGAGGTGGCCCCCTGTGTGCACTCAGTGCTCCCCTCCTGGTCAGATGGGACATCTCCTTGTGGACTCCAAGAAGGGTTCCCCATCTCCTTGCAATTAAGGTTCAGATAAGTCATCCCTGGACTCACGAAGTGTGTTCAGTAAAATCAAAGTTAGGCCCTGTGGGACCACATGAAATGTGATGAGTCATTCTGGTCATAATTTTATTTATTTATCATTCATTACCAAGTGCATTTAAGGATCCCAAACTGCTTCTGACTCCAGAAGTTGCTTAATTTGGCTCTGGCATGAACTCTGGCCTGGGGGCTCATGCTGGAGGTATAATCTGAACAGAGAACTAGGAAGAGGCTCAGTAGACCCTTCCCTGCAACATAAGTGAAACCCCACCACTGAGGAGAAGGCTCGTAATTGCTGCCATAGATTTGGAGGTGCATTTTTTTTCTTGGAGATGAGCAAGAGCCCTAGAATGTCAAAAGATAGATCATTCCTCCTGAGGTTGTATCCTCTATGCAGCATCTGAGGTCTCTGGTCTGAAGCAGGCCGTGATGCCCGCTGAACCAAGAAGGCTTCTTCCAGAATCGGGAAGAAAAGCTTGGAGGAGAAACTTGAGCTGCAGTTTCTGTACTCTGTCTTTGCCACATTTTTGTTGAGATAGTTGTTTATTCTTCAGGGCTGTTGAGTGGGTAGGCTCCTTTGGGTGCTGCTCACTGAGAAGGAACTGGGAAGACCTATATTAAGGACCCTTTGTCTCAAAGCTTAGGCTTGCTTCATTTGGACATGCAGAATGTTTTTAAAAATGTGAGATATGTCATTTGATAAAATATTCACATTAAGATTAATATAAAGTAAATACAGGTTAACACTGCAGAATCTTATAAATGCCTTTGTGTCCTGGTTCTCCTCATTCCCTCAGGCCTCCACCCAGAGTCAACCACCACCCTGACATTCATAGTAGTCATTTCATTGTTTTTCTTTATACTTCTCCCACCCATTTAAGCATCACTAAATAATAGTTTACTTTCATCCGTTTTGAACTTTATATGAAGGGAATCAAAATGAAGACTTGCCTCTTTCACTCTATATCATTTGGAGACTTGTCCGCGTCGATGCCCGTAGCTGTAGTTGTTTGTTTTCATTGTTGTGCTCCTCAATTTATTTATTTGTTCTACTGTTGCTGGGTGCTGAGGTTGTTTGCAGTTGAGGGCTACTCTGAACAATGCTGCTAAGAACATTTATACACTTGGGCCAGATTTTCTCTGGGTACGTCCTGATGAGCGTGGATTGCTGGGCAATTCTCAACACTCCTCGTTGATGCTTGACTGCTTTCCAGAAGGGTGCACCATTTACCTGCCTGCTAGAAACACAGGGGAAGGCAGGTCAAGGCCCTGGGTGCCAGGCAGACACCTCTTTCTCCAGCCAGATGGCTGTGTCACAGATCTCATGGTGCTCTCATTTGCACTTCTGAAGAGATTAAGCATCTCTTCATAGGATGATTAGTCATTTGGACTTCCTTTCTTCTGAAGGGCTGTTCAAGTCTTCTCTTCTTTATTTTCATTTTCATTCACAGAAATTCTTTATAAATTCTGAGTCCCAGCCCTTCGTCAGTTTTATGAGTTGTCATATCTTTTCTCACCCTGTAGATGGTCTCTTCAGTCTCTTAAACTGTCTTTGAACAAGACATTTTTAATCTTCATATACTCAAATATATAGATCTTTCATTTATGACAAGTGGGTTTTGTGTCTGGTTGAAGAAATCCTTCCCTACATCCAAAGTTATGAAGATATTCTTCTATGTTACCTTCTAAATCTTTATTGTTTTGCCCTTCATGTCTAGTTTGTTAATAAGCCATAATTGACTTTTGTGTGACGTGTGAAGTGGAGTTCTGTTTTCCTCCCTATGGACAGTCAATTATCCCCGCACTGTTTACTGAGACTGTCTCTTTCCCCGGATCTGAGCTATCACCTCTGTCATGTGTCCCTTGGGCACAGGTCTGTTCATGGCCCTTCTGCTCTGCTCCAAGGGCCTATTTGTCAATCCTAGTGCCGATCCTGCACTGTCTTCATTACTATAGCCTTATAATAAGTATTTATATCAGGCAGAGCAAGTCCTCCCAACTTATTTTTCTTCTTCAACAGTAGCTACTCTTGGCCCTTGGCACTGTCTTATAAATTTCAGAGCCAGCTTGTCAAGTTCTACAAAAAACCTATTGGGATTTTAATTGGGATTTTACTGAGTCTATAAATCAATTTGGAGAGAAATGACATCTTTACAATGTTGAGTCCTGCAATCCACGGAGTGGTATATTTCTCCACTTATTTAGGTCTTCTTTAACATCTTTCAATAAAATTTTATAATTTTCTCCATTAATGTCTTGTATATATTTTGTTGGATTTATTCCGAGGTACTTCATATTTTTTTAATGCCATTTTGGACAAAGTCTGTTTTAAACTCCATTTTATAACTTGCTAATTAGACATGAATTTAATTTTTTCTGTTGGTTTTATATCCAGAAAATTTGCTTAATTCTTGTATTAATTTTGATAATTTGTAATTATTTTTCATTTTTCATGTTATTATCTGCTAATAACAACAAATTTATCGTTTTCCTTTCCAATCCTTACATTTCGATTTATTTTCCTCATCTACCATATTGTAAAATTGGTAGCCAATAGCATTTTTTTTCTTTCCTCAAGTCAAAGAGAAAGCTTCTCAATGTGCTATCATCAAGTATGGTGTGAATGAGGTTTCTGTAGATAATCTATCAGATTAAGGCAGTTGTTTTTATTGTGACGGGTATTGAATTTGAACTTTCCCTGCTTTCTTCTACATCTACTGAACAAATCAGAGGGAAGTTTTCCTTTAATATATAAACGTGATTGTCAGCATTGATTGATTTTTTTAATGTTAGATCACCTTGTATTCCTGGGATAAAACACCTTTATTGTAGTGTAGCTGCTAAAAGAATAGGTCTTGAGATAGACCTGGTCTAAAACAGGGCTGAACTGTGATGCTGCCTAGCAGGGTGCCCTGTGCAAGTTATTTGACCTCTCACTATCTCTGTTTCCTCAGAGGTGAAACAGAGATCATACTCCTTAACTAGTAGAACTATTGCAAAGTTGAGTCCAAAATGCTTAAGCCAGTGCCTGGAACATAGTAAGCCCTGTGAAAAAGTTTTCAATTTTATTGACTAGACAGTAATTTGCTTGGAATTTTTGTATGAGTGATTTTGGAGTGAAAATTTTCATTCTCATAAATAACCTTGGTATTTTGTTTTGCTGCACCTGTAAACTTATTCTTTTATTCTCTGAGTCTGTGTAGGTTAGTATTACTGATGCCTTGAATATATGGTAGAACTGGTAAAGCTACCTGCCTTGGAGGTTTTGTGTAGCAATAATTTTTAATTTTAATTCTTTAATGGTTACAGGGTTGTTTGGGTTGTATATGTGTTATATATTTACTTTGGAACTTATAACCCTAAATTTGCTAATTTATTGATACATGATTATTCATAATATTTTATTATTATCTTTATTTATTATTATCCCCACTACAAGGTGGGGGTTGGGGGAGGGAGTATCATACTGCCTTGCTCTCTTTTAGACACTAATAATACTGAGACCACTAAATATTGTAGAACTGTTTTCATATAAGATCATGATTGAGATGATGAATCAAATGCTTCACTATCTCACTGTGTGGGAAGGGCAGTCATCAGTGAACCAAGCTCCCAGACTACATGGAAATGGCATGCCTCCCTTCCTTTTTCTTTCCTTCCTTCTCACCTTTTTTTCTTCCTTTATATGTGCATTCATGTAAAGGGAACAGGACACTCACCGCAAATGCATTGGGTGCAAGATGACAATGACCAACTGATCAACCAGTATTCTGAACACCTACTACGTGGACCAACTGTGATTTAGAGGAGGTGGTGTAAAGAGAACTGAGCCATAGTCCTTGATCTAAGGGAGCTGGTGATTGAGTTTTATCATATAAGTAAAATTTAGTTTGGGAAGAAAAATTGACAGGCAAAATCAGGAGCAAATCAAGGGCTTGACTGAAAGGAATGAAGTCTAAGGGCATCAGTAGTTCAGGAATGGGTATCTAAGGAACTTACAAGAAGCAGAGGCTTAAAGTTTACTGTGAAAGAACTGTGGGGGTTTGAATTAACTGAAAAGAGTAGGGAGGCTTGGGGAGGCCCAGAGGTGCCAGTGGAGGGTGAGAATGCACATGTACAGCAAGGGTGGAGGACAGGGCAGGTGGGAGCATAGGAGAGCCACAGGACCAGACAATGCAATGGCCTGGACTTTACAGAAAGCCTTTCCAGGGTTTTTAAGATTATTTTTTCCAGATATTATCTGAGATTCTCCTTAGCCAACATTCCTTAGTCCTGAACACATTTTCTAGTCTCATTTCCTTCTTTGCCTTCTCTCACATGCTTAAATTTAAACCATTCTTTGTGTCTGTCTTTCCTGGGGGAATTCCACAAGATTAAGAATGATGAAGTTGCATGTCTCTCTGAATGTTGGGATTCTTTGGTGAGTTAAATGATTTCCCTGGTGAGCCTGGTGCAGTCTTTGGTGACTGACCTTCACCCCTGACCGAGCATTGCACACAGCTCAGGCCCTCCCTCGACCCCTCCCTCTTCCTCCTAGGTTCCCTTCTCCAGAAATTTCATCACTTCCCAGAACATTTGTGGTCTATTTCTGTTAGTATTTAACCAAACATCTGTCTCCACAGGGTGGGTTGAATCAGTGGAAGGAAGATCAAGGGCCCAAGCCTCAGAAAGACAACTCCTGCAGGGTGACTTGCTGGCTTCTGTGGGAGAGGAAGGAGGGCATTGGGCTGGTAGCACAGAAGTGAGACACAATGGAATCTGGCTTCTCCTCTAAGGACGATTATCTAAGGCATTTTAACCCTCGGGATTACCTAGAAAAATACTACAACTTTGGGTCCAAACCCTCTGCAGAAAACCAGATTCTTAAGCATCTTCTGAAAAATCTTTTCAAAATATTCTGCCTAGGTAAGTTTGCCCATTGTCTCTGTATCTTCTGTCTAAACATGAGTGATATGGTCAGGGCATGACTGGATTTGTGTCTAGCTGTTATTATTTTGACAGTCTTTTTTGGCATCACCCATTTATTTAACTAGGATAAAAGCTAATGTTGACTTAGACATTTTGCATTTTACAAAGTGCTTTTATATCCATTATCTCATTCGATCATGCAAAAGGGAAACCTCAGGGTCTGAGTGATGTCCTTGAGTCCACACTGATTTGCTAGGTGACTTGAGGGAGCCATTAAACTCAGTGGGCCACTTAAGAAATTGAGATTCCAAGTTCAAGGCCAGCCTGGGCAACATGGTAAGACTCTGTATAGAAAAGAAAGAAAGAATCTTATTTGGTTCTTAACTGAAAGGAATGTTGTGAATATGCATGAAGTAAAGACCTCTTAACATATTAACATGATACATTAGTATGTTACAAGTTCTCAACATACTAAGAATTAGGTGGTTTTCAGGGGCAGGGAACATTATATAAACTTAAATTTTTAAACAAAAAATTAACTTTCCTCCAAAGCATTCCTTAATAGTTTTTACATTCTCTGTGTCTTTTGGGATCAGGGATCTGTACACCAGATGTAGATTTTTTCGCTTTCTCATAGACCTTAACATAATCCAGTAAAACATGTCTCCACCCTGAATTGGGGAATGAAAAATGAAAAGATACTTTACAGAAGAACTTTGAGGGAAGTGTGAATAGTCTGGGGGTCTGTCTTTGAGGATATCCAGCATAATCCCACTAAAGATACTATAAATACAGCTGTCTATTGTTGTATCATACCTGACCCTCCTTCCTCGTTCAAACCAGATGGTGTGAAGGGAGACCTCCTGATAGACATCGGCTCTGGCCCCACCATCTACCAGCTCCTCTCTGCTTGTGAGTCCTTCAAGGAGATCATTGCCACTGACTTCGCAGACCAGAACCTGCAGGAGCTGGAGAAGTGGCTGAAGAAGAAGCCAGGGGCCTTCGACTGGTCTCCAGTGGTGACTTATGTGTGTGATCTCGAAGGGAACAGGTAGGGCAACTGGTGTCTGCTTCTCAACTCTCTGAGGGTATCTGATTGGACAGTTTATCTGAACTAAGGATTGTCCTTAGAATTCAAGTCAAAAAAGCCAGGGAAACAGAGAGACCAGAGAGGGAGGGAGGGATGGAGAAGGGGAGTAGAGAGAGCAATCTGAATAGAAAATGATAGCTAAAGAAAGAAAAAGTTGAAATATAGTTGTGTGTATGTATTTGTGTATGTGTGTGTACCAGAACAGCAGAAGACACAGGGAGAGAGCTGAACAGATGGACACTGAGCCAAGAAGAAGTGACATATAAGCTTTTCAGGCATGTGGGGGGCGGGGCGGTATGTGGTTTAGTTACCATGGACCCAAGTTTTAGGACAACATCAAGTGAGGGCGACCCCCTCCCCTCACCAAGAGCCAGGCTTGCCTCTACCCACACACACCAGTGCCATTTGGTTGCTAGTCATCCAAACAAAGGTCTTTGTTGTGGGTGTGCCTAATACTGACACCACAGGAGCTACAAAGAGCTGACTAGGACTTCTTTTTAAAAAACTCACATAAGCAACATAAAGGGATTATGTGAAGAGGTTTCATCATTCATCATTCATAAAGTTAGAGTTTACATATTCACAGATAATGGTCAAAATCTTGCACTACCACATCTATAAGTAAATTTATGCAAATGAATCTCATTTAATTCACTAATTTCTCCCCACAAGGAAAAGAGGTGGCCTGGTCTGCATTTTGCTTGTTCTTTCTCTTGCCCTGATGTGCCCCCATCTTTTACTGGTTGTACTACAATGTCCATTCTTCTGCCCAGCTGACCATTAGCTCCTGGGGCATCCTGTCTTTTCTTTATCCTTTACACCAAACACTGGTGAGGATGTGGAGCAACAGGAACTCTCAATCATTGCTGGTGAAAATGCGAAATGGTATAGCCACTTTGGAAGACAATTTGGTTATTCCTAACAAAACTCAACATACCCTCACTATATAACTTAGCAATTGCATTTTTTGATATTTTTCCAAAGGAGTTGAAAACTCACATCTACACAAAAACATGACCACGGACATTTATAACAACTTTCTTCATAATTGTCAAAAATTAAAGGTGACCAAGATTCAGCAGGTAAAGAAATAAACTGTGGTATATCCAAAAACTTATTATTTAGCACTAAAAAGAAATGAGAATGTTTGTCATTCTATCAGGAATGTTTGTGTCCCTCCAAAATTCCCATGTTGAATTCCTTACCCCATAATGTGATGGTTTTAGGAGTTGCGGCCTTTGGGAGATGATCAGGTCATGACAGCTGATCCCTCACATGTGGGATTAGTGCTCTCATAAGAGGGCCCAGAGAGCTCTGTCATTATTCTCCTTTTATCCTGTGAAGATTCAAGGAGAAATCAGCCATCTGCAGTCCAGAAGAGTGTCTTCATCAGAACCTACTATAATCAGTGCCTTGATCTTGGACTTCCAGCCTCCGTTATAAGTCACTCATTCCAGGGTATTTTTTTATAGAAGCCCAAATTGATTAAGACGATGTATATTTATATTTACCCATCTATCTGTGTGTGCTGTCCGGTATTCATTTCTTTATGAAGATATAGGCTTCTCTCTGTCATCCTTCCCTTTCCTCTGAAAACAAAGAAACAAGCTTCTTTTAGAATTTCTCACTATGGAGCTTGGCTATAAACAAATTCTCTCAGCTTATCAATGTCAAATAAGAATCAGTCATTTTTTCTTCTTCCTAATATGAGGAATTTAATAATTTTTGATACCTAATGTCCCTCTGGCATCTCTCTTCCAAGCAGAGAGATGTTTAAAATCTGTTTAAAATCTTTCTTAAAATCTGAGATGTTTAAATTAAAATGTTATAATCTAAAGAATTATATTTTATTTCAAGATACATGGGGACATTTACTTTGATTGTAATCATATTTAGAGTTACTTGGACATATTTCATGCTCATTTTATAATGATTTTTTCTAGTCACTGACTTTTAATTATGAGTCATTTCTTAGTCAACTGAATAGATCTCCAAATATTGTTTTCAAAAAGACCTCATAAGTGACATATTTTCTAAGCCCATGTGGGAAGCTTTGTCTGTCACCTTTACACATGAGTATCATAAAATTATTTAACATTGCTTAAATATTGTTCCATTTTTTCCTAGCATTTAGTAAGAAGTTGAGAGGGGTTATTTTCATATGCCATTTTAAGCTCAGAATTCTAACCCCTTAGAATTTTATACCTAAATGTATAAAGACTAAATTCTTTAAAGTAAAGGTACAGTCTTCAAAATGAGAGTAATTTCATCCTCCTTTCTATTGAATGTGTGATTCCACAGAATGACACTGACATTAACTAGGAAAAAAATATAGCAATGAGGATTTGGACAATATCAAAAATTATTAAATAGATAAGGAATTTACCAGATTTGTGGAGTTTTAGAGAAAGGTTGTATTAAAAAGCAACAAAAAAAAAGTTCCTGGACATTGTTAGACAATGCAGCTCTCCAAACTCTAAATCATGTGTCAAGAAGCCTTTTAGAACTTTGTTCTCAATTTCCCTAGCCATCACAGGCTTTCCATCTCATTCAAAAATGAACCCTTAAAATTTATAGGATACTAAATGCATTACTTATCTCATGCCGAAATCGTCAGCTTGGAACAATTGACTCTTGAGACAACCTCCTTTCCAGTCTGTTAGAATGAGGAACTGTATTTTTGGCAGTAAGTTTCTGCATTCCTGTCTTTATCCTAATGCCAGATCCTGTGGCTCCAACTATTTTGAGAATGATAGTGATCCTGTTCAACTTATATCTTTCTCACATCCTCGAGTACTTCTATCAACCTACAACCTATTTCTCCCAAGATTATTTCTTCTTTATCAGAAGCTATTTCTTGTGCTGACGGCTGCCAAGGACAATGAGCTGTCTCCTCTTCCCGTATCTCTGGAGTATGATGCATACATTTAGAAATCACTCATTTTCACAACTCTCTGAAAGCTGTAAGACATTGGTACCAAACTCTTGCATGAACAGAAGAAAATGAACTTTTCCCTTAAGAAATCCTAGAAACAGCATTTGTTAGCCTCTGGCCCCTGGAACTTGGAACACATTACTCAAATTTGTGGTCCCCAGACTGGCAGCTTCAAGTCACAGTGGGAGCTTGCTAGAAATGCACTCTCAGGACACACTGGCTACTACAGAATTAGAGTCTATACTTTCACAAGAGCTGCTGGGAATTGGATGCACATTACAGTTGAAGTGCTGATGTTTAGAGAGGAGATTCCCACAGATGTGCCAGGACACACAGGTGGGTGAGAGATAGTTGCAGGTGTGCTCTATGAGCTGTTCTCAGCCCTCAGGGCCGTCAGGTGAAACCTGGTGAGGTTAGAGGCCTCTGGTTGTGTCTGTATAGAGCAGCTCCTTCATTTAACCTCAGTGTACCTGACAGATCAAAAGCCTGAGCACCTGCAGAGGTGACAGCTTGAGTACCTGCAGAGGTGGCTGTTCTCTAAAATAAATGCTCTCTATGCAAAAATCTCCATATCTGCTTTCAAAAGATGCTGGTATATTGTCCAAAACTACAATTGTGACTGTTTAGTTCCAGCAACTAGTGGACTGCCTCTGTCATGAAGCATCTCTAGATTCTCATGGCTTGCAAAAGGATATTGATGCTCTTTCTCAAAATCAGGATCTTGAGGGTCAAGGTGATTGTTTTGGTGATGCCTGGGAGAAGTTTCTGCCTTTTGTAAGGATGCTGCTCTGTTAAATAGGCGCTCTCCCTTCATTACCTCTCTGGGAGAACGAACAGGGCAGGCTGAGAAACCTTCAACTAGTCATTTCCTTCCAGTTGTAGACCCTTCTACTCATGTGTCTCAAAGCCCCTTATCCAAAATAGAACTGAGCTCTGCTCCAGATCTTCTCTATTTCTGGTATTCTTAGCTTCTTCATTGGCATCATCATACAATTAACTGGACAAGGCAGAAGTCAACCTTGTCATCTCTTTCTCTGTCATGTTCCATGTCTAATCTGGTACCAAGTTCTGTCCATCACACTTCCTGCATTCCTCTTGAACCAGTTTCTTTCTTCTAATATTTATTATCATCCTGGTTCTAGCTACCATCCTTTCCCTTCTAACTGGTCTTCCACCTCCACTATTGCCCTTCCATTTTGTTTTCTCTGCTCTGCATGTGCAGTGGTCATCTCAAGGTATAAATCTGATCATGTCACTCTCTTCCTGAGCACCCCTTAGTGACTTCCCATGGCTTTTAGGACAAAAAGCAAAATTCCCAGCATAGTCCATGTTATGTTTTGGATCCAAAATGTCCCCCCAAAGTTCGTGTGTTAAAGGCTTGATCCTAAAGGTAGCAATATTCAGAGTTAAGGCCTTTGAAAGGTGATTGGATCATGAGGGCTCTAACCTCATTAATGGATTCACCCATTGATGGATTCATAATTTCATGGGCTATTGGAAGGTGATGGGAACTTAGGGGGAGCCTTGTTAAAGAAAGTGGGTTACTGGGATCTTCCTCTTGAAGGCTATATCTTGTCTCCAGCCCCTCTCTCTCCCGGTCTGTGTCCCTCTTCCTCTCCCTCTTTTCCTGGCCACCATGAGGTGCACAGCTTTCTCTACCACAATGTTCTGCCTCACCACAGGCCCAGCCACCTGCCAACCCACTTGCCTCACAGTCCAGTCACACGGGCACACCCTTCTCCATACAACTTGCTATTTCAGTCTACTGGAACGTCTTCCTCCCTAGTCATCACCTACATGCATATCTTCCATATCTCTGCTTACCTGACTCCTTTTTGGAGGAACTTTTCTTGATACTCTAGACCAAGCCAAGATCCCAACATTCCTCCACAAGTGCTATGTTCCTTTTCTTCTTTGCACTTTTCAGGTTTAATTTCCATTTTTGTGGATGATCATTGGATTAATTCCCCCTAGCCCATCTGTAATTCTCCATGAGGATAGGATCTGTTTTTCATTTGCTAATCTGTACCTAGCATACTTCCTGTCATATAATAGAGGTTCAAACATATTTGTAAACAAAACTAATAAATGCATTTTGCCTTTCAGACCCTTCCACCTGGAAAGTCATCTACCTGACTCAGATGTGAACTCCACCAAAGGCTTACTAGTGATCCTTCCTTGCTCTTGCAGTTCTTTTACTGACATTCAAGTTAATTTAGACTTTGTGTCCTTGACATGTTTTGATGGTTCTTTCTCAGGAGGGCGTGCAGGAACCTCTAGGGATGGGGATTGAGTATATTGGAAAAGCTTGTCCAGGGGATTCTACTCACTGCCTGGCTTGCTGAGACAGAGCAGAAGGAACCTCCTCCTAATCTTAGGATAATTGCCTGGGATACAGGAAGAGACTTTCACACTGTGGTCTTCTCAGGAGTCCTGTTTCTTATCGTTTCATTCTTTCTCTCCCTCCCAATTCCCTCAGGCTTTCATAGATAGAATATTTACAGAGGAAATAGCTGCCTATTTTGCATATTGGTTCATTCGAAAGAGTAGATCTTTAGAAGGAGTGAAATGGCCACACTGCTGTTAGCGTTCTGTAAAACAGCATAACACTTCTCTGCTGTGTGTTTATTGCCTACCCCTTTGAGCTAAACGTGAGGCTGAGTGGTAATTGCCTGGGTCTCCAGGCGAGTCCATTTCCCTGCAGTGTACTTGCAGGCCCCAGGAGCCCTGAGGTGTAATCTGCACACTGCTGCCTTGGCAACTGAGTTCACCAATGTTTGCTGTCTGTCCAAGGACAAGCAGGTATCTGCAACAGTGGGTGTTTCTAACAAATTCCCCTCTCAAATTGGCACATTCTCTGTGAGCTTTCGAGACTTCACAGTGTGTGTCACAGTTTGGGAACAATTTCCATCATCCTCTGACTGGCAAGTACTAGTTCTGTGGTAATTTGTGTCTTTAAAATCCTTTGATACACAATAGAGCACAGAGGTCCATTCTGCTTCTGACGTAATCACTTAAGTACACATTCCCACAATGTTCCTGACATAGAGGATCATTTAAACATGCCCCAAAGAACATTATGTTGTGCTTCTTTAGCTTTTTCTATACATTTACGTTATCTCCAAGTGCAAATAGGTTATTTTTTTTTTCCTGTTCTAGATTATTTACCTATTCAAATCTGTGTTTCTCACAGACTTCCATAGTGTTGAATAATAAGTTGTTCTTTTTAAAGTGCTCTATCAAATCACTCATGGTCTGTCAAAGCTGGGTGGTGGCTTTATTAACTAGTTTCCTTGGCTTTGATTTCCCTCAAAGTAGAGAAAATGTCCTACTTTGCCCAGGGCTACCACAGGAACCCAGGATAGGGAATTTTCAGTGCTAAAACCAGAAAAATCCAAGACAAATCAGGACAACTGATTACCCTACTACCATTTTTATCTTTGAAAAGGGAACAGGCGGATCCCAATCAAAGGTTATTCCCTAGGCAGATACCAGTGTAGTGGTTGGTAGGAATTCCGTGAAACCAATACCTTGCTAAGCATCTTTCTCTTCTTTAATATAAGAAGCTAGTTGAGATACAACCCACATATCATGCAATCAATAGACCCATTTTAAATGTGCAACTCAATGGTTTTCAGTAGACACAGAGTTGCGCAAACCCAACCACAATCCATTTTAGAACATTTTCGTAACTCCCAAAAGAAGCCATTAGCAGTGACTCCTACCTGCCCCTCCTGCTCAAGTTCAGCTTCTGGTAAACACTGATCTGCTTTTAGTCTCTGTTGATTTGCCTTTTCTGGACATTTTATATGAATGGAATCTTACAATTTGTGGCTTTTTGGTTGTGTCTTCTTTTACTTACTATAGTATCCTTGAGGTTCATCCATGTTGTAGCATGTATCAGAAAAAAACTTCATTCTGTTGACAAATAATATCCTCATTGTAAGTATAAGCTACATTTTATTTATCTACGTATAAGTTGACAGATATTTAAATTGTTTCCATCTTTTAGCTGCTCATGAACATTCATCTACAAGTTTTTGTGTGGTTATGTTTTTATTTCTCTTGGGTATATGCCAGGGAGTGAAACTCCAGATCATGTGGTAATTCTCTGTTTAACATTTTGAGGAACTTCCAGTCTGCTGTCCAAAGTAGTTGCACCATTTTACATTTTACCTCTGATTTTTTGTTTTATTATTGCCATCTTAATGGATGTGAAGTGCTTGCTTCTGCTTTTGATTTGCATTTCTCTGATGGCCAGTGATAATGATTATCTCTTCCTAATTCTTATTGCTAAGTTTTTAAATGGAAAATTATAGCGGACATAAAAGATGTTTGCAAATAACAGATTATGTGCACTAAACTTAAGACTTTTAACTAAATATTTAAATTGATGCCCACAAATAATTTCCACTATTTTAAATCATTCCACCTGAAGGTAAATCTCCATGTTTCATTTAAGCCATTGACTTTGCCTCATGGCTAGAAATAGTTCCAGTGTAAGTCACTCTCGCTTGTCTGATGTCAGGCCACCCTCTGCTGTTTTCATCAAGCTCTGTTGCCCAAGTGACCATCTTCTCCTAGAACCTGTATCAGACCACTAACTTTGTGTTCCCTAAGTGTAAGACGATACGCTTCTGGGCGCGTTGTTGGCCAACTTCCTCCAAGGGCTCCATACCAATGATCGCTTCTACCAGTGGATCATTGGGCCCTGGGCTCTTAAACACTAATTGGTTCTTCCCTTTCTCTTACCTCTCTGATTTTCTATTTCTCATCCTTTTCTGTTTTCTCTCTCTGGTTTCTCTGGTATACTCTAAGCATTTATTTACTTTTGGTCATTAGTTAATTTGTCCTTCCATTTCTTTCCTACAAAAATTCAAAAAGGATCCAGGCATGTTAGTTGGCTTTCCTTTACTAGAACTGCCACCTGACACAAACAGCTTATAAAAAGAAAAGGTTTATTTTGGCTCATGCTTTCAGATGGCTTTTAGGCCTGTGGTAAGGGAGCAAGCACATCAGGGCAGGAGAACATGGTGAGCAAAACCACTCACCTCCTGACTCATAAACAAAGGGAGACAGAGAAGAGACCAGGGGTCCAGGATCCTCTTTGAGGGCATGTCCCCAGTAACCCAAAATCCTCCCTTCAGGTCCCACCTCCTAAAGACCCCCCACCTCCCAAGAGCACCTAGTGGCAAGCCTTAACACATCGGCTGTGGGGGATATTCAGACCCAAACCATAGAGCTCTATTCCAGCTCTTGCTTTCTCTTCTCCATTAATTGATTTTCTCTCAAGAAACCCCACTGATTTGGCAGAAAATAACAGGATTACTGGCAAAGCTACCAAGAAAATGATCTCCGTCAGAAAATATACTCTACCTGCAATATTTTTTGGAGACTGAGAATAGGGGCTAGTAGTTTTCTTCTCTCCAGAGGGGCTTCCCTGGGCACAGCTGTTATCAGGACAATGATAAACAGCATCTAAAAACCTCTGTGCCTGACCCCACCCCGTCATCGATCAGCAACTACTACAAAGATAATGTTTCAACATTTTAAACCCATTATTACTTGCTAAGTATGGGTCAAATAGCTACTACCTTGCAGTTTGGCAGAAGGAACAAGAAGAGTAATAATAATTAATAAGTCAATAACAAAGCAGTGAGGAAGAATAATTTCAAAGGTGGGGCAGTTCGTTGTAGAAGCAGGCAGCAGGATATTAATATTATTTCTACATTATTATTCATTTATTAAGCGATTAAGCCCAGTTCAGGGAATGCGGTCACATTTAGATAACAAAATAGTCCCTCCTTTCCCAATTGGGTCCTAAAGATTCACATTTCAGCCACATTGCCATTTTCAGCCCTGACCAAGGAAATGTGGGGTCCCCATGACTGGAGCCCAAGTGATGCTGATTCTGGTTGGTTTGTGTTTTTCAGAGTGAAGGGGCCGGAGAAGGAGGAGAAATTGAGGCGGGCGGTCAGGCAGGTGCTGAAGTGCGACGTGACTCAGAGCCAGCCGCTGGGTGCAGTCCGTGTGGGTCCCGCCGACTGCCTGCTGAGCACGCTGTGCCTGGACGCAGCCTGCCCAGACCTCCCGACCTACCGCAGGGCGCTCAGGAACCTGAGCAGTCTGCTCAAGCCAGGTGGCTTCCTGGTGATCGCGGATGCGCTGAAGAGCAGCTACTACACAATTGGCCAGCAGAGATTCTCCAGCCTCTCCCTGGGACGGGAGGAAATAGAGGCTGCCGTGAAAGAGGCTGGCTACACCATCGAGCAGTTCGAGGTGATCTCTCAAAGTTACTCCTCCACCACGGCCGACAATGAAGGACTCTTTTTCCTAGTGGGGCGGAAGGCAGTCAGATTTGCATGACATCTCAATATCTCAATTAAAGCGGTTCCTTTGACTTGCACAGGTGACTTGGGGCGGTGGTCCTAACTACCATGGTCACTGTGCAGAGTAGAGGCTAATTAGCGGAACCGATGGTATTTCTAAGGTAGGGCTGGAGAGGTCAGTCAGTCTAGGACAAACTCATTGTTCACCTACTCTGTGCTCCACCCATGTCCTGGTGCTGGGGGACTCGAAGATGAGTAACTAGGATGTGCACTATTCCCTGACTTAGAAAGAAAACTTCACTTTCCCAAACATCCAGCTGTATGGCTAAGCCGACACCTGCCTGCACAGAAGCTCTGCAGTTACTGTTAGTTTCCTAGGTGCCCCCATGCCTCCTTCACTTGCCTTCTCCTAGAGAGAGTGTCACACCCCAGTCTCTACTGCTGCTGGGCTGTCCTGGGCATAGCCGTTCTCTGATGGGCACCCAACACTTCTGATGGACCGATACTTCTGTTCACCCCAGTGATCCATTTTTTTCATCTCATTTTCAAATTCCAACTCTGCCACTAGCTCTTTCTCCTTAGTCAAGTTACATAGCCTTGATGTGCCTCAGTTTTCTTATCTGCAAAATGGTATTCACATAGAACTTCCTGTCGAGAGAATAAAAATGAATTGCTAAATAAAAGGGACCCAGAGTAATGCTTGGCATTTGATAAGCATTCAATAAGTGTAAACTATAATCATTATAATCATAATCATCATCTTTGATACAGGTTGCCAAAGCAGCTGAGAAAAGATGTCTCAGTCTCCAAGTAGGAGAAAAGCTTCTGTTCTGGGTCAAAGGCATCTGGACTCTTTGCTAGCATTGCCTTCAAGGGGGGCTGTGACGAAATTCAGTTTCTGTACCACATGCCACCAGTTTCTTTCTGATTTAAGAAATAACAAAACATTTATTTAGCATCCTCTGTGCATCCCTCCTGTTCCTCAGTGCCATCTGGCTCAAGAGCTCCCAGTCACTCCTCAGGAGCTCCCAGGTGCTTCCAAATGCAGTGACACACCTGTAGTAACCCCCACTTGTCCAACCTCTCCTGTTCAGACTGCGGTGTTGCAGGCCCACCTGCCCAGCCTGGGAATGCTGGGGAGGGGTCGATTGGCCTATTATGAGAAGGATACAACCCCTGCCCATTGTTCTTCCTTGAACACCTCAGAGTCATGTGATTCCCCCAGAAAGACAGGGAACACCTTCCACCTATACCAGAGTTTGGCAAATGTTTCCTGCCAAGGGCAGCTGGTAAATATTTGGGCTTTGTGGGTCTTTCATCTTGATCTTGAGCTCAATGACTCAAGTATGCAGTTGAAGTGGAAGCAGCCATAGGCAACATATAAAGAAATATATGCTCATGTTCCAACAAATATCACTTAACAGGTGCACAGGTGGATTTGGACCAAGGAGGGTAGTTTGAGGCCCCAGATCTAGATCCAAAAGCAGATTTGTTTGCACCCAAAGTTTAATATAGTTTCTTGTGAAAAATCTTGTTAGTTTCTAACACTCAGTCCTATTCATAGGAGCCCAAATTCAGACTAAGGGACTGAACAGGAGAGAGGTAGAATATTGCTTCCTCTATGCTCCATCCATATTCTGTCTCCCTCTGTCTTGTCGTAGCCCTCAATTAAAACTCCTTCCTCACCCAGTTCAAATGCATTCAGTGGGTACAAACAGAACATCAGAAAGGGAGCAAAGGAATGATAGATGAAGCATCAAGTACACCAATATTTTGCTATTCGGTACGTCACAATAAGCATTTGAAAAAACAATGAAGAACAAACCAGAAAACAAATCCTAGGTAGTAGCACTTTCATGTGGTATTGCCTTGTGAAGTTTTGTTTCAGTTTTTCAAAACATTTCTGTCATCTATAAATTCATTCATCCATCCATCCATCTACTGCACACACATTTTTTTTTGGATCATGACATAACATTTATTTCCATAGGGTGTGATCAGAAAGTTTGAAAACTACTAGCCTATACTATGGGCATCTGGAACCCCTCTGATAGCTGGCAATCTTCTTTAATACAGAGATAAAAGGCTTAGCCCCCATTCATGAAGAATTCCAAGTTATTGGGAGAAATTGACATGCAAACAGTTAAAACTCATTGAGAGAAGGGCTCTGAGCTGAGTAAGCATTAAGCACTTGAGAGAGGGTGCCAAGAAAAGTGGCATTTGCTCTGCGTCTTGTAGGCTGAATAAGGATGTGTTTGGCGACTGACAAGGAAAGCTGGGAGACAACGTGTACAAGGGCGTGAAATGAGTCCTCCTGACAGCAGACTCCTCACAGGTTTGTTCTGCAAGTGAAGCCAGGACCTAAGCAAACATTTGGCTTCTGGTTTTTCATTTGCTTTCTCTGAAATCAAATAGACCAACCAAGTCATGAGCAAACACTGACTAGGGGTCATTCTGGCCCTAGCTTGTAAATCTCTTTGACCGTTGACCCAGCTCAGCTTTTCTCAGATCCACTTTCTGGGGAAGCATCCAACAGTCTCACCCTGAGCAAACTTTTACAGTGCAGGAAGCCGCAAGTCCATGTGTAATATCCTGGGAAACAACTGGGGAAAAGAAAGCTATTAAAAAGGTTGTTAACCCATTTGGTGTCATGCAGCCCAGTCTCAGTAATTCCCATCATCTGGCTGTCAAGAGTAATAAAAGGAGATGTCCATGATATGACTTACTAGGCTGAGCTTTAAAAGCTATGACGGCCCCCTCTAATTTTAACCTCAGCCAACTGGAAGAATGCGAGGTGACCAATGAATCTTATGGAGGAAACGAGGAGGTGGAAAAGCTTAGAACAGAGGGACAGAAAATCTGATTGCTGTGAGAGCATCATTCCACCTTTCTCAGGCTTGGGACCCCTCTGGAAAATAGGGGTAATAATCATCCCTTGAAACTGGATTGAGATCAAATAAGATAGCTGTGGAGGTATTTTGTAACCTGTCATGTGAGAGATATTAGAAAACTTCAATATTAATTAACTGTATGTGTCTACATTGGCTAGATTTTCTTAATGACTGAGCAAGTGTGACCTTCCAAACCTGCCTTACATATGCTTTCTAAGTTGGTACCACAGGCACCTGGAATCCAGTCTTCTTACAGCTATATGCCTATTCCAAAGATATCTAGTGCATTCCTGTTATGTGCCAGACATTGGGCTTGGATGCTGGGGATGCTATGTTGAAACTGACAGTCTCTGGCCTTGAGGGCCTAGCCTCCCCCTGGGGAAGGTCAGAAAGTCATGCACTCTTACAGAGCCAGAAAAATACAGGTCTTCTGGTTCTCAGGTCAGCCACTCAGGAGCTTTTTGCTTTTTCTGACAAACCATCAAACAAGACAACCAGACCCTTCTTCCAGCCCATGTATAGTTCAGCCTTGCTCAAAATGTTTTTAGCCTAGGATAGCGTGTTTAAGAAATATTACAGCAAAGAGAAACACCACTGTGAGCAGAACCACTGAAACTTTTGGCTTCATATTTTCCAGTGCAAGTAGTGATTGAAACTTTGTGGTCCTCCCTTCCCTTCTTGGTGGAGACCCAGCTTTGCACATTGAATGGAAATGCTTTCTGATGGCCAGCAGAGGGCGCACGTGGTTCGTGTTGAAGTCCTTTTTCCTTGTATTTGGGCCTTTACACAAGAAGGAATTTAAATTGAGATAAACCTTCCAAAACAAGACTCCTCTCCCTGCTATTTCCTTTTTGTACACTCTACTTATGAGACTGCTAGGGAAAGAGGAAAAGGAACTCAGCACATTTTTCTCTAACAAAAACGTGTATAATTATTTTTATAGATACATATATTAAATTTTTTTTCCTTTTGGTTCTATACACAAAATGCAAATTTTAATAAACCACACAGAGGTTCTTGGCCAGATTAGCATGAGAAATGTTAAATACTAGATTATGCAGTTAACTCACCATTGCCTTCTATTTCCTGTTTATTCAGTGAGGGGAAAAGAAGTCCTTGTGCTTTTTTAAAACCCTGGTTTTTTAATATTTAAAAAAAGAAGAAGTTTTTCCATGGTTGTGGTTACTGACCAAACCACTATGCTCAAAACTTCAATTTTTATTTTAGTAGTGTCTGATGAATCAGGGGAAGAGTTGGGGTTGAATTTTAAACCCTCAACAAAACTTTGAGTTAATGCTGCCTTTGTTCAGACTTACATTGAAAACCAGGAAATAACTTCCCTCCAGGTAGTTTATTGTCCCTCTCCTTTCAGGGGATAAGAGGAATTAAAGAGCTGTAAACAATAGTTAAATTGTTCATACCTAAGTGACAATATTCTCCCCAAGTACAGGGAGGTACTGGGGTACAACAGAAGGGGACAAATTTCTAGAGGAGGAAAAGCTGTCAGCTTATTGCCCCTTACCTCTCAAGGTTGACTTCTGTCCCCTCTGTCCCCTTCATATAACCCTTTAACATTTGCTAAAAGCTGTGGACATCTCAGTTGTTTAAAGTAAACTTTGCCCTTGCAGAATTTATAATCTTCTTGATATGAGTTAAGATTTACAAAATTACAAGCCAAAACCTCCTATTTAATCAGGTGAAGAAAATTAAGACAGAGCTCAGGGGCAAGGAACCTCACCTCTGTGCACCTGCTATAAAATGAGAGGTTGAATTACATACACATGAGGCCCAATTCTCTATGATTTATGAACTGGAGAGCCATACTTGTCGAAATAGAATTCTAACACAAGGACCACCTGAGTTAATCTCATCCTTTAAGATTCAAATGAAATTGGCTCAAACCCCCAACATTCACACAATCCATAATTCCTCTCATCTTTCTGGGAAGTTGGGGAGACCGTAACTTTTACTTCTACTGACCCCTGGATGGAAGCTTTTGCTTTCTCTGAGTTCCAGTTTGAGAAACATCTCACCTCAAGCATATGCTAGTCCTTTTCTGTACCACAAGACCCCTGATCAGACCCCTCCTAATCTCTTCATCAACTGAAATTCCACTGGCTGTAACATATATGAGATGCAGTCTTTACTAAAACTTCAAAATACGGAGTCGTTCATGCCATAGGACCAGAGCAACTTAATTATAGCATCTGTATTAGTCAGGGTTCTGGAGAGAAACAGAACAGGTGGAGTATTTATATTTGGGGGGTTTCCTTACAGTGGCTTACCTGATCAGAGGCTGAAGAGTTCCACAGTGGCTGTCACAGACTGGAGTGCTGGAGAAATAAGTAGCTGCTTAATTGGAGAAGCTGGAAACTTCAGAGCAGAGGGACCAACAATGCAGCCCCAGCCTGAGGCTGGAGGCCAGGGAGGCCCTGGAGAGTTGCTAGGCAAGTTGGCCCTCAGCTGCTGATGGATCTGATGTCCATGGGTGATGGCAACAGCAAGAAAACACATCTGCTCTAGAAGGATTGAGCATGTGTGTGCAGGCCTCCCTCCTTCCCACTGTCCCTTCCATCTGGCCCCAACCCACTGGGTGGTGCTGCCCACAGCAAGGGGGTAGGGTCTTCCCCACTCAGTTGGCTGACTCCCATGGCAGTCGTCTCCAATAACACCCTCACAGACACACCCAGAGTTGCCTCATCAATTTGCTAGACATCTCTCAATGCAGTTAAGTTGACAAAGAAGATTAGACATCACAAACCCGCCCCGTCAACTTGGCACCCAAACTCATCTCCTTAAACCATACTTAATCTCCAAGTAAAGACAACAACAAGGCCCTGATTCCACCCGACATGATATAGCTCTCCTACGTACCACTGTAAACTCATTAATTCCTTCCCCAGAAGGGGAGGTAAAGCTTTTTGAGGGACCCTTATTCCTCTTCTCCCATTTTCTCCAGCTGTCCTCACAGCTGCTTTGCCCCACCCTCCCTTCCCAGGTCCCCAGCTGTGTGCGCCCCTCCTGAACAGGGCACCTACCTCATCCTTTCACTTGCTTTCAAACACGGACCCCTGGGACTCCCCTTTCCTCAAACTGCAAGGCATTTTCCTTGAAAGAAACTTTGATGCCTGTATTTAAAATTAGAAAAGTCCCCTTCTTTACCTAATCAGGGGCTCAGGCTCAGAGTTTCCTCCTACCCAAAACAGAGCAGAAACATCACTTACAAGGTTCACTGTGCTCAACAATTCGAAGGAAACCAGCCGTTAGACTGCACTGGCACACATTTTTTCTGAAAACTCCCAAGTTCACCATCATGGATGCTGTGATGAAGGTCATGAAGGTCCAACATCAAGTTGGACTTCCCAAGTCTACCTGGGCACACCTGGCTTAGCTCAATTAATAATTGTATCTTGACTTTTTCAAGTTTAAAGGCTTTAGAAGGGCATCATGAATTCCTGTAGAATAAAAGGCATTTATTGAGTGATAGAAATAGTTTTTAGGGCCTAATAGAGAACAGTGCTGGAGACATTGCTCCAGCACCTCCCAAAGCTGTGGTCAAGGTGGGTATAGGTGAGCAGGTGGTTGACATTAATTTGTGTGATGTGGTGTCACTGGGAAAACAGGAGCATCTCAACTAGTCTTGAAGGGTTGACAAAGGCTTCCTGGAAGAAGTTATGTCTAAAAGGAAGTAAGATTTATCAGAAAATGGAGGGAAACAAGCTCCAGACAGAGAGGTGCGTGCACCAAAATGCCTGGAGATGAGATGGATGGTACACTGGACCAGTGACTGCGGGCGATGCCCATGCTGTGGTTCCCATCCAGCCCCCTCCTCCAGGGCAGCTCACCCAGGCCCTGGCTGCTCTGAACTTGGCTGCTCGAAGCGCACAGCTGCCCCTTCTCAGGAGAGTCACTCTTAGCTGACCCAAGACACACCATTTGGGAAGGCTACAGGCTACAGTCACCTCCCCACCACCAAGGGCAGCCACAGTTCATGACTGACTCATTTGGGGATTCAAAAGATTTGCCCTTTAAGGGCACTTGTGAAAGCCATTGATCCTCCCATGCCTTCCCCTTTGTGTATGGGGGGCCAATGCTAGATCTTACCTGAGGCCACCTCCTTGATCCAGTGCTCCTCCCTCCCTAACCACTTCCTTGAAGAGTGCCTCCTCAATAGGTCACCAGTGCCCGTGTTACCCTGTCTTTCACTCTGCTCTGGGGAACCCAAAGTAAAGACAGTGCCAAAGGGAGAATTGTTGAGATTGAAGTCTCCATGTGGAATTGATTCAAATATGAGCCCCATCCATCAGAAGAGGAAGGTTTTGCTGACTGAAGTCACTGCCATTTTCATAAAAAATTCTTATGTGATACATCCATTTAGATTTCTGCTTTTTAGGAACACAGTTAAACCTAACTCTGACTCAGTGCAACCTCCTGAATTGATGTATAAGGATATCAAGACCTAGAAAATCATGACCTTTAGTTAAAGCTTCTCTGAGCCTCAGTCTCTTTGAAGAGTGGAAATAATAATCCATTCTCTTTCTGCTTTATCAAAGTACAGCTAGAAAAAACCTTATGCAAGAGTATCCACTGCCTCTAGGCCTTCTGGAGTATGACAACGGAAATGCCTTGAATCACAATATTTCAAGTCATGGAAGAGCATACTCCTCACACCAAGTGAAGAATCTGCTCTATGGTTATGATTCAGTCTCTTATGAGCCTGATTACTGTTAATCAATGACTACATCAGCATGGAGGCAATGACAAACTAAGTTTCTGAACCAATAAGATCAGACACTGAAACAAGTCATGGACACTCTCTGAAACTTAACCTGAAATAGTCTGATTTCCTCCATCTTTTTATTCCCTATGGAGCAGGAGGAATAACCTCCCATAATGGAGCAGGGTGGGAGCTGGACTATGAAAGATGAATAGAAAGAGCTCCAACAAGACCCACTGTGAGGCAAAGAAGCAGAACACTTCCCCACCAATGCAATGTGCTTTTTCGTTTCTCACTCCCAGGCAGAAAGTACAATCCATGAATTAAAGATAATTAGTGTCCTTCTAGAAAATGCAACTGTAATTATAGACATTTAAGTGCACTTAGTGCATTTGAGAAGAATCAATTGTTTCACAGTTCACAGAGGGGCCTGCTGGCTGGAGGGCAAACTCAGCACCCTTAGTAACTTGATAATAGTCAGGAGAGTATGAGGCAAAGGAAACCTGCATCCCAGCCCAGGGACAGTACAGAGCCCCTAGTGGAGAGTGGACCAGTCAACCTTTAACCTAATGGAAATGCACCAATTCATAGGCTGGGTGAGCTGAATGCCCAAGTCCCCTGGGGTGAACTTGTTCTTTCCCCTTCCTTTGGGCTCACAAGTACCTACAAAGTGCCAGGCACTGGGTACTGAGATATGAATGTTAAATCAGACATACGTGGTCTCTGCTCTCTCAGAGCTGATGGCCTATTGGTAAGAGCTATGGACCAAATGTTTGTGTCCTCTGAAATTCATATGCTGAAACTTAACTCCCAATGTGATGGTACCAGGAGGTGGGATCTTTGGAAAGTAGGTCATGAAGGTGAAGCCCTCATGAATGGGACTAGTGCCTTTGTTAAAAAGGCACACAAAAGCTCGCTCTGTGTTCTGCTTTCTGCCATGTGAGTACAAAATTGAAAGACAGCCATCTGCACACCAGGAAGAGGGTCCTCACCAAACACCACATCTGCTGGGAACTTCCCAGCCTCCAGAAATGTGAAAAAGCATCATTTAAGCTACCCAGTAGTTGGTATTCTGGTGGAGCAGTCCAAGTTCACTGGAGCAACAAGAATGGGCAGCAAAACAACTTAGTATGGAAAAAGCGATACAGATTGTGTAATGGTTTCCTAGAGAAAGTGACTTCTAAGTGGGGACCTGCAGCATGAACAGAGCTAGCAAGTCTTACAGGTAGAGGATTGCCAGGAGGCAGAACTGTATTCCAGAAAAAAGGATGATATGAAAAAGCAGGTCCCATCTGAAGGACTGAAAGAAGTTCTCCTTGGAAGGTCTGCAAGATTTGAGAAGAAGTGGCTAGAGATGGACAAAGAGAGAAGCAGAGACAGGCAGAAAAGCTGAAGCCATTTTTACTTTAATTTCAAACACATGGAGAGGTGCTTGAAAGTGTGTTAAGCAAAGAAGTAACAAAACCTAGCCTCGAGAAGCACGGAAATTTCTACTCCTCCCCTGCGCCCCCTCCCCGCCCCCCCCCCCCCCCCCGCCGTCCCCCATCCTTCCATATATTTGGGGAAGGAATTCATGGCTTCTTTGGGTTGCTTAGTCTACTAGTAACTGAAAGAAAATGTTTATCTTCAACTAAGGCTTTTAGTTCTGGATGTTGGGTTCCCCCTTAGTCCTGCCTAAGAGCTTCTGATGATTCTTGCATGTGGGATGAAGTTCAGACTCCTTAGTTTGGCATCCAGAGCCTTTCTCAGCAGTCCCATCTACCTCTGCCCTGACTCTGACCTCTCACCCAAAATGCCTAACCCTTAAAACGTGTCCTATAAATACTTGTTCAATGAAAGAACAATGGTTTGCCTTTGGGTGTCTTCCTCAGTAGTTTGCAAGTGTGCACTTGAATTCCCTCCCTGGATTCCCTGGGAAGCTCTCACTCTTCCTTGACCAAGTCAGCTCACAAGTCTTTCCTCTGAGAAGTTTCTGCTCCTGACAGAGACAATAGCTCTTTCTCCAGGATCTTTCTACAGGGGAAAAAGCAGTTGATTCTTATGATTTGCAGTAGTTACAGTCATAGCAACCACAATACTGAACCCAGTGAACAGAGAATCACTTCTCCCAGGGAAAACACAGAGTTATAGCATCTGGTTACAATGTTCTCATTAACTGATCAGTACGTAACTACTTCTTACAGGCTTATGTTCAAAGGCATATTATTTACTACATGTTGATTCCTTGACATTGAACTCATGCCAACAGCATCATGATTCATGCCTGAGGGAAACTCATCTAACACACATATTTTCCCTTAAGGCGCTTCACAACCTTCTTATGGATATGAACAGAAGATGGCTCTTCTCAACTTTGTTTTGGGGCTATTTTAAACCAAAAAGCACAAAAGATGGAAAAAAGTGGCACTAAATAGACCACGAAAAGAATGTTTGTTTATAGTTTGAGAGCTGAAAAAGGGAGTGAAAGGTGGTCTTCTTGAACCTCAGCTAAGAATGTGCATGCTGGGCAATTTGAATTTTTCACTGCTCTGCAGATGTCCACGAACAACCACAACAGTGGTGTAGTGTCAATTTGGGTGTTTCAAATTTTAGCAAGCACACAGATGCACAAATACAGACTCCATGAATAGTGAGCATCTACTGTATTTCTACGGTAGCACTTACTACTCTGAACTGAAGTTAGTAATTGATGTGTCTTTTTTTCCACTAGAAGCCGGTGACTACTCTGTGGACTTCTTGAGGGGTTAGGATATGGTAAGAAATAATGCCAATAACCAACTAACTTGTAGTTTTCCATTTCAATATACACAAAAAATACTGTGAATTATGTGCTATTATTACCACTTTACAGATCGGCAAACCAAGTTTGTCAGTGCTAGTAATACTTGCCCATAGTAGTGGGAACAAGATTTTCTCTTTTTGCTACATTATTGGGTTAGGACATTTTTATTTATTTATTTTTTATTATTTGTTCTATTAGTTATACATGAAAGCAGAATGAATTTTGATTCATTGCACACAAATGGAGTACAATTTTTCATTTCTCTGGTTGTACACAATGTAGAGTCACATCATTCATGTAATCACACATGTACATAGGGTAATGATGTCTGTCTCATTCCACCATCTTTACTTCCCTCTGCCCCTCCCCTCCCCTCATTTCCCTGTACACAATTCAACATTCCTCCATTCTTCCCTTACCCTCTCCCCTGCTGTCATGTGTCAGCATCCAGTTATCGGAGAAAACATTCATCCTTTGGGTTTTTGGGATTGGCTCCAACTCCACTTCCATCCATTTACCTGCAAATGCCATCATTTTATTCTTCTTTATGACTGAGTAATATACAATTGTGTATATATCCCACAGTTTCTTTATTCATTCATCTATTGAAGGGCATTTAATTTGGTTCCACAATCTAACTATTGTGAATTGAGCTGCTCTAAATCTTGATGTGGCTATATCACTGTATGAAGTATGCTGATTTTAAGTCCTTTGGTTATAAACCGAGGAGTGTGATAGCTGGGTCAAATGGTGGGTCCATTCCAAGTTTTCTGAAGAATAGGAGCAGGATTTTCATAGGGACTAACTCAGAAACTCACGTGTTTAATTATTGTGCTATCCTGCCTGTGAATCCAAACCTGCTATGTTTTGGGTAAGGGTCTCTCAAGACCATTGTATTAAAGACTTGATTGCCAGCCTGCGGCACTCTCGGGAGTCTTTAAGAGATGAGGCATTGTGAGAGGAAGTTAGGTCACTGAGATACTAGGGCCCCAGGCCCTTCCTGTCGCTGTCCTACTGCCGGCAGTGAGATGCGACACTCTGAAAATTGGTTTAAGCTGTTTAATTTATTTTGCATGCATAAACTCTGTTAGCTAACTGTCAGTTTTCTTCTTCTTCTCTCACTTCCCCATTTGTACCCTTATATCCCCTCTAACTGCAAAGCTCAGGTGATCTGAAAAGACCAATCATACAAAACCATAGGTGGCTTACACATCTTATTTACAGGAAAAGTGTTGGACCTGGCATCCTGCCAGCCGCCATCTTTGACACACAGCAATTTATATTGCATAGAAAGACGAATAGCACAGGGGCCTCCGGAGCACCCTCACACTTCCTTTCTCCCGTTTGCTTCCTGGCCACCACAAGGTGAGCAACTCTTCTTCACCACATACTATCTGCCGTCGTCATAGGCCAAAAAGCAAAGACGATAACTGACTATAGACAGAAACCTATAAGACTGTGAGCCAAAATAAATCTTTCCTCCTTATAAGCTGACTATCTCAGGTACTTTGTCACAGTGATGGGAAGTTGACTGGCACAAAGCTCTTTCAGAGAAATGTCTTAGAAAGAAATACATGATTTTTAGCATAATCACTAGATCAATCTCTGAGTGGCAATCAGTCCAATAGGAGAAGCAGGAAGAGAAGTGGCTTCCAGGAGGAAGCACAGTCAAAGACAGCAAGCTCTAATATGTGGTCCCTTTGAGGACTGAAGTTCTTGTTGGTTTGAGAAGGTGAATGGTCAAAGCTATCATGCAGAAGGAACAGTTTTCTGCTTATGGGTTAAACAAGGAAGATTCATACTCAGCTGTGGCAAGTGAATTGGACCCACCTGCCTGAAGGCAGAGGTATGGGCAGAGCAGGAGCTTTAGTAGATGCTCAATAGTAACAGAATGTCAAGGCTGGCACTAACCCAGCACAGTTTGGAACCCAGAGGAGACATGACCTTAGGGACATGGTCTTGGGGTACAAGGATCTTTCAGTTATGTCACCCAGTTATGTCAGGAAGAATAAGGCTGTGTATCAGACACCCAGGACCTGGTAGGTCTTGTGTCACTTGGAGGAGCTCTGTAACAAAGAAAATTCAGTGACCATTTCCCACACTCAGGGATCAGAGTTTGGTACGTGGACCAGGCCAAAGCTTCAGCCATTGAGTTATTGACCATAATCCAGGTCTAGCCTAGGTCATGTGCCTAGGCTCCTGAAGCTTGAGGAAATGACTGTGTGTGCAGGCAATAGATGAGCATAAAAAGAAATACCAGCTTGGGTACAGGAACATCCATAACTCCTCTAGCCAGAGAGGAGCCCCTGCCCTCTGAGGGAAATGAGAATCAAAGCCTGATTTGTGGCCTAGATATTCTTATTCTGATCATAACTCACTCGGCTCTGAAAAAACACAGTCACCATTCACATCCTGGGTTGCTTACAAACCCCATTTGAGTCCCTCCAATGGTCACAGAGGATGGGGTTGCAGCTTAGAATGTCTGTGGCTCAGAGGAGACTCTGGAATATCTCTAGTGAGAGCAATTTCCATACTTTAGAGCAAGTTGTCAGACCTTTACAGGAACAGAAAGGCAGGATCTCTGGAGAAAGGACCACCACTGCCTGTGTGCAAATTCTTTCTGCCAGAGGGAGAGCTTGGCATTTGTCTCAATCCCCCCACGTAAGCTGAATAAAGATGCTGCTCTGCACAGTTTCTCCCCCATGGCCATCTGCTGGCATTGCTGTGATGATTTTGTCTCGGAAAAGATCTGACCTCCTGTCCCACCCCCAGAATTTCTAAAGTAACTTAGCCTCTCCAAGGACCATTCCTCCACCCCCTCCCACGTTTTTAGGATGCATCGAAGGATAGTAGCAGTCTTGGTACAGCCCAGCACTGTGGGCAACATTTACACTCTTGACAAATTCTCCCTTGACCATTATTTATAGTAGCCAGAACTCCTCTCATTTCTCAGAGGCCTTGTGACCATTTGTATAATGAGAATGGATCTGGTCAAAATGATAAAGTGGATGAAATATGTCTCCATCAACCCCACACCACCCACACTGCTCTTCCTTCTCTAGACACTTATCACCCTTT
This sequence comes from Glaucomys volans, assembly GCA_020662805.1. Lineage (NCBI taxonomy): Eukaryota > Metazoa > Chordata > Mammalia > Rodentia > Sciuridae > Glaucomys > Glaucomys volans. Next base: position 78,568 of record JAJEJO010002649.1, read on the forward strand.
GAGCTGCCACTGATTGCTCTCTCTCTCTCTGTTCCTCCCATGGTAACACGTTCCTTTTATAGCCATGGGCTCGTGGGAAGTCTCTCCAGACTTCCACTCTTAGGAAACACTGTATGATTATGTAACCAGAATAAAACTGGGTAATAGCCAGCATCCACCAGTATTACCTTAAAAATGAAATGAAAAACCTACTCCCAAAGAATGGAAAAGTAATACAGGGCTTTTCTGTGGTGTCTTGAGGCAACAGTGTGTGTCATGTTGTGCAACATAAAGAACTACTGCCTAAAGACTCTTTTTGAATCTCTTTCCATGGTCTCATTCTTCACAGAAGTGGATATTTTCCTTTTTCTACTCCAAACTTTTCTGCCTTGTGCACCTGGGTTGTGAGGGAATGACCCAGCCACCCTGTTGCCATCCATCATTTCTGTGTCTGCATATTCTTTTCTCTATTGCCCCATTCTCTGCTCCGCTTTTCTTCTCCAGTTCTGCATTTTATTCATTGTCCAATTCCTCACAATAAAAGCCCCGTGGTACAACAACATAAAGACAATTTCTGAGGAGGTAAGGAAGGCAATATGTCACAAATAAGACACATGGACAGCAGCACTGTCATAGCCTGGCTACAATGCTTCTTTTTTTCTGTGTCTATTGGGAGGGGTGTGGAAATGTTTTGTCCAAGTCAAAATCCATGCTCCTTAGAGCTGTGCTGATATTTCAGACAGGTGAGTGGAGCAGGGATTTCTGTTTAGGAAAATATTTCCCTGTTCTCAGAATCAGACAGTGAGCATGTTGCTTCTAAATTTTGGTACAATTTGTTTGCTTGTTTCTTTTTGTTCTTGTTTTGTTTTTTATTTTATTTTTGGTAATCACTTAGTAAAATTTACTAATATAAGTAAGTCAGTACATTGAATAACTTGTTTTTCAATCTAATGATTTGTATCTTCCTTGAATTCTGGAAAATCTCACTCTAATATCTCTTGTTTTATTTCCTTTCCTTCACTTCAACTATTCTCTCCATTGGGAACACCAATTATACATATGTTGGAGTTCATTGATTGATCCTCTCCAATTTCAGTTTTGTTTTTCAATGTATTTGTCTTGTTTCTTGTATTAGGGTGATTACTCATATACTGCAGATAAACATACTATATGGCACAACAGATAAAACTCAGGAAAATGATAGATTATTTATTGCCTATGTCATAGCAAGACATGGGTTGGGGAACTCTTGGCAGGTTTCTTCCAAATGATGACTCAGAGATAAAACTTCCTTTCATGGATGCTGCATCATCATGTGCACATCAAAATCTCCAAGGAAGGAGTTTTTTTGTGACTAGGCCTGAAAGTTACACATATTACTTCCATTCACATTTCAGACACAAGGCCCCAATCTCACTGCACACAAAGGCACACAGGAAATAGTTTTCTTAGGGTCAAAGAAAGTATTTAGCTACCTCTACCATATTCATTTAGTTCCATTTTCCAGTATACTGATTCTCTTTTACCTCATGTGGCCTACTAAACATGTCTACTAATATTCTTACTCAATTCTTAATTTTCAAAATTGGGGTATATTCAAAATTTTTCCAATTTGATAATCTATTGTCAATTTAGAATTCCATTTCTTCATTTATTTCTGAGGGTTATAAGCAAAATTGGTTTAAGCATGTTAGTAAGTTACTTCATTATTCCTATTTCCTTCATTGTACTCTGTCCTATTTGATGGATCTGCCAACAAACTCTCTTTATTACAGATATCATTGTGTGCTTTGTAATTTTTGCATGCAATCCAATCATTCATGGGAACTTTTTCCCATGCTTGGTCCTCCCTATCAAATGGTTTCAGTATTTCCTCAGCTTGGTACTCTGAGATGCATAACTCTGAACCAGATCTTCATATAAGGGTTTGAGCATTTTGTACCATTACATAACACCATTTTGGGATGTCATGCTTCTACACAATATAGGTGTAGTTCCCATTTTTATACAAAAATTACTGTTTCCTATACTCCAGGTGGGATGGTTCTGAAATTTTACTTAGAGCTTTCTTAAACTCAGTTCACTGTGGCAACCTTTGGCTTAGTTCCAGGCTTCAGACAGGGAGCTGGACTCCAGTTCCTATCCACTCCCAAGGACCTCTTGGGCACTTTTCCCATAGAATGATTGAAGACCTCCACACCCTCTACCTAGTCCCAACTTTTGTACTGGTTAGCTTCAGTTCCTGCCTACCAACTTGAAAGTCTGCCCTAATCTTTTCAACCAAAGTTAAACATGCAATCATCTATATTACTCAGCACACATCACATTGTAGTTATTTATGCATAGTGCTGTCTTTTTAACTAGACAGTAATCACTTTGAAGGTAGATGTTATTCCCTATTTATCTTGCTGCCCCAATGCCCAGCATGATGGCCACAGACTAGAGGTACTCAATATTGGAGAAATTAAATTTGAGATGTTTTAGGGCCTCTTGAGAAATCCAATTTTTATTGTAGCCCAGAAATGAGTCTCCAGTGGTATAACATGATGTTTGTGGAAGATAATTTACAGACATAACCAAAAGGCATGTATTTGGACTCTGTAAATGATGTTCTGATCTGCCTGTTTGTATGCTAACTTGTGCAAGGCCCTTTATTTGCTCTCATTTTGCTCTTTTGAAGATATAATTGCTTCTTGGTTCCATATTTCTATTGCTCATTACACTGTTCCATACCATTTCATTCTGAAAATAAAACAAAATAGGATATTTAAAATTAATGATGTGAGGCACAGCTTTTTTTCTTTTTCTCTACCTCTAGGCAGAATTAGCAAATGGCTTGAACACCAGCCATTCTTTTTATTGGAAGCATCTGGGTTTCATTAGGGTAAGAAAAATCACTGATTAAAAGGGGAGAGGCCTCGGACCTTCTTTGCAAAGAATTGCAAAGATGTTTATCACTCCTGCTTTCTCCTCCCCAAACCCGGCAAGCTTGTGTTGACTATTTCTGTTTTAATGCAAATTGAAGAGTCATACCCACTGGTTTTACAATTTGAGAGTTTTGACATAAGGATACGTTCTTTTCTGATCTTTTAAAAGATTCAGAAAATGATCAGTTTCTCAGATGACACAAGACACCATGTGGCAGAACTCTGTATCTTTTGCAAACTGTCCTTGAAGCAACTATGGTATAGTAAGGTCTAGTAGTCACATTTTCTAAGGTATGAGTATAGTTGAAGTTTTGCCCCTGCCCTGGAGCAACATAATGGAGCTAAAATGGAATTTGCAAAGACACACAGTGGAACCTTCAGAGCAGGAGGTGAAACATTCAGTGAAAGGTGAAAATAAAGTATAATAGGTGGTCTAGCATGTAAGGCTTTAAAGTCACCAGTCTATCTTAGCAACAAGTAAAAAACTGAAAAATACACAACTTTTCTTAGATTCATCAGAAGTGAGGTCACAGGGCAAACTTCTCCCTAAAATTAGAGAGAGAGAGAGAGAGAGAGAGAGAGACAGGTAAATACAAAGAATCCTAATTTACTAGAGCAGAACCTCACAAGCAAAAACCTCTAAAGGAACCAGTGCTAGAGTAGAAAACACTGAACAGTAATAATTAATTGCTAGAATTCAGTATAGAAAATTCTGAGAGCTAAAACTCCAGAGGGATCCAGTCATGGAGGGAGGAGGCATTTTTTGCAAGTTTTATCTCCAGAAGCTTGATGTGGTTCTCTTAGTGAACACAAATCTTCTCATACTGGAGCAGGTGGGAGGGAGGAACCACTTGGAATATGCCACAGCTTTCTGTTCTTCCTAATGAAGTCTGCCCTCTGGAGAAATTATTTAATCAAAGCCTAATCTGTTGGGGTTTTATCAGAGACTAACTGATCTGGGGATGGAATATATACAATTACATTTCGCTGAAGCCATCTTGTCCTACTTAAGGAGACTGGAGTGTGAAAATGAGAAATACTTGTGAAGTTCATAGTCCAGAGACAGAGAGTCACTGAAAGACTGAGCACTAGTTATAGGACAATAGATAGAAACTTTCCTCTCCCCCAACACCTTGCCCCTACATCCCTAAAGGGCTTATTTGGAGCAGTTCTTTTTCCCTGGTACATCATGTCTGGCTATCAAGAAAAAATTACAAGGCATACTAAAAGGTAAGACATACAGTTTGAAGAGAAAGAACTAGCAAAGACCATCATAATGGATCAGGAAACAAGATCAACTATATGTTGGCTGCAAGAAATCCACTTTAAATATAAAGTCACATATAGATAAAGAGTAAATGGGGAGAGGAAGATATACCATACAAACTAATCAAAAGAAAATGGGAGAAGCTATGTTAACTTCAGACAGAGCTGATACAGAGCAAAGAAAGTTATCAGGGATGGGGAGGAGAATTATATAATAAGGATGTTAATTCTCCAAGAAGATATAACAATCCTTAATGTTTGTGTACTTAACAACAGAGCACCAAAATACATAAGGTTGAAACTGATAGAACTGAAAGGAGAAATAAATGAATCCGCTCTTATAGACTTCAACACCCCTCTATGAGAAATGGACAAGCCCAGCAGACAAAAAAACCAGTAAGAACTTAGTTGAACTAAAAAGCACTATCAATCAGCTGGATATAATATACAGCTATAGGCTATGTCATCCAACAGTAGCAAAATGTACCTTCTTCTCAAGCTCACATGAACATTCACCAAAATAGGCCACATTCTAGTCCAGAAAATATACTGTAACCAATTTAAAATATAAATCATACAATGTCTGCTCTCAGACCTCAATGAACTTAAACTTTAAATCGACATTAGAAAGATAACTGGAAAATTGCCAAACACTGGAGATCGAACAACACGCTTCTGAATAACACAAAATTCAAAAGAGGAATTTTAAGAAAGATTTTTAAATAAACTGAACAAAAATGAAAATACAACTTACCAAAATTTGTGGACGACAGCAAAAGCAGTACTAAGAGGGAAACTGAGAGCATTGAATGTGTATATTAGAAAAGAAGAAGGAGCTAAAGGTTTGACCTTAGGTAATTAGAAAGAAGAGCAAATTAAATTAAAAATAAGCAGAAGAAAAGAAATAATAAAAATTAGAACATAAGTCAATGAAACAAAACCCAGAAAATCTGTAGAGAAAAATCAATGAAACCAAAAACTCGTTCTTTGACAAGATCAATAAAATTGATAAGCCTCTGGCCAAGTTAAGAAAAAGAGGACACATATTAGTAATATCAGAAATGAAAGAGGGGACACCATCGTAGAACCCATGGATAGTAGAGGGGTAATAAAGGAATACTATGAATACTCTATTATGATTTAGATACGTGGTGTCCCTCAAAAGCTCATGTGTGAGAAAATGCAAGAATTTTCAGATGTGAAATGATTATATTGTGAAAGGTATAATCTAATCAGTGTTCCACTGATATGAATTAACTGGGCGGCAAATGTAGGCAGGTGAGGTGTGCCTGGAGGAGTATGTCACTGGGGGTGTGCCTTTGGGATTTATATTTTGTCCCTGGTGAGCACAGTTCTCCCCCACCCCTCAGTCCTTTCTTGTTGCAATGTCTCGAGCTGCTTCCCTCTGTCATACCCTTCTGCCATGATGTCTGCCCTCAACTCAGGCCCTAAACTTTGGAGTCAATCAACATGGACTGAACCTCTGAAGCTGTGAGACAAAAAAATGTTTCCTCCTCTATGTTGTTCGTGTTGGTTCTTTTCATCATTGTGATGAAAAACCGATTATACGCTTGTGAAGTTTATAACCTGGAGGAAATGGGCTGATTCTTTGAAAGACACAATCTGCCAAAACTCTCCAAGAAGAAATAGATCTCTGAATAAGGTTATATTTATTTAAGAAATGTTATGGTTTGAATATGAGGTGTCCCCCAAAAGCTCACAGGTGAGACAATGCAAGAAGGTTCAGAGGAGAAATGATTGGGTTGTAGGAGTCTTAACCCAATCAGTAATCTAATCCCCTGATAAGGATTAGCTGAAGTGGTAGGGTGTGGCTGGAGGACACTGGAATTGGGATGTGACTTTGGGTATATAGTTTGTATCTGGAGGGTGGAGACTCTTCTCTCTGCTCCCTGATGATAATGTGAGTTGTTTCCCTCTGTGCACTCTCCTGCCATGATGTTCAACCTCACCTGGAGCCCCAAGAAATGGAGTTGGCCTTTTATGGACTAAGACCTCTGAAACTGTGAGCCCTCAAATAAATCTTTCCTTTCTACAATTATGCTGGTCAGATCATTTAGTCACAGCAGCAAAAAGCTGACTAAGACAAGAAATTCAATCATTATTAATAATTTGTAAGCAGAAAACAACATTCCCATATGGGTTCACTGATGAATTCTACCAAAGATTTAAGGAAGAAATGGTACCAATTCTCTATTAATATATTTCAGAAGATAGAAGCAGAGGGAATACTTCCTAACTCATTCTATGAAATCATCATCATCTTAATGCCCAAACCAAAGACTTTGTAAGAACCAAAAAAAAAAAGACCAATATTTCTTATGCAATATAGATGCAAAATCCTCAACAAAATTTTAACAAATTGAATCCAATAATTTCTATTAAAAATATATACTATGACTGAGTATGCAAGGCTGATTTAACATTTGAAAATTAGTTAATGCAATCCATCATCTCAACAGGTTAAAGAAGAAAAATCACATGAATCTATCAATAGAGGTAGAAAAAGCATTTGACAAAATCTAATAACTATTCATGAGAAAAAGTCTCATTAAATGAGGAATAGAAAGGAACTTCCTCAACTTGATAAAGAATATCTACAAGTAACAAAATACTTACTGGTGAGAAATTAGAAATTTTTCACTGAGATTAGGAATAAGGTAAGGATGTCCCCTGCTTTTTGACATCATTCTGGAAATTTTAGTTAATGTAATAAGAAAATGTATTCTGATTGGGAAAGAAGAAATAAAACTGTCATGTTTGCAGGTGCTAGGGTTGTCTATATAGAAAATCTAAAAAACAAAACAAAACAAAAAACCTCTTGAACTAAATAAATCATTACAACCAGGTTGTAGGATACTAAGTTAAAATAGAGAAGTTAGTTATTTTTCCACATACTAACAATGAACAAGTAGAATTTGAAATTCTTAAATTGTGGGGCATGGTGGTGCCTGTAATCCCGGTAACTCAGAAGACTGAGGCAGGAGGACCACAAGTTCAAGGTTAGCTTCAGCAACTTAGTGAGATCTTGTCTCAAAAAATAAAAAGAACTAGGGATGTAGCTCAGTGGTAAAACACCACTGGACCCAATCCCTAATACCAATGGGGAGAAATTTAAGTTAGATTCCCCCAAAATGAAATATTTATTTATAAACCTAACAAAACAAGTGCATAATCTGTACTGGAAGCCTATGAAACTCCGAAGAAAGAAAGAAGTTTAAAAAGCAGAAAGATATTCCATGTTCATGAATGGGAAGACTTAATATTATCAAGGTATAAGTTTTTCCCAGTCTGAACTATAGATTTAATGCAATCAAAATCAAAATTCCAACAAGTGTTTTTTTGTTTTGTTTTTGTTTTTTGGTGTGTATATCAACAACCTGATTCTAAAGTTTATGTAGAGCAGCAAAAGACCCAGAACAGCTAAAACAGTGTTGCAGGAAAGAACAAGTTGGAAGAATGACATAACTTGGCTTCAAGACTTACCGTAAAGCTACGGTAACTAAAATAGTGTGGTATTAGTCAAACAAACAAACAAACAAACAAACAAACAATCAATGGAACAGAAATTCTGTCAACTGAGCTTTGAAAGGGGGCAAAGGCAATACAATAGTGAAAAGATAGTCTTTTCAACAAATGCTGCTGGAACAACTAGATATCCAACCAAAAGAAATGAATCTAGACACAGACCTTCCATACGTCACAAATATTAAACAGATCACAGTCCAAAAGATAAAACTATAAAACTCCCCCTGTAACGGAACATCAGAGAAAATATGAATGACCTTGAGTTTGACAATGACTTTTGGTCACAAAACAAAAAAACACACAAATGTGAAAGAATTGATTAGACTTCATTAAAATTAAAGATTTCTGCTCTGCTGAAAACACTGTCAAGAGGATGAAAAAAAGCCACAGCCTAGGAGAAAACATTTGCAAAGGCATATTTGATAAAGGACTGGTATCCAAAATAGAGACTTTAAAAGAAATCTTAAAACTGAACATTAAGAAAACTTAATAGAGACCTTCCCCCAAAGAATACATAGATGGAAAATAAGCATATAAAAATGCTCTATGTCACATGTCATTAGGAAATGCAAATTAAAACAACAATGATATTCTATTACATGGACATTAGAATGACCAAAATCTGGAACACAAATAACTTCAAATGCTAGCAAGGATGTGGAGAAATAGGAACTTTCACCCATAGCTGATGGGAATGGAAAATGGCACAGCCATCTTGGAAGACAGTTACAAAACTCAACGGACTTTTACCATATGATCCAGCAATTGTATTCCCCAATATTTACCCAAACAAGGAAAACCTAGGTCCACATAATAACCTGCACATGGATGTTTATAGCAGCTTTATTCATAATTGCCCAAACTCAGAGGCAATCAAGATGTCCTTCAGTGGACAAACAGATAAACTGTGACATACCCAGATAGTGGACTGTTATTCCGCACTAAAAAGAAATGAGCCATCAAGCCATAAGGAGACATGGAGAAAACATAAGCACATATTACTGGGCTGGAGTAGAACACCCACAGTGCATGTGTGAGCCTTGGGTTCCATCCCCAACACCACACGCACCCCAATTACTATATCAAAGACCAATCTGAAAAGACCACTCACTATATGATTCCAGCTATAGAACGTTTTGGAAAAGACAAAACTATGAAGCAGTAAAAAGATCAGAGACTGTCAAGGGCTACTGGGGAAGAAAGGGTGAATAGAAGGAACATAGAGAATTTTTAGGGTAGTGAAAACACCCTGTATGAATACTGTTAATGATGCATCCCTGCCATTATGCATTGTCCAAACCCAGAAGATGTCACACAGTGAGAGGGAAACTAAAGACCTGGAGTGCAGATGGTGCATTAGTGGAGCCCCATTGACTGTATCAAATGTCCCCTTCGGTTGGGCCATGTGACAATGAGGGCGCAGGGCCTGTGTGTGGGAAAGGGAGACTTGAGAAATCTCTGCGCCTTCCACTTGAGTTTACAGTGAACTTAAAACTTCCCCCTAAATAGAGTCTATTCTAAAAAGTGATAATAATAGTAATAATAATTGTGTTTTAATCTGATATTATACACCAGACCTTGACTTTTTTTCATTTGGATATGTGTGTGGGGGAGGAGAAACAAAGAATTTTTTGTTTCCTTAAGCTTGGTTCTCTCTCTCCTCCCATGTCTGATACAGGAAAATCTGACTTCCTCCTCTGGTCATCATCTTATCTTTGGAAAGCTCTTGTAGGATTAGGAGAAACAGCGGAATAGGCTCCCTAAACTAATAGGTTTATGTGTTACAGTGTATGTTAATTAGAAATCTGAAATTAACTAAATGTCACCAAAATTGGATTAAACATTAAAGGAGACTTATTGATTCACATGCCTGAAAAGCTTAGAGATACCATGCGTCTGTCAGGGCTTGATCCAGCAACTCAGGCTAACAGCAAAGGCTTTTCATTACTCCAGCCTTTCACAAAGTGCATTTCCCCCAAGTGGCCACAAGATGGCTGCCAGGAGCTTTCAGTGATAAGGATGTTCTGGTTCACAGTCAGAAGAAAATCTTCTCTTAGGTATTTTCTTTTCTTTTTCTTTTTCTTTTTTGGTGTGGGGGTGGGTACTGAGGATTGAACTCAGGGGCACTCAACAACTGAGTCACATCCCCAGCCCTATTTCATTTAGAGACAGAGTCTCCATAAGTTGCTTAATGCCTCACTTTTGATGAGGCTGGCTTTGACCTTGTGATCCTCCTGCCTCAGCCTCCTGAGCTGCTGGGATTACAGGTGTGCGCCACTGTGCCCGGCTTCCCCTCAGGTATTTTATAAGAAGGAAATAAGTAATTTTCCCCAGAATTCCCCAGACTTTGTCCTCATTGAGCGATCTTTCTGTTCCTGAACCAGACCCAGGGAGGATGGGATGTACTGGCTGCCCATCTTGGATCTGTGTGAAATCAGCTTCCTTCAAGCAGAGGCTATGACAAAGGACAGACCCCCCAAAGGACATCAGGTGGTCACTGGGGCTGGCTTGGGAGTATATATTTGTTTCTGGTGTATGGAGTCTCTCTCTGCTTTCTGATAATCATGTGAGCTGCTTCCTTACACTACACTCTTCCACCATGATGTTCTACCTCACCTTGAGCCCTGAGGAATGGAGCTGGCTGCCTACAGACTGAGACTTCTGAAACCATGAGCCTTCAAGTATGTTAATTAGAAATCTGAAATTAACTAAATGTCACCAAAATCGGATTAAACATTAAAGGAGATTTATTTTCCTCTTTTCATGTTGTTCTGGTCAGGTCTTTTAGTCACAGCAGTGAAAGAGCTGACTAAAACACTCACATACCTGCCCCCCTGTTCACTCATTGGGGAGATGAGCTTTGAGAAGACTCTAGCTAGTAACAGCGTCCATCAGTCAGCATTCCTGGTCTGCATGTGCTTTGGAAGCTCATGGAGCAGTAGCAAGCCCATGGAGACTCAGAGCGCTGATCATTAGCACCACCAACCATGAAAGAGGACCTGCCAACCAATATTAACACTCACCAGTTTTGTGATAATAACTACATCTCTAAATTTTTTTGTTTCTTCCTTTCATCATCTGTCAAATGGGGATGAGATAATAACCTCCTTGTCTATTTTGCATTGATAAAAGAGCTCACATGTTAGTCTTCCCTCATACTACTAGGTACTTCTACCTCTAGGCTTCCAGCCTCCCTCTCTTTCCTCTTGCTAGCTCCTCCCCTAGGAAGGAGGGATTACAGACTTGATTGGTCTGCCATTTATTGCCATGGCATCCTCCTAGAGGGCAGTTAGGTAGAAAGTGTTGAAGGCCAATGCAGAGGCTTGCTCAGGCCCTGTGTTTTCCTTGCCCATTGCTGTGGGTAAGCAGACCAAGAAGGCCCACATGGCACACTCAGACTTCCTTCCTCATCACTTCTGGTAGTGAAATTGCAAACAGAGCCAGAGCTGCTGTTGGGATCTACTCAACCCTCAACCTACACGTACCCCAGTACAAGTTAACATATGAGTACAAGTTAACATATGAAGTTGGGTAGAGGAGACCCCACTTTGACTTTGGCTCACCACCTCCAATTCAGCTTTTACCAAACCTTTACATTAGCATATTGAGTTATTGTCCTGATATATTTAATAAAAGTAGTACTGTTTCCAAGATGACTATTGATCTTTGTGTACAGGTTTCTTTGGTAGGAACCCAGGTAAGGATTTAGGGGTAGAGGTGAGGAGGAAGGGTGGTAGAATTAGATACCAAAGCCTCCTGCTCCCCTACACCCTGCTGAGTTTCAGAGAAGGAATGAAATACACACACACACACACACACACACACACACAGAGAGAACACAAATATAAAGCCTCCTGATTGACAGAGTGATGTGCTTTCCTGGGAGCTGCCTTGTACAGATATATACTCTGTAAGGATCGTTCCCACTCCAGACATCGGAACGCTGGTGTTAGCTGGGAGATTTTCTCCTCCCAGATGTGAATTGAATGGAAAATGGTCATGATGTATGACATAAGACATCGAGTGGGCAATGCTCAGAAATTGCTCTTCTTCCTCCTCTACTAGTAACACACCTCTTTGTTAAGGCTGCTTCCTTATGATGTGCTTTGAAGTTCAGTGTCTCCTTGAACTTCAGTCTTTCCACAAAGGGTTCTTCTAACTTGAAAGGAATCTTGTCTCCACTCCGACTTTTTCTCTTGGCTATACTTGCTCTTCTTCCTTTCACTTCTCTTGACTGTGCACTTAGTCCTCAGTCCCAGAAAGATTTGCATGCCCATTGCTGTACAAGATACTCTCAAATGGCACCAATGATGTCATAATCATTGCATTCAAGTTTAGAGGTCTTTTCCATGTCACTGTTGTTCACTGTTTTTATTCAAATAAATTATTTAATAGCTCATTTTTAAAAGCATATCTCAACAATGAGAAATGCACTTGTAATTTTAACAAACACTGAGACTATTCTTAAGTATATTAAAGTTTAAGAACTCTGTTTCCAAGAGCTGAAGTTATAGAAGACACACAGGCAAATGTGCAGCGCTACCATGCAGGGCCAAATCTCTGCTGACTTTGCCCAGACAGGAGGCAGCATGAGCAACCAGCAATCATCAAACCAGAAAATGCCTTCAGGCTGGTCCTGTCACAGGGGAAAGTCATGTGCTTTTCATAAGTGTCTGATATGACTTCTGGGATTTTGAGTTGCAAGAGAGAAGAGGGAAGGAAGAAATAGCTGAGAAGTTCAAGAGAACTGTTGATAGTGAGAAATACATTAACCTGGTTATATTGACACTTTATTCCTTCTGAAATTATATCCCTGCCCTATATGCATAATAGGGCATAATAGTCACAGCCCACTACAGTTACTAACATCTATGACTGTGTTTGGGTCATGGCCTTTATTGAAGTCTTTGGGTAATGTGTATTTGTGTGCACATGGAGGGTGGGGGAGAGTTGTTGAGAAGTGGGGGAAGGGGTGGCACAAAGCTTTGAGCACTCCTGGCCGGGCATGGTGGCGCATGCCTGTAATCCAAGCGACTTGGGAGGCTGAGTCAGGAGAATCGAGAGTTCAAAGCCAGCCTCAGCAACTTAGCGAGGCCCTAAGCAACTCAGTGAGACCCTGTCTCAAAATAAAATACAAAATAGAGCTGGGGATGTGGCTCAGTGGCCGAGTGTCCCAGAGTTCAATCCCAGGTTCCCCCCCAGTTCTGAGGCTGGTCTTAAACTTGTGATCCTCCTGCCTCAGCATGCTGAGTTGCTGAAATTACAGATATGTGCTGCCACTCCTGGTTCTTAGGGGTTCTTACATACTAAAAGGAGGGGAGGAGGCAGATAATAAATATAAATAAGTAAATTACATAATATGTTAGCTACCAATTGCTACAAAAAAGAGCAGGATAAGGGGGCCCGGAAACAGTGGACAAGAGCTATGTTGCAATTTAAATAAGGTAGTTCCTGTTTTCCTGGTTGAGTTGCCCTATTTTGGCAGGGGGGTCCTATGGATTGAACTCAGGGGCACTCGGCCACTGAGCCACGTCCCCAGCCCT